>JABRWK010000012.1:768713-807260 GCA_013372445.1 Hypothenemus hampei | reverse complement strand
GCCGTTTGTGTAATTATGAAGAATGAAGAGTTCCGGAACGAACCGCCCGGACATGTTATATGAAAACCGCTTCCGGTTCTGCCGGAACGGTTGAACCATTGGTTTAGCGATATTGCGAGTTTGGCGACCAGCTCGAGTACCACCAGCACTCGCTCCATTAGGATTGGTGACTGCAAGGATAATGCCGATTCTGGAAGGGATAGTATTAGTCCTTGTAACAATCAATAGAGTTGTCGTTGCACAGTTAATTTTTTTTTTGTTTTTATTGAACTGGGTTGATGATTATTTGTTATACCAACTATGGTTTAGGATAATATTGGTTACGAAATTAATGTTAAAATTATGTCTACGTTGCTGATTTGTATTAAAATACAACAAAAATTTGTTTTTTTTTTCTATTAGATTGCTTGAATAAAAAAAAATATTTACGTAAGCAAATGGAGGGTTTAATTTTGAAGTTTGTTACTCGAAATTGTAGTAAATCCTGTATTTATCCTGAAGTTTAGTTGTTAATTGTCCACCTGGTTCAAGAGTGCTTTTTCAAATAGTTGAATCAAGAACATTTTCATTTTCATTTGTTTAAGAAATTAACACTTTTTGTCATTAATAAATATATTTGTTCTATTGTTTCGTTTTCAAGGCGACTTTTATTTTGTTCCCGCAACATTCCCACCAAAAAAAAAAAAAAATATATATATATATATATATATATATATACATATATTTAGTAGCAATTACCCTCTTGCAATTATTTGTTTCAATTTTCCACCCGTTTTTCAAGGGTTCTCGACATCTGGAGCCTCTCTTCCTCGCCCCTCCTGCTCGCAGTCATATCGAAAATTTAAAAAAAATTTCTGAATGAAGGGGCTATTCCTCACCCCCTCGCATCGCCACTTTAAATATATGAAGTCTGAAGTTTTCTGGAGGACGCGGGAGGCACGCTTTATTAAGTGCGTTGTGATTGAAAATTTGGCACGCCATTTTATTAAAAGCGAAAACAATTTTCTTGAGTTCCGAGTGAAACACCATCGTTGCCTATAGCGTTTCATCTGGACTGTCCGCAAGACAAATATTGAAAAGAGCCCTTTATTGAACCAAAAAGAATGAAATCAACAGGAGCCAATAATGGAGAGTCCGGTGTTCAATATCAATAGCCGCAAGTCGTGTGGACGTTTTTGTTCTGTGGAAAAATACGTTTTTATTGGAACTGTCTGTGTTATTTTTTTCGCCGATAATATGGACTTTCGTTTGGTTTTTGGGTGTTGTATCGCCCATTTCCTGATCAATACGATTATAGATATATTTTTTCTTCTTTATTCGTATTCGCAAACAAATAGTAAAGGTACAGATATCGGGGGGAAAGTACAGTTCCTCGTCCACAGCAACAACAAAAAAATAGCGGTTTTTCAAAGAGAAGAGACGGGATTGCCGCAATGAATAACGTCCTTTATGCCAATTCAGTGATTCCCTTCACACGAAATTGGATTATTTTTACACATGTCGATTTCGACTGTACAGTTTCAATAAGAAAATATACGGTGAATACTTTTTGAAGGGAGATCCATAAATACGCATTCCCTGGGTTTTCTTTCATTTATGCAAGTATATGAGATTTTGATAAAATACGAAATTTTTATTTAAAACCGATTTAAAATTGCAAAAAATATATAGACTTTCAATATTCAAGGACTGTCGTCCTAAAGAAAAACAACAACTGTACTAAATATTCTTATTTTTTTTTCAATATTGCTTCAAGATTATTTAGATGTTTACTTAAAATACTTTTTTATCACAAGTTTAATACAAACTATTACAACGCCATCTCGTGGCGAAAAACTAGAACTAACAGCTTTCATTTAACAGATATCGCCTATTTAAAGTCCATTAGTCTGTTATTTCTGACTATTTAGCAGCAGATGACTAGACATAACTAATCGATATTCCATTTGAGTTACGGTTAATTCCTTTAGATGACGCTGACAGTAATCGTTTAAAGGAAATTTAAGAACAACACGGGGAGCAATGGGGAGCTTTGATGTTAAACATTTGAATTAGTTGTGTAAGCCTCATAAGTTTCGCATCACTATTAATGCAAATTCTACTCACACAAGCAGAGGTGATAGTGGAAGGCTTCATACATGTCTTCTGGGTTCAAACATGCATGCACCACGTGTTGCAGTTTATAACAGGGTTGACAACATGGCAGCGGGAAAAGCATCAAAAAATTTCCTGAGTACTACGACTATTATGGAAAAAACTGCCTCAAAAGGAAATCAAACAAACCAAAACGTCTACAAAATGTAAGTATAAAGCCGTAGTTCAGTAAAACTATCCTAAGATCTAATAGCTCAAAAAATCGATAACCAAAAAGTCATACTTTTGAGTCAAAGGTTTGACCACTCTATTTACCCCCTCCCCATAAATAATTTAAAAAATCTCCTAAAGGACATCACAGAATAATTCATCCTTTAAAATTTTCTCCATTGATATTGCAGGCATGGTTTCTCTTATAATGTTATTTGTCTGAAAATCCATTTGTTCCACACACACATAAGTCTTGCTTAAGTATTTTTAGACGTGTATGGTTGTTTTTTTTTCAATTTTATCACATACGAGACACGTGACGTTCCATACATCTCCCCTATTGTTTTGACTGTTTAGATGACAGACGGAATCTATTCAATCCACTTCGTATATTAAGTGACCTATCATCCACTTGGCAGTTAAACTTGTTGTCAATATTCTTGTCAACTTGCCATAATATGCAAAAATAAAATATTATAAATATTATTTATTCAACTTTGAAGGCCCATAGGCAGGTTGTTGATTGACAGTTCATGTTGAAACAATAGTTGAATTAATGTCAAATTGTTTGGATAGTCGGTGGAATAACAAGAAATTGACAAAGTTTTACTAAAGTCCGTTAAGAAAACAGTGTGGAAAAGCATAGGTATTAAAAATATGGCTCTTTGATTGGCTTAGACACGAGCCTGATTTATTCTATAAAATATTTTCTCCACGTGTTGACGTCGTAATTGGCATTCACATTGAACATTATGATTTTTATCGTATAAATCAGCCTGACATAGCTCTACCCACCACTGTTTTCTTAACGTGAACAGACTTTAGTAAACTATAGCTGCTTTCGTTCATGACAGATTCCCTGATCATGATCCATTTTAACCCGGCGTTGGTAAGATGGGGTATGACATACCCCAAACACGTTATCTTTATGTGAATGTTATTCTCCACCCTACCAACGCCGAGTTAAACCACTCAAAATACAGAATTTTTGAAATACACCAAGAAAATATGAGTTATTTGGATCATTAATACGAATCATAGGAGCAAACGAAACCAGCTTATGAGTCCGTTTAGGAGCATGTTCAATCCTAATTTGTCAGTATATGTCTTTTTAATTATCAGATTTTTAGATAGAATAGATGCGAAAGTGGGTAAAAAACAATAGAAACTCTCTTCCAGACGTTAAAGTTATTTTCCAAATGGAAATTCCAGATTATTTCAAAGATTTATTATAAAATAATTACGCCCTACTGGACTAGATTGATTAAAAACAGTAAAAAAATAACAATCAATAAGGAGCACAATGCCAACAGTATTGCGCTGCTTGCCGAATAGCAGCATTCTGGATTAAACTGGAAATTAGACTATTAATTGATAGACGGAAGCTCATCATATTTTCGTATTATTTTCAAAGAGCTTTTACCTACACCATACTTAAATTTCATCTCGATTTTCCCAAGATCTTTCAGAAAAAAAAAGTAATTCTATACAAACAGAAGTAAATACAAAAAGCCCTTATCAATACCGTGTTTACAAAAGATTCTTTTTTTAAATTTCGTTTAAAAACAAAAAAAAATTCTTCGACCGTGACAGGACTCGAACCTGCAATCTTCGGATCCGAAGTCCGACGCCTTATCCATTAGGCCACACGGTCTTGCCATTAAAAGCACCAATAGGTATGTATACCTATACCTAAAGTAAAGTATTTATGGAAAATTTCATTTCTAAACAAAAATCTTAACAAAAGTAATAAAACTAAATTAGTAGAACGATAATTAGAAAAAAATTGTACTCAATACGCAAACATCCTAATGCTAATGAAGCAAAATATACGGTATGACAGTCAAAAGAATATAACCTATATTAGTTAACATCGTTGTACAATTAGATACATATATGTACTGCATTTAACCAAAGCGAAACTAGAATAAATACATTACGTTGCGATGTTAAATTTATTATGTCATCCTCAGACGTACAATGCGGGCAATGGACTGTTTTCATTTGTCTTTTACATTTTTTTTCTTTTTATTGAAGGGCCGTAGCTCTTTTTGTTCTTTTATGAACGAAAACGTAGTCAGAAAAGGGCCGCTTTGCGGCCGATAATAAATAAATCGAAACTTATTTGTTCAGGTGTCATTAAAAAGGCGCCTTTTGTCATTCTAACAATGTAATTAAAGCGAGAAAGAACGCACCCTCGCCTCACGTTAGTACGCAGAAAATTTTAATTAAACTTGAGTTCAAATGACTTTCGGTTTTCCGTTTTTTCAAACTGAATTCGTTACACCGCTAATGAGAATTCGGCCGTTTTAAATTAACCTCTTTTGTGTCAAAGTGAGATAGAAAAACTAGACATATGTATGTGGTGTCCTGAAATATCCAACATTATTTATTTTTTAATTGAACCCAACCGAAGTTGGTTCTCCCTGTGGATAGATGGCGCTAGAACATGGAAAAAGGAGGTTTTTCCCGTTCAAAGGTAATGAAAATCGTTGCCGACGTGGATTTTGCATCAAAAGAACATAACTCGAAAAGTCATCCATGTATAAAAATATTATTAAGGAGACGTTTTGCGGTTGGAAAAGTGCAGCCACTCGGCCCAGGGGGGAGGTTAGGGGTAGTAGGTGCTTTCCTGAGATGAGGAGGGAAAGGGTGGCGTCTTCCATTTTCCTGCCTGAAGTAGCAATTAGCTTTTATGTCAAAGTGAAGGTTTTCATTTTACCCCGTGCGCGCCTTTTCCAGTTTCTCTCTCTCTCTCTCTCTCTTCTTTTTTCTCTTCTTTTCTTTATACTCTCTAAACCCGATATTATATTGCCTCGAAAAGTTAAAACGACGCTTTTAATGATCCTTTTACGTTTCACTTTTTTAACTACCTTTTTCCAGCTTGATTAATGCGAATTTGAATGTAAAAACCAATTAGAAAATAGAATGAAAAGAAGTCGCAATACCTACCAGACGACGAAAAAAGAGAAAGAAAAAAACAACACACAATCGCAAAAACAAAAGAGACACACAATCAGAACGAAAAGCAATATTCGAGGATCCCCAGTTAATCACTAAAAATGGCGTCTACTGTTTTCCCATGTGTTTTTTCTCGTTTATTGTGTTGGAAAATGAAAATGACTCTTTCAATCATGGGGCCAGCAGCACCAGGAGCTGGTTCAAGTCTCCGGGGAGGTTTCGCTCTATTTTTTCATTTCTTCAACTGGCTCAAGAATTCATTATAGTCGAGTAAAACAGCGGGCGGTATCAGATGGTACCGCCATTATTGGTACCGGCCATTGCGAGTTAAGTCAGGAGTAACGCCTTAAGTCTAGTGCAGAGGGCGGAGTCATGAGGATATTGATTCCCGATTTCTTCGCTCTCTAGTGGCCAGTGGTGTGCAGTAAGGTATTATTCGGAAAAATTATTGATAGTTGAAGAATGTTAATGATGATTGTAGTGTCGTGAAAAATAATTTTTCATTTTAAACTAATGATTCGTTTTTAAATAACAATCAACTGACAGGGGAATTGATTGAGCATTTATGAAGTCATGAAGAAGAAGAAGTATGTATCATTCGTTATTCTGACGACGATGATGATGATGGGAAAATATAGCGTCCGAAGCAACGAGGCCCGCTTGATATTTATTCAAAAAAGAAAAAAAAGACAAGGATGAAGAAAAAGCGCTTTTCGCTCGGATTCGTTTCGCTCTGTCACCTCGATAATGATTTATTGAACCTTTCTAATAATGATTCGAGTGCCGGTTTCGTATAATTCCGAAAATAAACATTCCTCTTTTTGCCTTTGGCGTGTCTTTTTGTGTCCCGACACAAGGAAAACTCCGTTAATTATCCATTGTAGCACGGCGTGTGTGTGTGTCTATGTATGTTTTAGCTTTTTGTTCGATGGAAAAGTGGGCTTTTTTAATGATTCGTCATGGGTATCATGGAAAAAATGGGCCCTCATAACATTTATTGGAAATCGTGCAGTAAATGCCACAATACCCCGCTATTGTTGGGTTCGTTTAAGTTGAAAAAAATTACTATAATAGAAAATTTATGGGCTCTAGTTAAATACTTTAACGAACAACAAACGAACAGATATAGAACAGCGTTTTATTATCAGTCAATTTTTTCCAATATATACAGAGTGAAGTTGTTTTTTGTAGTCCTAGAGCTACTCAGACTTCAGAAAAAGGTGTACATTTTCAGAAGGAAACTTTTTGAAACTTGGAAACTTGAAAGGATGCATTCTTGTAATGTAAATGTTGTGAATAAAGCTTAACTTTGTTTAGCTCTTTTTTCTTCTTTACACTTTTTCCCCTTTCATGATTAAATGTTTTTTCATATTTATCATTAGTTTAGAATCAACTTCATTTTGGTCCTTTTTTATTTCTTTCATCTTCATTACTTCTATCTTTTCTTTTTATATTTTCTTTATTTCTTCTAAAACTTTCTTGCAATTAGATAAAATTCTAGGAGTTGTTACCTTCAACTTCTTCAAATTCACTTATTTATAATCCAACAAAATTCCCATGTAAAAAATATGAATTATTGCGTTTTGTTTAACCATTTCTTCTTTTTTGTTATTTTTCTCTTCTTTTCATGTTCTATATCAACACATTTAATTAATGATCAGTTAAATTCTCATTCTTATTCAATTCGTCTCAATTATTTTCTTTCTTACAGTTTTGTTGTTTCTATATTTTCAGGTGTTTCTTAACAAACTACTTAGTTACGACATCGTATTTAGCTGATGTTTCATGTCACCTTGAGCTTCTGTTCTTTCATCACGAAGAATTCACCATTTGAAACATGTTTTACAGTTACTTGTTAATTCGCAGTTCTTTCTGTTCTGCACATTAACAGAGATAAATATTGAATTTTCGAATGGTTTTCTTTAAATCATTTTCTTTGAAATGAACTCGCTGAATGTCTATTTTTTTTAATAAAAACTCTGATCACAGTCCAGCCAGTAAATACCGAAATTTTTGTAGAAAATGAATTCGAAAGAATCTTGTGAATCTTCAATTCAATTATCCTTTATTTCCACCCTACAGATATAAAAAATATATAAATAAACCTATTAGATTATAAATATTAATAAATTGCGAATCCGCCCCTAAAGAGAAGAGAGATTTTGGCGCGTGTGCCATGCATCACTCACTCGCTTTCAACCCAATTATTATATCACAGTCGCATAGTTGCGAGCATATTGTCTAACCCCATTGCGTAGAATCCAGTGGCGTTCCCTATATGTATTTACTCGTTAAGCGTAAGGTTTCCCATGAGGATATATATGAAATAAAAATCCTTTATGAATAGGAACGTTTGTTTGAGAAAAGGGTTTCGAATGCGGGACGCCACTGAACGTTAAATTGCCACTCTGAACAAGAGGAGACCGTAAGTACCCGCTAATAGCCCTTATCCCCATGAAACCGTCTTGATTTATTGCCAACTACTTTGGAAAACAGCGTTCACGGTCCCGTGACCGCCAAATAAAGAAGTAAAACGCCATTATGCAAATGACGCACCCAATTATTATTAATANCGATTTATTTGCCGCAAAAAAAAAGTACTGTATGGGTTGCTCTAGGTTATCGACATCATTCGAACTAACTTTTTCGCCGAACAAAAACAAATAGTCTGTGAAAAGTTTCTCTTCATTAATCTAACCAATGAAATACTTATATCGAAACAATCTCGTCTCCACCGAATACGTAAAATGGCTATTGCTGGATCACTATCAATCAATCAACAAAATTAATATTAGAATCACATTCACATTAAGTTTTCTGGTCAAAAAATGACGGTCAAAGGTCGTCTGAATTCACTACCCGGCGTTTGAGATGGATACTGGCCGGCGTACTGGGTAATTGGTAATAATCCTGGCGGTACTGCATTGCCCTGTTGCATGGGGCCACCTGAATAATAACCTGGAGGTAGTCCACCCGGAGACGCGCCCGCAGAAGACGTCGTCGTTGAACTGGAAGAACTAGCTCCATCCAAACGCTCTTGAGTTGTATTTTTACTTTCCGATGGAGATTCGCTTCTAGGAGAGCCACCTAAATGATTTCCATTTCCAAGTCCTGGTAATTGTTGTTGTGGCTGCTGCTGTTGTTGCTGCTGATTATTACTCTCATACATTTTTCCAATATCCAAACCGGAATAGGGTCGTGGACTTTCGCTTCCATACTTGCCGTCCATGTACATTTTCGACGTTTCGAAATAGGCTTTGGTTAAGGCGCTAGTTGAGTCCAAATAGCCGCGTTCCAAGTAGCTTTTTGAATTCGAATCCATATACTTTGGATCTGAATACATTGACATGGCTAAACTGGATGGCGGCATATACGGAGAACGATACTTGTCAGCTTCCATTGAATACTTCATCGCGTCCATCGATGTGACCACCTAGACAGAAATTGCGTGATAAAAATTGATATATCAAGATTAGAGCGTTAAGAAGGAGATAGGATGGTATAATAGAGCCATTAAACGAATTGACATTTATTTAGATCGATCTTAGACCTAGTGACCATTTCGTTTATGAATAATACATGTTCATTTCTAGAAACCTTTTAATATTTCTCGCTTAATGGACGCGGAAAGCACCTGGACGGTTTTAATGACCACCGTACAATGACTGAGCATTATAAGGTGCTTTTTTTTATGAAGAAACAACGTGTGCACCAGTTCTCACACTCGATTAGGCACAGTAAAGATTGCAAGATCGCCACCCTCAAAAAACGTGGCAAAAATTAAAAGGGGGGCTCACAAGGAAGGACATCAATTTAATCCGGGAGGAAATTTGCCTAGTCACTTGACAAAATTACTGTTAAAGAATAGTGGAGGAGCAGCAGGGAAAATATGTTCTTGTTGTCTTCTTTGGGCGTTATATCTTTGGACAACCACTACTACCAAAATAACATTGACGTCGCTGCTGCGACTCAAAAGGACCATTTTTTACGGTATTAACACCCAATTTATTGGCCACCGCGTTATAATAAGTGAGATGTCGGACGCACGCTGGGCATGGAATTAACCAAAAAAGAAATAATATTTTTTTATATAAATTGCTTCCTATGAATTATACATGAACCTTCGTTCGGTTGCAATTATTTGAAATTAAGCTTTCGACGTGTAACAAGCCAACGTAACAATACGAGCAACAGTTCTCGTCCAAATAAAATTTTGCATTTAACAATATATTAGGAGACAAATAAGAGATAAGAGGTAATATTGAACACTGAATTTGTTGTGGATATCAAAGAAGTTATGGCAAAATCATGTATCAATGCATGTCTAGCAAGAAATCCATGTAATAAATGCTTTGTCAAGTAATGGCAACGACCTAAAACAGAATAGTTCCACTACTTTAATCCTATTATTGTTGACTTACGTCGTTCGATTGAACAGTATCCGAAACGAAAATGAAAACACTTCAAATTCTATCAACAATGAATCGACATGTGTAGTTCTTACATGGTCGTGTGAAAGTATCCGCTTCGCAATGAAAATGTGTTGTTTATTGACTGTATTGTGAAGTTCGACAAACTTAAACGTTTGATTCAAGGGATAGATCGCGTTAACACTCTGTGTAAACCTTGGAAAATAAAAATTGCATAAAAAATGTTTATTATATACTGCCTGGTGGGGGGGTATGTTGGGAATGAAATTCAGTCCCAGATTCCTATACAGACAGTTCATTTTTCAAGTACCATCGCGGTGATTTCACTACTCTCAATAGATACGATATCGATTAAATTATGGCAAAAGTACGCAATGTTAAATAAAAATAGGTTTCTAAATTGGTAGGATTGCTGCGACTTTCGAAAATATCCCTAAAAAAAGTGGAATCATAAGCGGGCACCTAAGTTAAACTTAATTTTATAATCTAATTGCCCTGTAAAGTCAACAGATTTGAATCAAAGCAGGTCTAACTTTTCAATTTCCTCAGGAAAACTAATTTCTTAAAGCCAATTAACCAATTGATTTTTGTATGGCAAATCACTGCCAAACTGACGTTTAAAGCGGTTAAGTCACAGTGCTGTCTAATTGTGCAAGTAAACTTGCGGAATGACGTTTCCAATATTCAATTAACAAAATAATGACGTTCTAAACAAATATGTATCTATTAATATTTTCGCAATATCTAAAGTTTATGTTTAATATTTCAGTAAAATGTAATCTAATAGACTCAGATATTGATTCAATTATGTTATGTAATCAATTAGGCAACACCGCTGTTTACTAAGTCAGCCGTTAGATTTGACAGGAAACCAACTTAAATAAGTGACAGTCTATGTGTGTAAAATTCAATAGCACTGGCTGTCACTTGTCATTTAAAAATTTATAATAAATTAATGGTGATTAATTTTGTTAAGAATATTTCGGATGAACAAGTGCGGTTCATACAACAAAACTGTGCGAAACTGTTTGTTTACTTAATCCTTGTGGCGGCTCGTGATAAAAAAAGGTGACATGGTAAGGAATTATGCAAAAAGATATTTGTTTACTTATNGCGGGGGGAGAGGGGAGGGGGGGTGTTGGACGACGGGAGGACAATAAGTTGAAGAAGAAAAGAATCGGATAAAAGGTAAGGAAATATTTTACAGTTTGTATATTTGTAAAAATCCACAGAAAAGGACCACCGCCATTCGTATGGAAATGGCCTTTCTGTTCTCCCCCCCATTGTCGATAAAATATAAGACGTCGACAATGCTTGGAAAAGCTTTTTGGCATAGAGAAACGTTTTCTATGGCTTTAAGCCATACACGATTCAGGACGTCCGGTTTTTCCTTTTTCGCCATGTTAGTTTTATTGCTATTTGAATAAATAAACCATTAATTTTACGAGTCATTTAATCGATGATTAATTCCGGATAAAATAATAAAACGTCAATATTGTCAAACTTAATTAGGGCGTTATTATATGTCAAATATATACAGGGTGATTTAAGATCAATTCTACTGGAATTCAATGAATTGACTATATTGTATAGCACATGTATGAATCGTAGACATGTTTCCATTGAATTTTAGAACGAAGAGACACATAGTTGGTACAACACAAATTTCTTCTTGATAGAGCTACTATTTAGTATTCATGTAATTTTGAAATAATAGGAAAAACAGTTATTTTGTAGATAGGAATCCAAATAAGAAAAATACGGTTGTTAAATTTAAGAGGATAAATTGTAACGTTGTAGGACTAGCACTTAATTGTTGTTTTTGGTAATATTCTGGATTAAACTCTGGATGAGCGCCTCCGTAACACGAACAGTTATTCTAAGAGCAAGTTTAAAACGATTCTTAAGAATTTTGAGTATTTAATGACATTAGACTATTTGTCCCTAGTGAAATTGCAATTTTTAAATTACCCCTGTATCAACTGTTTTAATTGTTTATGTCATTAGCATGGCTTCCCGCGAGACGTGACTAAAATTTCGGCTAAACTTTAAGCCGGAATTATGTTCGGTGCACATTAATTTTTATTAACTCAATCCTACCTTCAATATACAGAGTGGATCATGAAGAAAATTGAAATTAAATAACTTAATTAGATGAATTGTTTTTTTTTTTGTTGTTGAGGATGAGAAAATGAGAAAAAAAAGGCTCCATCAGCAACGATCAGAGTCACTTTTGCCCTCCAATATATTTGTACGAAAGGGGGGAAAGGAGAGGATCGACGGGGCTTTGTGCGAATTGTAAGCTTGAGTTCATTACAAATGGACCTTTTATACACTGGTCAATCTCATCTGAAAGCGATCTTGGCTACAAGAAATGGATTTTCTTTTCGTCTTTTTATATGAGAAGAGGGATTTTGCCTCGGATTCAATCGAAAAGTTACATCTGTTATAGGAAAAAGGGTAGGGGGACACACACACATTATTAGGTCCTCTACTAGTTTCGGGATTTCTCTTGAAAAATACTCAATTTTTCGTATTCAAAATTTCCTAGCGTCGTAACAATAAATACGAGTGGGTAATATTGATCTGCACGCTCTAACAAGTTATTATTTAATGCACAGAATACATCGTTAAAACTTTTCAGACTCAGCCTTAATTGTATTGATACCGATGTTATATACCTGACTGCTTTTGTTGCTGTGCCAGAGGGGCCATTGTTCGGTCGAAAACAATGTATGGAGCAAAAGGGCTGCCGTATATGTATGCGGCCTCTGTATATATGGCAACATTGCACAATCGTAATTACTATTCGGTTTTTGCGACATGAACATTTTAATTGAAAAACTTTCCGCACCACATAGATTCATGCCACGTTTTATTTCGATCCGGATGCTCCACTAAAATTCATAATTCTACACTATAAACTTCTTTTACTACTACATATGTGGAAATAAAATTTTTATTAATCCAGCCAATGTTATATTGCCATTTTACAGTTTCCCCTAATACTAGAATTTGGTCTTAACGTTCTTAACCAAATGAAATCCTGTATGTATAATTTTTGAAAACCCCTATGTATTTTTTATTAAACAAAAGCCCTGTACTATCTTTAATTGTCATTTTTTTCAAAAGTTTATTAACAATTCTGTAAATAATGTTGGCACAAGTTTTTATATGAAATAAATAGTAAATGTATAGAATATTGGTGCAACTTTAAATTCTTAACTCAATTTACCTTCTTGACCTTCTATTCAGATGGCTTTGCCGAAAGACACTTCAAATAGTCCATAAAAAAGAAAACTTTAATTTAGTAAAAAAAACCCAAAGAGACATGATATGAAAAAGAATCCATGACAGTCACCGGAGGAATATTAAATATCTCCTGGAACTCTAATATTATTAATAAAAAATTAATAAAATGAATGCCAAAAAGCTCTGCTCTGTACTATTCATGAAGTGTAACACCAAAGGGCCGAAACTCCACAACAAATAGCTGATACTCGACAGTACAAATACTACCCGCTATCGATATTACAAAGGACTGGAGCCCACACCCTGCCCAAAACTGAATGTCAACTTCGGTTTGTGAGTTCGAAATCAATGTGTTTCAAAACCGCACTTAAGCAATTTATGAGATTCTTACGTTTATCGTATCTAGAACCTAGTCTATGACTATTTTCTCGCGATTTGATCTGGACCCGACTTAATAAATGGCAATTTTTTGATAAACTAATTTGTAAAATCTTTAAGGACCTATTCCTTCCCTAACTACCAGCTCTATCTCAACGTTTCAATTAAGCAACCGTCCAAAAACTGAGGAGGACAAATTAAAGCTATACGATATCGTATTTAACACGTGGAACTAGGCTTTGAATCATCTGTGCTATATTGAGCCGAGAATTATCTTGTGAAAAAGTCATGCCATTTGCAAGTTTCCTGGACCGTTTAAGCTTAATGTCCATCAGAAATCCAAGAAAAGTGGTTCTTGTGAAGCATCACTAATTGTTCGAGAAACACATGAATATCGTTGCCCTGCAGGTGAAGTTTTGGTTACGTTGATCCATCGTGTTTTTATTGAACAATCCTCGTATATTTCATTATGAAACTGCGATTGGTAAGAACCCGGATTTAATCTTGCAATTTTTTCGGGTTCTCTTTCCAGTTAAAAGAAATGATGATCTTTCGATGTAACAATGGTTTATTAATTAAAGCCTATTATTCAAGGTGCACAACAACAAGAAAAAGTTGCAAGTAATAGTTGAAAATGACCGCGATGATCGTGAGCGAGGCACAATCCCGACACAAACAATGGATTGAAAAAATTCAGTCAATCATCATCAACAGCAGCAACATCAGCGGGTCCTTAATAGTCTATTAACGTCGAGATTCTATTTTGCGCCCGGCGATGAAGCAAAAGAAGAAAACAATTCTTTGAGGAGGATGGAGAAGGGACGTGGGGAGAGCGACTCCTCGGTAGCGACAAAGTTTCCGGACAATGTGCCCCCCGGTCGGGTCCACTTCGTATACCGAATTAAACGCCGACCACCGCCAATCGTTCAGTTTCTATTGTTTAGCCGACAATTGTTCGAGCCTCTGGAGTAGTTCACAGTCGATCCCCAGGTGGTAAAAGGCCTTCTAACACCACCCCTGATTTAATTTAACAGCGGCGGATGTTCGGTTTTTTTCATTAGTTTGAGATATGTAATTTTACAATCGAGTGCTTGTTTAGGCAACTATTTATTTCACATAATTTAACAGATCAATAGTTGAAATGTTCCATTTTCTAATGTATTTCTAGAAAAATTGAAATTACCATGCAACATAGGAATAGGGTACAGTAGGTTTCTTTCTTAGACAACCCTTTCTTGTCATAAAATCTCCAATTTTATTATGTATGTACTTTGTTAATGGGAACATCAATGTCAATTTTTTAAGCGTGCAAAATTCGTTATCCTTTGCTTAATTTGAAATTCTTCTGAAGATACAAAACACTTTTGAAAGGTAGGTCAAAGAAAAAGGAAAAAATAGCAATTTCCAATCCGTTCTACGATATATACAGGGTAAATAGTTATAAAAATTTGAGGCATTTTTATTACAACACATTCATTCAAAAGATTTGGTTTTTTACACTAAACATTTTGATTAATTTTAATCAATCAGCAGCTGAATCTAACGCTGATAAAGCTGTATTCTTTGGCACACATTTGAAACTTATCTCAAAGAGTTTGTATCTCGGAACAATGGAAAAACTTCAACCGCACTTCACTCGGATCGTTTAAACGTTAAAGTCAAGCTCGACCTGCCAGTTTCTCCATTGTAATTGGTCAGCTAAAGGTTTTTAGTAAACATTGGGCATTCTATGAAAAGTGTATTCCTTATAGGTATACCATAGTTTTGTAAAGACATGAGACCATGTGATTGCTTCATTATATGTCCATTAGAATTGTAGGTCTGACAGCGGATTGAAAATACTGATGTATAGAGTGTTTTCAAACAGCTTTTTAGATGAATTGAAAATCTGTTAATTAACGTTTGTCATTTTTAATGAATTTTTTTCTTTTAATGATGAAAATAATCGAGTGTCGAAATAAGAACCTATTTAAAGAGTCTCTTAAAATCCATATCTGGAATGTTGTTCATATTTAAGCCTCCTTAAAGAAAAATTAACGATTTAATCACGACACACTCCCTCCCACTTTTCCCATTCTCTCTTGTCATTCATTTAATGAGAAACGCCATTATTTTGTCAGCGAACGTGCAATAATTGATAGTTTTCTTCCCCGATGTAATACTTAAATAAACATCGATGATCGTAATTATAGGCCTGGGAGCGCGAAGTTAAAAAAAAAAGATCAAAACGTCCAGATAACGAGTGTTCCGGGCGCCCCCAAAATCATAATTATGATCATTATTACTGTTCACTCCTCCAACGGGTGCTTGTTTAATTTTGAAAGTTTCGCTTATTTTCAAATTTTATTATTTTCTCCACTTGGGTCTTATCGAATTATCGCGTCCCCTCCTTATGTCGTTTTCTGGTTGTCTAAACAACGCTTCGCTCGAATCGATGACGTATATTGTATGGGTTTCAGGGGCGGAACATTGGCCGCCTGATGATCAAATTGATTTATTTCAACAAGGTGTAAATCGGAACAATAACAAGGCATTTCTTGAATCACGAATAATATCTATTTGACTCTAGTAACGTAATACATTTAAGAGTAGCTAAAGTTATACGATACTTATATTGATTTTTTTTTTGTATGAGTAATAACAAGATGATTGTTTTCTTAAGGAAATCATATTTAAATACAAATTAAATGCGTTTCAATAGGAACAATATAACAGAAAAGAAGCTGTTTTCAGGTTTAAGTACATAAAAAAATCTCTTTATATACAAAATACAATAAACAATAATAATGTATCTACAATATATTACAAGAAACATGCGTCAGGCCTCCTAGAGGTGACCACAGACTAGTTTTTTTATTCGTCGGATAAGTCAGCTCGAGATCATAATGGAAAACTGAACAGTTTCTACTTTCTTTTCCATTTCATCTTAAAGTGTTGCCTTTATTGCACACCTACATAGGTAACGATTTATTTGCCGCAAAAAAAAAGTACTGTATGGGTTGCTCTAGGTTATCGACATCATTCGAACTAACTTTTTCGCCGAACAAAAACAAATAGTCTGTGAAAAGTTTCTCTTCATTAATCTAACCAATGAAATACTTATATCGAAACAATCTCGTCTCCACCGAATACGTAAAATGGCTATTGCTGGATCACTATCAATCAATCAACAAAATTAATATTAGAATCACATTCACATTAAGTTTTCTGGTCAAAAAATGACGGTCAAAGGTCGTCTGAATTCACTACCCGGCGTTTGNGTACGCAATGTTAAATAAAAATAGGTTTCTAAATTGGTAGGATTGCTGCGACTTTCGAAAATATCCCTAAAAAAAGTGGAATCATAAGCGGGCACCTAAGTTAAACTTAATTTTATAATCTAATTGCCCTGTAAAGTCAACAGATTTGAATCAAAGCAGGTCTAACTTTTCAATTTCCTCAGGAAAACTAATTTCTTAAAGCCAATTAACCAATTGATTTTTGTATGGCAAATCACTGCCAAACTGACGTTTAAAGCGGTTAAGTCACAGTGCTGTCTAATTGTGCAAGTAAACTTGCGGAATGACGTTTCCAATATTCAATTAACAAAATAATGACGTTCTAAACAAATATGTATCTATTAATATTTTCGCAATATCTAAAGTTTATGTTTAATATTTCAGTAAAATGTAATCTAATAGACTCAGATATTGATTCAATTATGTTATGTAATCAATTAGGCAACACCGCTGTTTACTAAGTCAGCCGTTAGATTTGACAGGAAACCAACTTAAATAAGTGACAGTCTATGTGTGTAAAATTCAATAGCACTGGCTGTCACTTGTCATTTAAAAATTTATAATAAATTAATGGTGATTAATTTTGTTAAGAATATTTCGGATGAACAAGTGCGGTTCATACAACAAAACTGTGCGAAACTGTTTGTTTACTTAATCCTTGTGGCGGCTCGTGATAAAAAAAGGAGACATGGTAAGGAATTATGCAAAAAGATATTTGTTTACTTATTTTGGCAAGATTTAATGGTTTTTAATGAAAAAAAGACCTTAACTATTTAATTTATGTTTTTTTTTCAATATTCTATAATTGAGGGGTCGAGAATAAAAGGGGGATAAATGCAATTATTAATTTTGAAACATTTGCATCTAAAAGTTAAATGAATAACAAAAAGTTGCCAAGAAAGCTAGATTTTTTTTCCCATCTTTATCACGTCGAAAGCCTGAAAATCATTTGGATCTATTTTATACCAAACAGACA
The DNA here is from genome assembly GCA_013372445.1 of Hypothenemus hampei. NCBI lineage: Eukaryota > Metazoa > Arthropoda > Insecta > Coleoptera > Curculionidae > Hypothenemus > Hypothenemus hampei. Next base: position 789,681 of record JABRWK010000012.1, on the reverse strand, counting down.
TGAAATTAAATTAGTCCAATATGTCCTTAACTAACATTAAGTAAATAATGCACTTATATCCTTTTTCTTCTAGACTCCTCAATTATAAATTGAACTTTCTACAAATTGATAAATACAATGTTTTGTCAGTGATAAAATTCCTATTGAACGTAATTTTTTCATTTTTAATTTATTTAAAAACGTAAATTCGATTGTATTTGTTTTTCAAGCAAATGAAAACTTTGCAAAAAAAATTGTTTCAATTGTCCTAAAAACACATTCCAAGCATTGTTCAACATTGAACACAAAACTCACCATCGACGTCTTAAATTGAACGATCGATTCATTTTATTCCATAGACATATTAGATTTTTAGGAGAATAATGTCTATTTATTATGAATTTAATACTGGATTTATATTATTATTATCTAGTTTTCTGACACCATTCCGAAATACGATTGAATTTACATTTCTGGTCCGTTTAATTGTTGACACTACCGTTCTGCTGTATTGGTTTATTCGTATACAAGGTGTCCGTCTCTCGAGCCTCACCACGGGGATCTCGTTAGCCGTAAAAGATATGAAGTCAGTTAAATTAAGACAAAGTTGTGCAATTTCAGGTTAAGCAATAATGTGTTTTAAATTGGCAATGTGGCCACTAGTTTTGAAAAAAAATCCCTAAAAAAACTGAAATTTTGAATTTTCATTTTTTATCAATAAATTAGAAGTGGCTGATTATTCAAGAATCGGATAACGACATTCTCATAGTATTTTTAAAGGTCTATCCAATGGTATTATTAGTCATTTTCTAGAGGGCCTGAGTATTATGACATTAATTTGCAAATTTGATTTTCCTTACATCATGATGCCTTTTTGCGGTTTTAGATAGAACTTTTTTCTTCTGAATATACTAATATAGCACATGTTATAATTAGTTTTTCATTTTGATTTGGAAAATATTAAATTTTTGTTTTATTGATAAGAGCGAAATTAAAAAAAATCCATCAAAAATGGCAAAGAAATAATTATCAATTTATTAAGTTTTGATATGTCTGATTCAAACGAGAAAAAATGAGATACGCTTGAAGTTTATTATATTTTAAATAAAAATTCTGAAACTGCTTCAGAAGTTTATCTGTAGTGTTTGTTACAATATGAACAGCCTCCTAGAATATATTTCATTTCACTTGCTAGAAGCTGATGTTTATATGGTTACTTTATAAAGTTACATTTGTCAGTAAATGTTATATTTGTTAAAAACTGTGGGTTTTCTTGAATGATGTTTAAAAATGTGCAGAATTCCACATGTCGCTACACTACTGTCAGGATGAAGAGTGGGAGTAATACTCTTATAAATTTTGAACGCCTTGAAGTGATTTCAATATTTTCAAAACAAAACAACTTGGTAACTTTAATTTTGCGACAATTCTTCTTGGGAAAATGAAACTGTTATTTCAAACTGAAATCGAAATTATTATAGTATAATAAAATTCGTTTTGATTTTTATTTCTAGATCTACTATTTGCAAAATATTTTCTTCATTTTCATATGATCGATTTCTATACTTTTGCCTTGATTGTGAGAATGTGTAATTTTCAGCTAAATCTTTATAAGTGAAGAGAAATATGTGTTATGGGGTTGTTCGCGTTCAGGAAAATACGACTGATAAATTTATGAAGCAACTTTAAAATTTTTATTTGAAATGTAATAAAGTTCAAGTACTTATATATCGTTTTTCTTCAAAATTTTAATATTTTGACTCAAATGAAAAACTGATTGTAATACATATATGATATATGAGTGCATTCGGAGAAAAAATTTCATTTAAAGCAGCAAAATAGCAACATGACGGCTGAAAAGAAAAGCAAATTTGCACTTAATATTACATTAATAAGGCGCACCTAGAAAATAGCTAATAACACCATTAAATAGACCTTTAAAAAGTACTATAAGAATGTCGTCGTTTAATTCTTGAATAATCAGTCATTTCCGATTTATTCGCATAAAATGAAAATTCAAATTTTTCAGTTTTTTTGGAGATATTTCTAAAAGGATCAACATTGTCAATTTGAAAAACGTATAATTGTTTAGTCTAAAATTATGCAATTTTGCTATAATTCAATCGACTTCGCATCTCTTACGATTAGCGAGATTTCCATGGTGATGATCAAAAAATGGGCTCCCTGTATAGAAATCTGAGACTGAATTTCACTTACAACATATTCTCATGCAGTTATAATAAACATTTTTTTTATGATATTTTGGATTCGCAAGGTTTACACACAGCATTAACACAATCCATCCCTTGAATCAAACAGTTGGGATTGTCAAACTTCATTATACAGTCAATAGACGATACATTTTTATTACGAAGTAGATATTTTTACATGACCATATACGAGTTGCACATGTCGATTCATTGTTAAAGTGTTTCGACTCGTAAATACCTTACAAATGGTTGGTTGTTAATGTCTCGATGTTAAATACTAAATATACGACTCGGTTTCAACTAGGGCCTTTAGTTAGTCGTTATTAATCTCCTGTGTTCGACCACTACAGTCTTCATCTTGAGCCACCCTATTGTGTAGTATACCCAGGGGTGATCAACAAGTCGATCATGTAGAGGATGAAGCTGGTCCCTAATATAACCGATAGTCATTCGTCATTTTCAGTCACATACCGTAGATAACTTCTTTAATAAAAATCTGATTTGATCAAGTATTGCAAAAATTTGTACACATAAGTTTCCAAATTAAATTTCGCATTACGGCCAAAGAGTTCAGAGAGCACAATTTTATCATATTTTTGCTTAGAACTGTTACAGCAATTGAACTTTACTATCGATAATTTCGGTAATTGATGGCGCCTGCCATAGACCATTAACAAACGCCCAAAAATACGTATTGTATAGCATCGCTCGAGAAACACGTCGTATTTTTAACATCGTTTATATACGGTGTACGGTAAAAAGCAACATTCCGTTTAGAGCAGAGCGTTGCCTTCAAGTGCAACAAATCATCGGACATTTCTCCTTTTACAAGACCCGCTAATCCTGATTTACTTGATAATCGTGACACCAACAGTATACCCGTTTACGATTACGATTACCATAGTTTATATGTACATATACCGAAACCCATTGGTCCGAAAATGGTAAAAGAAGCACACACGAGTATGAAATGAAAACAATCAAGTCTCTTCTTCTTTTGGCTTTGCTTCACCCGTAACCGCATTATTTTTTCTTGTGTACGTACGTGTACGCGTGATTTATGGATTAACGCTTGTTATTTTACGAAAAGAAATTCCGCAACAAAGAGCCGGGTGTTACGTATAAATTATACACGGGTTTTATTAAGGGCGTCTCGTTGCCTGGTCAACAAAAGGGTCTTAACGATCTCGGCTCCTTGTTTTATTTCTGGGCAATACTTGGGAAGTTTATGGTTGCATTTACCTGTCCCGGTGTGGTGAGTCCTGCCGACATTGCTGCTGCAGATTGCTGAGCTGCTGCTGCGGCTGCAGCCATCGAAGCAGCACTCAAGGAACCATATGCCGCCGATGGGTTATAATAGGATGCCATGGATTGACCCATACTTGTTGCCATGCCTGGAAATTGAGAAAAAAACATATTAAATTTCAACGTAAATATTGTCCGGTTTTAACGCGCTAACGAATTAAATACGTGATAATGTGAATGGAATGTTAGATAATGGTCGCTAATTTGAGTAACTACTACCAGGACTGGGACAAATAATGGTCGAAAATCAACAGGAGAGCGGTTTTACGTGATAATTTTTTTATTTTTACTGAAATAATGAATATACAAACCGTCCAGTTCAGTGCGTGAGCGTTATTTGTTTGTTCTGTATGGAGTATGTATTTAAATTTATTAGTTCAGGTTTGTCGCAGGGCCGTATCAATTACTTTTTTTCAAAGCAACAACACTGTCGGTTTTCTACTCGCCTAGAGAGTGAGGAGCAAAAAAAATGGAAATTTACGAGGAGCGAACGAACCAGTTTCAGAAGTTTACACGAAGAAGAAACGACGGCCCGTTTAATGGTTGATTTACATCGGGGCGATTTGTTATGGGATTTACCTTCCTTTTTCGCGACTACGATGTCCGATTATGTTTATGGCTTGCTGGGCCGAAATGATATGTGGCCCATTGTCATACCACGAAACGTGTAAATGTATTGACCATCTTCGAACGTTAATAATAATATGTTTTCTTCTTTTTCTATCTCTCTCGAGTCGATAAATAAAAGAATTTATCGGTCGTACGCTAAAATATCTTTTACTGCTTGGTATGTCTATAAAATAAAAGTCGTTTGATAATTATAGTGTGGAGAATCGGTAATGGTACAAGGCTATCATTGGTTTTTTTTTTCTTTCAATACGAAATTATTAAATCGAGTTAGAACGGCTTGAATTGTTCGGTAAATATTCTTGAAAAATCATCAACGCAAACGAAGAAACAATCAATCAATTGAATAATTATTTGTGCTGTTCCGAGAGGAATATTTCATTTTATTGACACGTGTAGGCGTTATTGTTAAGAACAATCGATCAGTGTTTGTTTTAATATTATGTCAAGGAAACGTTATTTGTACCGTGAGACGGCATCCCATGTAAATAAGAACGAAGAGTTTCATTTATTAAAAAAAAAATTACTGGACACACATAGCACACCAGGTGAATTTTTCTTTAAAAAGAAAAATATATATTAAAAGTCAAAAACGGAATTAAAATATTTGCGTTCCCATTGCGAACAATGGACCCCCGAAATCCGTTCGGCTACCTGAATAATGGCAGATACAAGGAAACAGACAAAAATCCGAGGGATTCAATGGCGGATTGATCGAAAACCAACAATGGCTTCCATTCGAAATCCTCCTCCTGGTAGAATCGAATAACGAGTAGTGTCTGAAGAATAATAACACCTGGTGCATGTGTGCCCCTGTTTTTGTCATTTGTGCAGCGTTTTCGTGCCAATAACTAATATTACATTTCAATATTCACAATTTGAAAAATTAATTTTGTTCAGCTCTTGAACAAACGAATTTGCTTTAATTTCGAAATGGAAAATCCTGTTTTAATAATGCGACCTTTGTGCTATATATAATTTTTGGTTTGGCTTTTGTCACCAGGTCTCTGGGGGTAGGGTGGGGAAAAAAGGCGCGCTTTCACTTGAATTAAATTGACATTCAATCAAAGAAAATCGGTCCTACTATCCGTTCAAAATATATCCATGCTAATTAAAAATAGAACAAAAACCAACGTCTCCTCCCCTCAACCGACATTAGTGCTCGAGTGGACCGTGGATCAACACGAAACTGCCCTAAAATAATAGATGTTACGTGATGATAAGAGTGAGGGGTGGTACGTCAGTGTCAAGTTCCATTTTTTTTATTACGTAATTGCAGCCCAATCAAATAAGATCTCAATGTTGCCAGCTTTATTAGTGAAAACAAATTTAAAAATTTCACTCAAGCATTGCAGGGATCTATTGTAGACGGCCAATTTGTTACATTGAACGTCTGTAGACAGATCGATCAACAACAGTTGAATCGAAATCAAAACGTTTGCATATTAAGTGGGTGGCCACCTAATGTTGACAATCTTCTATAGACCCCTTAATGTCAAACTTTTATGTTTAACAATATGAGTAAATTAGACTGATGCTCTTCTATTGATATTAATCTTACCGGCTCTTAAGGCGTCCATTGGCACCGACGGATACGGGATCGAATACGGATAACCTTCTTTCCTCAAAGTTTTCGGTTTTCTACGTGGTCGATACTTGTAATCCGGATGTTCCTTCATATGCATCGCCCTCAGACGTTTGGCCTCATCAATAAAGGGTCGCTTTTCGTCCTCGGTTAACAGTTTCCATTCGGCACCTGTAATGCAATCAACGTTTTTCATTAAAATAAATAACGCATCCACAGACACTACAATCGTTAAATAAATCTAATATTATTATTACTGCTTCGTCTTCCACAATGGTTCATTAAGTATCGAACAAACACTCGTGAAATAACCGTTCAGGGGCGTCGTGGAACGGAAAAAAATTAACCGGTGTGTATGTATTATTATTAAATAAAAACGAATCGTAGTGGGCCCCGAAAGGAAAACACTTGAAATTCCATATAAGCGTGAAACAGGCAGCTGTGGACTGTCACTTGTCAATGTATGACGATGATGATCCCCGAAATACAAAAACGGTTTTGAATAAAACATGAGCCGGCGGCTCTCCTACCCCCCTCTTGCTTCTTAACAAACGTAAACACTGTGGCAACAATGCGTTATGATGATATTGCCTTTAATTTTTTAGAATGAGAGGGGTGCAAAATCCATTTAAATGTGACGTTTACGGGATAGATACAGCGCCTACATTGATATGATAAAATGGGGCCTTTTGTGGAGTTTTAAATTTTCCAGCCGAACAAGAGAGGCACGCGGAGAAGGAGGCGGGTTCATTAATAAAACCTAACCAAACATTGACGACTAGAACCATTGTTTTCAGTTAATTTGATTTCGAGAAAAGATAATGTGTGTGCGCGCGTCTGAATCAACAACTACGAGAGTGGCAGTAGCTTGGAGAGTTGGTGGTGGGTACATTTCTGAGTATTGTCATGAAATTATCGACGGGATGTTAACTACTGTGCAACAGAAGTACCCTCGTTTTCAGTCATTATTAGTGTTTCCCTAAAATATTTGTTCTTTTTATTCGGGCAAACCGGTGCCTAAATATTTTTTCTTTTTTTTTGTTTGTCGTGGGGCGCCACATCGTAAAAATTGTGTTTGCCTTTCAGAAAAATTCCTTTCTGGTCCGAGTCTGTTATGATCATTCGAGTCCGTGATCACTATACAAAAACCTTGTTAAAAGTAGAATTTCACCCGTGATCCTCCTCTAAAGTGAAACTTTTAAGGTTTACGTTTAGCAAACAAAATTGGAGGAAAAACTCTATAAATCTGACCAAAGATTATTGAGATTAGACAAACTCGGAAAGCAGCAATTAAGAAACTTTAATAAATGATAAAAAAGCCAGAGTTAAACAAAAGAACCCAAATTGCTAGAACAGAGTTAGAGTAAGCCAATGGGGTCATGAATTATCAAGAACTTTTTCCAACAATTCTTGCATTGCGAACACCCGGCAAATCCAAAGGGTAATGATACTGCCTTACTACATCATGGTCAAGAAGGTTTTAAACAAACCAAGTCCTTCCACTCTCAGACAAAAGGGTTTTAGAGAGTGAACGATTCAGATTGTCCAAAAAACCCAGGCATGTTTTAACGGAATGCAGAGAAGGGCTTTCGGGAAACATAATAGGTCAGAAGAATTGGCTTTTAAAGCCAAAATCAGAGATCCCAAAAGAAAACTTGACTAGGAAGGTTAACAATTTCATCATATGGAAAACTTCCAAGTATTGTTTATACAGCGATTAATTAATACATCCAGATTCGTGTGAATTTTATAGCGATTTTTATTCGCACGATTGTATTTAAATTCGCGTGTTTTCCTAGTTTCGCGATATTTGTTATATGACAAGGTAGCGAAAATAGAAAAGATTATTGAATTAGTACAAAATTATCCTCTAGTCTACAACCTTTCTCATGAAGATTTTAAAATATGAGGAAAAATGATCAAATTTCAAGTAGAATAAAGAAAGAATTACACGATAATTAAGTGAATTGCAGTGAATTATTCTTATTTCAATTCAAATAACGAAAGCGCTTTTTCTCTATCTAAGGATGAATTCATTTTTTCTTGTCTTTATAAACAAATGTAATTGTTCTTATTCCTGGCACTATCTAAATCTGACTAAATTTTGTGCGATTATTTTCGCTTCCGTACTCCATCGCGAATTTTGTTGCGAATTTCCCGTTGCAAATTCGTGGAGAGTTTTTCGTCCTGTTCTATTAATATTTAAGAGAAAAAGAGAAAATGTGTAGAATTCCTGAAATAGATTAGAAATCGCATACTGGAATTGTAATACCCCAAATTAAAGGACCGCCTGCCCTTATATGACAGAGAGTCAACAGAGAGCATCCACTGCTAATCTTCGATTTGTATCTGTCTAATTTCCCTGGACGTTTATTACGTATTGTTCTAGAAGAGAAATCTAGGAAAGTATAAATATTGAATTTTTATTCAAAACGGCAACAATAGGAGCCAAACCGCAAGCAAATTACAAAAAAAACAGTTCGAAATCGAATTGAATCTTAGGGATTTGCAGTCGAAACTGTTCTTTTATAAAAGAACAAACAGATTCGAAGCCAAACACAATAGACCTCTTAAAGAGATGTCTCTTTAGGTGGCCATTGTTCGCTATATAAGCATTGTCCTTTCTCTCTCTCTCACTCTCATTCAAGCGCAAATAGACACTCCAGCTTACATAATTTCTAAACAGATTGTCATTTTCTGATTGCTTCCACTCGAAACGGCTGACTTACCTAAGCGTTTAGAAATTTCGGAATTGTGCATTTTTGGATTCTCCTGAGCGATTTTTCGACGCTGTAACCGGGACCATACCATAAATGCGTTCATTGGACGTTTTATGTGATCCTCTTGCTTCTTAACCGATTGAGCTGTTTGCAGACCTTGGTGATGAGGCATCGCGATAGGCGATGCCCCCAACGAGGCCATACGGGAAAAACCTTCGGCGGCATTGAAACCGCCCTCACACATTTGGCTCACCGATCTACAAAGAAAAAAAACCAAATTTTTAAGTAGGTGTTGGATCAAATGTCAAAATCTTACATTTTATTAACTAGAAAGGGGAAAATTAAAAATAAACATTGCGTCCCATCGAAGAAGAAAAAGAATAAGTGACAGAGCGAGGCCTGTGTAAATACGGCTTTATGATAAGCAAACATAAGTTTGTCTTAAAGGCTTAAAGGCTTTATTCACGCTTAAATAATACCGTTTAATGAAATTTAAATTAAAATGCACTCTCGGAAACGGCCTAATTGGATTGTTTATTCACACTCACTTGGACCTCTTCCTTTTCTTCTTCTGCTTTTACTCTCGGGCCCTTATACCGACGACGACGTTGTTTGTTAAGCTATTAGTACAAACTTTGTTGTATCTTTTCGTCCACTGTCCACTTAATTACCCATCTTTCCCAGATTTTAAGACTTTTGTTGTCGGAATGATGACAACATCTCAACTAATATGATTTATTTATTGCACCCCGTCCCGAAATGAAAACGTTAAACTGACAAGTGTGACTAAATGCAACCTATTGTTTTGTGTTTCTGTTCAAATTGGTTTTTATGATAATAGATTACCCTAGATTTCGTGGGGTGGGTGAGTTGTAAAAATGACCGTGAACAATTGAAACATTCTTGGAAATAAAGAATAGCTAAAATGAGGGATAATAAAAACCACTGTTTTCAAAACAAATACTACCATCCAAGTGGGCAAGGTCGTTTTTTTTACGGTTATAAAAAAGTTTATCGGAGCCAAGGATAAAAATAATGTTGGGACCCCGACGGACCTCTTGAAACTACCTGACTTTTTGTTTTAATTTTTTTTTGCATTAAAACACATTCAAATTATTAAAAAGTGTTTTCAAAGTTTTCATGCGACCTAAAGTAGCGCTAGCCTGTAAGCGAAATAGCCAATAGTAGAAAGTTGTCCAGATTAGCGGACATCTTCCTCTTTTGCGTGAATTATTATAATTTTTCTCTTTCGTTTATTAATTCAACTAATACAGTATTTACATACATATACAGAAACAAGTTTCTCGTGGATTTAAATAGAAATATGGCCTTTAGTGGTGAACATCTTAACTTACTTAAGCCGTTTGATTGGCTACATCCTTTATTATCATTCAAAACTGATTTTTTTCATATCTGGACACTATTCATCATCATCCATCATTCGTGTAAGTTATTTTTAAACTTTGCGGTCTAATTAAAGCCCCATTAGGTACATGCAATTAGAATGGCTCGGGATTAGCGATATGTATCTGTCCCATCCATTATTAGGAAAACAACTTTTAGATTTGAAGATTTACAATTTCAAGGTATTGTTTATAATATTCTCCTGTCAGTATTAAATTAGACAGTATTTATCTATATTTTTCGAATGCAGACAGAATTACCCACTAAGAACCATAGTAGTTGGACCCCCCCCTCGAGGAACTACTTCCGAGCCGTTAAGCAAAGGCCTTTAATAAGGCGATTTTAAATATGCAATCATATTATAGAATAATACACATCTCTTATAAATATTAGACATACCTAATAAAGTGGCCGTTGGAGGCCTGCCTTTGTAGATCCAGATCAATTTTGAAGGCTGTTCTTTAATCGTTGTCACAAATCACTGTTAATCGTCTCGATAATTCGAAAGGTAACTAATAACCGAACACAAACAGTCTTATTATTAATAATTGTCTGAATAACATGAATACAATAACAACCGGAAAATACACACAAAAAACTGTATACGTGCAAATCCGATCAACTTGCCGCACTCTGTGTCTGTCCTCCACAAATCCACACACTGTTTCTGGGGCTGTTGTTCGAATACGCACGCGCCCATCTGATCCAAATCATTCGACCAATAAGAGAATAGATGGGCGGAGCTTTTCGTATTGTTGCGACACGTTATGCTCGTATTGAATCGAACGGATCCGCCTTTGAATTGTCATGTTAATTTTTTGTCTCTTGTCTCTTTTGTACAGGTGTTTTTGTATTTTGTTGTTTGCTTTTAAATAAGCGCTTGTTTTCTTTTTTTCTTGCTTTTTTTCCTCTCTAGTTCTTCTCGTATTCTTCGTCCCGCTATTTTCGAGCTGAATTAAGCCGGCAACGAATCATAATTGCCCATAAAGTTATTTATTTTTTAAAACCGGGCTCAGAATGAGCGAGAGAGAAAAAGAGCAAGGGAAAGCTTCAATGGAAGAAAAGCACATTATAAAGGCGCACATAAAGCACAAAAGGTAGTCTTATAATGCGTTTTGCAGATATTGGAAACTTGCGTTGTCGCTGGAAAAAAACGAGAAAATCAGCTATAGGGGAGAAACACTTCAAAGGTGAAAAGGTACTGTTACTACGCTATCCTTAATAAAATTAAAAATTTCAATGTTAGAAAATTTTCTTGGACGGCTTTAGAGTTGATCAATTTTTGTCAAAATCCATACGAATTGTTTATATCTTGGCAGATTTTTACAGATGTTGCGTTGTCGGATTGTGAAATATTTCATTTCAATTTTCAACTTTGAAAGAATCACATTTTTCCCTACGCTATTTGTGAACCTAATAGGATTTAAGTTTGTTCTTTGAGTTAAAGATGAATCTTACTGAATTATCCACATTTGCTAATCGTGTAATACGAACAAGCCGATTCACATAGACCGAAAACCGAATGGCTACAACGGCATTTGTCAGATCCAATGTCAATAGAGATAAAGTTATCTCGTTCCTTCATCGACAAACTAGCGGAATCGATTGTCTGTTGGTTCGTTCCTTCCCTCCTCTCTTCTATCGATAAAATCTCGACCTGGGTCACTTTACTAATCCAGTTTCGAATCGAGGAAATTCTACACGAATCAACAAATGTGACAGTTTTTTTCTTTCTCGCTCTGTCCGCAACAAAAACGGGACCCTTGATCTTTAAATTCGCTTATCAGATCGGACGATAATCCCTCAACATCCACACACACACAAAAAATAATAAACCTTGAGAGTCCTTTTGATGTTCCTTTATCGAATCTATCTATCGTAGCAGCTATGTGCATTTTTAACAAAAAAAAATCAATTGTAGAGAAGTAATACGTAATAATGCCAATATAATCACCATAACAAAACGATTTTTCCGAATGCAAAGAGGGGTGTAATTATAAAATATGGTCTGTAATATGCTAATAATGATAATGGCACCCTCTCTAAGCGAAAAGGGCGCTCAGGGGGATTATCGAAGTTTTATTACTTAATTTTTTATTCTTGCTCTCTCCGAGTGTGTGTGTGTGTTCATGTCGCATTTATATTATTATTCATTCCTCTTCTTGTAAGAGTGATTTATTTTTGCTTTTGTATGCGACCAGCCATACATTAATGGGGTGGAATTATGCGGCTCTTTGAAAGAATACTCGTGTTGACAAATTGAGATCACATTCATTTTTATGATTATTATCTGTTTCTGTATATGTTATGTATTTTTCTTCAAGTGACAATTCCACCTACTCATTCGTAGGAAATTTTCTATGAAATTAAACTGTATTGTGTGACGAACAATAGTGGCAAAAACGTATTTTGTAACAGGAAGTCGCCTTTATTAGATTCATAGAGAAAACCTGAGCGTCATTCTTAGCTTTTTTCAGTGGTTTTAATTAAAATTTGGGTTATAAATACTTCTTCTCATTTGCCATACAATAAGTTTATTTCTACTACTTACTTAACAGTAGTACAATAAAATTTGAAGGTATTTAATAAAAAATATCAATAGCACCAAATTAAAGTGTCTTTCTTTGGATAATAAACTAATTATTGAGTTGTGGTAAAGTCAGTTTTAAACCAGATTAAGTTTCTATTGAGAATTTTTGAGACATCTTGCAAAAGGTAATCAAACGAAAAAAATCTAAAAGGTTACGTATTATTTTAGACATTTAGAGTCTCAATGACTTTTGTTATTTTGATCTTGACATTTAAACCCCTTATATACGTAACGATTTATCGTATTGCATGCAATATGATATCAATCGCAACTGCTACAGTAACGAGAAATCGTAGTATCGTGTGTAAGCAAATTGGATGATTTGCAGTATGTTTCTAGTCCTTCGAAAAACTAACAATATTGCAAAGCACACGATTTTTTTTTACGACCTGTAATAGCATAAATCGTTACATATATAGGGCGTTTTACTTTTAGCTTCTACTTTCGCTCATACTGTTTTAGTTTACGACACGCGGCTCTACTACAACGTCATCCTACACGTTGTGATTAAAATGTGATCTCATTTTCAACAGGTTGAACTTCTTGCACTATTTAACACCACTATACTTCGTACCGCAAAGTTTCGTGTCGATCTACGTGTTATTTGCAAGCCATACTACTGGTTTTATAGTAATGAATATAAATGGTTGAGCATTAGCAACAATATCTTAACGAAGAACGACAAGCTTAGCAACAATACTAAACAAAACGCATGATAATTTGAATTATCAAAGGCATATTCCAACTGTATGTATATGTACATACATAATCTTTTGACCAAGTCCTGCACAAAAGATAGGTGCAGGATTTAGATTATTACATTAGATGCGGGCAATACAAATCTTAGATTGTATTCATCACCATAGAAAGCTCTCCAGGTTCTTTGCCAATATACCAACAAAGTAATTTTAGTTACACAGCATAAAACTTATTTAACAATCCATTAATTCCCATCTAACCTCAGCATCTTTCAGTTAGCGTACAGAGTCGTTTCGTGTGCTAACCCTGTACGTAGTGCAACTAACTATTAAATGAATCTATAATAAAGACGTAGAAAACCTTTTGGTGAAAAAGGGGTGGAGAAACAAAATTCCATTGTGCAAGAGATGCAACAAAAAAAGGTCGTGAACCAGATTTTTGATTCATCGTTTCGAAATTTCAACCCCATATCGTTATGATTTATACACATCGAGAGTCGATTTCCCATAAACGGTCTTGTAGTTCTAACAAAACTCCTAAATAGGATTAGCATAACACTGAATCGATTTATTTACGATTGAAATGTGTATCGGACCGTTTCGGTTCGGTTGATTTTTTTTTCGGGAATCGTTTTTTTTTCCTTAGGGGCGTGCACCACGTTAATATACATGCATTTCTACTCTCATTCGAATCGCGTTTTATATCAATTGAATGTGTGACTTTTTTATTATTGAAAAGGGCGGCCCCATTTCGTATGCATTTATGCAGTAATTTTTTTTTCCTTCGACAGGCATATGTGTCGTGCGCGGATCGATTACCGAAACTGGCTATTTTTCTATAAAAATTATTCCGGATTGGTTAATTTAAATTTCAATGTTCGTTTTTCTCATATGAATTGTTAACGAACCGTTGAACTCTGATTGAGATTTATACGTTAGTTTGGAAAAAGTAACGTTCACGCTTTTGTTATTTCAAGAATTCTTTTAATCTGTTTTATAACTGCGTATATTTTGTTACATTTTTGTAGTTTGTTCGAATTGAAATATAAAAATATGTAAAGTATCAAAACGTTTTTAAATTGACCGATATTACACGAAAATATAATATAGTTGTGTTTTGTCTTTTGAACTGCCTTTGCGTAGAGTGTCTCAATTTCATTGTATTATAATAATTATTGAAGATAGCCCAGATACAGTTTTCAGGACATGGCTACTTTTTTGTAAAACCAAAGATGTCACAAATAGATTTTTAATATCATTTTTGTTTTTCGGCTACAAGACGATAATGAAAATTTATCATTTTAGAACCACATTTGAATTTTAGCTGTCTTACAACATATAGCAAAACTAAAAACTGATTCTTGTAGCGCAAAAATCAGTATCACACTCGGTATTTCTCTAAAATCGATAATTTTATAAAAAATAAATCAAACATATGTTACTTTAAGTAGAACACTCTGTATATTTTTTACTTGTTGAATTCATCTTTCAGTCAGCATGTCAAAAATATATAATGTTCTATAATAATTTCTTATGATGAGCTTGAAAAGTATAATTTTTATTATTCCCATAAATTTTTTATGAGTAACCTGTGGAAATTTAATAGTTTCTTTGTTTATGCCGGTTCTTAGTTCCATAAAGATTTATACTAAAGATAGGAATTCAGTCTGTCGTGCTTCATTTTGAAAAAAAAATTTGCATCCTGAAAGGAACAATAGATGGTGTCCAATAGGTCGAGATATTACAAAATATTATTCTTCAGCTACATTATAAAATTCATTTGACGCCATTTAAAGGGCATTTTTTACTAATAGTATGGAACTTCAGCTCATAATAGACAGAATAATATTTAAAGGAAAATTTCAGATAGGTACTAGTTAATTACAATATATGGATCAATTAAATGGCCCACAAAATCGTCACATTTATCGATACAAAATTTTTCTTATAGAAATACATAGAAAATGACACGTATTATATTCAATATGAAATAATAGCATAGTTGAGATCTGCATAAGACAGCTATAATAATTGACAATCAAAACCTTTTATCCTTTAAAAGGAGACATGTAGAAGTAAAAAAATGTGCCAAATATGTTCAACAATATGATATAACGAAAATCAATTTAAACAATTTATATGATCTTTCTTATTATTTAAATATTTTTAGTTGTTATTTGTTCTTTGATTAATTTTCACAACCTACTAGTAATCATTTTTTGTAATAGGAAAAATTTTATATTTCGAGTTCAATATGACAAGTCATTAGGGAAAGCTATATTTTTTGAAAAAGTGACGGAAACCCCAATTCAACGAGTAGAAAATATAAAAGATGTTCCTTTTAAAACAACATATGTTTGGCCTATATCTCATAAATTATCAATGTTAGAAAAACACCGAGTGCACTACTCCGTTAAAAGATTTTCTCACTTCTCCGTTAAAAAATCTATAAGAAGTAATTTTCACTTTTGCAATAAATTATGGAATAAAACAGCAAATTTCTATAATCGCCTTGTAGGTATATTTAAAACGAAAAGGGCTATGTAAAATCCGCTTGCGCCACCTTTTATTTTCAAAAAAGTGGGACAATATCTTGAAAACTGTTTCTTTTAATTTTTAGTAATAAGCAAGAAACTACACAAATGTAATCAAATTGGGACACCCCGTACATGTTGGATTCAGTAGATATGTTGTAATTATTTGATGAAATCCGTCTTTTCATGAAAAGTCTAGGCATTTATTCTCAGACTTTACCATATCTTATCCTTAATAGTTATTTAAGAAAGGCAAGGTATGGTATGGCTTGGTTTCGTAAAAAAAAATAGGCAAGGGAAATTGGCAGAAGTTTAGCATAAAAGATCTGAACCTTTGAAGAAAAAACGGTATTAATTAAGTAATTAAGACACAGATACATGCATATTTACGACAAATTTGTAGCGACAATACATAGTTTTTCATACTAGAAATGCTCTAATTGGACAAGACATAAGAAGAAAATATTTCTAACAATTTTTGGTCAGTTCTCACTAGAAAAAAATTTAATTATGATTTGTTGTGCAACAGGTTGTTGCTGTTAAATTTACATAAATGCAATTAAAGTAACAGTGAGAATTCAAAAACATTCCCTATGGACATTAAGTGACGTATTAGACCTCATATCTGAGGACATACTGAATAAACGTAATTTAGTTATAAAGCATAAATTAATAATTAATTAATTTTCGATTAAGTAATTAATTGTTGAAATTGTCTGAAAGTTTTTTTAATTTTTTAATGGATAAAGGTCTTTACTGTTTATAAAAATGTTTTTGGATAGTGTTTTTAACACCAATATTTCCACAAACTTGTATACATTTAACAATTAATCCGTTTTATTAAATAATAAAAAAAAGGTTTTGTACATGAAATTTTACCATGTATTTTTTGGACATTGCACGTAAAACATCCATTCGTTTAGAACCGAATAGAAACTATTCGTATATTTTTGTAAATACATATGTAATTGCCATCCTGATTTGATTGATTTTATAGCTTTGAGCAAGTGTTATTCTTGAAATTTTAATTGAAAATTGAAATTTGCCACTCACCTATACGATTTGTACCCGAAATAAATTGGAATCCTTTGCTTTTGACATCGGTTTCTGACTGAAGAAAAAAAAACTGAAATCCATCAAAACGTCTCATCGGACGGCATTAAAATATTCGTGGAACGTGACATGCGAGTTTTTCTGACATACGAAAAAAAATCTTTTTTTCCAAAACGCGATAGGGGCAGGTGCATCGAGACTACTCAGAGTGCATTAACGCGATCGGGTCTCAATGAAGCCATTATTGACCAGCGGAGAGTGGTTCTTTTTCACGAGCTCGCCCTCCCTCCAAATCTATAATTATTGTTTGGGATGCCCCTGGATTTGCGATTGAAATATATTCGGGAAAATGCCTGAACACCTCGCGTTTCGCCCGCATAAATCATCATCAGGAGAATAGTATTTTTTTCTCACTTTGTCCGAGAAAAAAAATGATTTATTTCCCCATTTTTTGGCGAACGGGTAGTGGTGGCCATTACATTACCTACTTCAATTAAAAACGCATTTCACGAATTTTTAGATATTTGATGATTGCGAAAATTTCAAGTACTATTGAAAAATTACCGACGATTGATATCCATAACGATTTTTCTGGGTAAACAGACAATTAATCTTTCTCGGTTCAGCATATTGCTCCAGCGACGAGAGGATCACCCCAAATTAGTGATGCCACATTAATTCCATGGTCGGTCAAAGAACCATGCTCTATCATCTGCTAGAAAACTATTCGAACAGGGACGTACTCGGCTTGAACGTTCGTGAAATTTGAAAAATACTTAAAGAAAACGACGGTCCTGCGATGAAAAAAACAACTGTACTATTATAGGGAGGGTAATATCAGTGTCCACCCGAATTAAAGGTCTTTATGGGTAACGTGCATTCGGATCCGGATTATGTCAGCCCCATTGAGCCAATTTTACCTTAACCTTAAGGGCGAATATCCCGTCTCGTGGAAGTGTTGGATGTTTGTTGGTCGGATTAATCTATTGAGCGTGTTTTATTTCATTGTGTGCCAACTAGTAGTACCCTTTTGTAGGCTATTTTCCATTTGGAGGACATTCATTTTTTTTTTCGTTTTGTGAGTTAATTTCAGTGGATAATAATTGCAACGACAAACATTTCATTGACGGCCACTCAAAATCAGACGCTCCCCAGGTCCCTAATCCCTTTACACTTCATCATCATCATGAAGACAGCAAACATTTCTCGCGGCTATTGCCGATCTTTTATTCTATGGGGCCACACCCTCCCCCGCATCAGCTCACTCTCTCTTATTCAAACAAATCCACTTGTAGAGACACTTTGCCCGATTGTAAAAATCCCCATTATATCTTCGCCAGGTCCTTTATAAATGTAAATAACCGGGCAGAATAGAGCCGAGAGAGGAGAGTATGGTTCTGACATTGCGTTCTCCACTCCCGCGTGTGCCGTATGCATTCGTTTCGCCCCCTTCGACAGTCATTAGCACTAGGAGTCCTCCCTGCTGCGTTATAACCACGTTGTTATGACACAAAAATATTTATTTATTTTTTTTTCTCCTGAATGTAACGAATAAAATAAATTTAATTTCGCTATCTTTGCAGTTATGTAACTGTAACTAAGAATCATCTGTTACATTAACTGGTAATTGCTGCCGTATTATGAAGCCAAATGGATTCCGATTCATCTGCCCAATGTGTCAATCAAAAGTTTAATGGTGGTTTCGATAAAATTGTGCGCGCCACTGCCAGCCGCAACAACGATGTATCCTAAGTAAGAAAAATAAAAGGTGTCCGGTTCAAAGGTACCTTGATCCGGCGATAAGCGAGGCCCGATCGTATCTTCGAATGGACCTGTGTTAGGGCCATCACTAGACCCCTGTTAGTAGGCGTAGATGATCCATTGTTATGTAATTGTGTGTTTTTTCTTCGTGATGGAAACGCCTCGGACGTCAACTGTCTTCATCTCGGGATGCCACCTGGTCGAAGGAGGCATTTAAAACGAAAAATTCCTATCTAAATTGTTCTGTGGCTTGTCATTAAAATAACGAGGCGATCGGGAAGCCTATGGAACGTTTTGTGTTCTTATATCGACTACGGTTGATCTTTGTTGGTACAAGGCAGCAATTTTCCGCTTGTTAAAATCGCCTTTTTACCAAGAGATGGGTGGTCAATTGAACGTTTTTTCATCTGACAGTAATTTTGATGGTAATTATTAATATTAACAGTTAAAAGCCGACCTAAAGAAGATAAGATAGATAATTCGAATGGCCCTTGCTGACTCACGTAGGAGCCTAAAAACATTTTATTGTAACAATGTTGCCAACAAAACACCGGAAACCCCTCGAAAATTAACAACGCGTTCAGGGTGCGGTCACTATTTTTCAACAAACAGAAAAAAGAAACATGTATGTACATATATGTATATGGCTAGGTGCGTATTAGTTTTACCTGCTGATGCATGCGCGCCACTGCAGTCGATAATAAAATGTGACACTGCTGGATGCTGCGGAACCAGTCACAATAAATATTAAATATTTTGAGGCGCGCACGAGAATCAGGAATTTTTCTCACCTGCCGCAATAAAACCATAAATAAGCGTATTTCTTCTCTCTCCAAATGGAATTAATACGATGGTATAATTTATGGCGCGCCATTTAAATCATTCTTGTTGCCTGCCACCCTTTACTGCATCCTGGACCCGGTCCTGAAATCGAGCGGCGACGAGCAGTCTAGAAGGCCCTTTTATTTCAAAAGGAAAAATCTAGGAATTTCTTTACCTAAGCTGTGGGGGCACAGGTGGTCGATGGATCGTTAAAATGAATTCTTGAAAAATCACGTTTCATTCATGTTTCGTGGTAGTGTCCCGTATTTTTTGTCCTTTTTTTTGATAGATTACCATGTATGCGCGTAAAAGTAGCTCGATCATTCAACGCAATCTGAGAACCAGTTATTGACTGTCGTCTTCAGTTCTGTTCTTTTCATTCGCCTACACATTTCATGTTTTTTTTATTAAAACATGGAAATTGGCTTCTTCTTGGGTGGCTTCAAGGTGGTACCATCCTCGTAGATGAGTAATTTCACTTGAAAATGGCGCACCTCAATTTGTTTATCAAGGAAAAAATCGCATTTGTCTTTGTTTTCCTTCAGAAAGATCTAGAAACAATAATTAATAGGGCTCTGGCGCGCCGGCAGAGGCCCTCTCGGGCCTCCGCGCGGGGGTCTAATGTTGCATTTTTAACGTTTCAAAAAAGAGAAAAGAGGCGTTTACGTTCCCTAGGGGGGCCTCCCGCGACGTCCCGTTGAATGTCTTTATATCGCTTTTCGAAAATTGATTGGCGGTAAAATTAGGTGTCAAGTGTCATTATTCAGTGAAGTGACGTATGTGACACTTGTTTGCTACAGTAAGAACAATAGTTACAAAAAGTAACCATCACGGATTAAGGGAACTTCAACAAATAATTGATAAACTTTCTTGTAGAAAAGCATAATTGAAAACATTTTTTTCTTTTTAAAAATGTTGTGTTGTCTATTGATTTTGAATTGAAAGGAAAAACAGTCTAGATGTTGTTGGCGTGGGTAGTTTCTCCAAGTTATACAGAACGCCCGGAAAAGTTTAATAATTGTTTTTTTTCTTTTAATTATTTTATTTTGTAACACTATTTTCTACTGGTGTTTGTTAACTTAAATGGTTGTTGTGTTGTCAAGAGCCATTATACAGAGAGTAAAATTAATGAAATGTGAAAAAATCCAATTGAAATTTAAATCGAGTTGACGCTGATTGGATTAATTCGAAATATCTTAACGCACAGGCAGATGAAAGAAATAAAAGGAAACGCGAGCAGATAAAAGAAATCGATTTAAAGAAGAAAAAAAAATGAAAAGGGTAAAAGAACAGGTTGTGGTTCCACACACATTCATAATATGACACTATTTCAAAATTTTATTCAAATTTATTTATATGCACATACATTATAGACATTATACGGCCGGTCCTTTGTGAGCTGCCGCGTTTTTTCTTCTCGGTGCCCGGATCGGACACGGTCATACAAGATGAATGTGAAAACACTGAATCGAAAAAAGAATGGAACGGGATTTTAACGACAACACTCCGGACACATTATTTGTGATTTGTATGAATGGGACTCTGTATTTCATTTATACCTTTTACTAGAAAATTAATCCCCATGTTTATTAAGTGGAATTTGTAAAAGAGTTTAAATTTATTTCGAATGAGACAGAAAGAGAGAGAGAAAGAGAGAGAGAGAGAGAGAGAGGTGAGTAC
>JABRWK010000012.1:574233-767099 GCA_013372445.1 Hypothenemus hampei | reverse complement strand
GAGGAAGAAGCCAGCGAAGAGCAGCAGTCGGATGCTGCTCTGGTTTTTAGGTAGTAACCGACGCAGCTGGGATGGAAGCTTTTGGCACACGTCCTACACGTTAGTGTATCTTTAGAAATAGACCTAGAGCATTTATAGCAAGAGACCATTTTTGGGTTGAAATAAATAAACTAAAAATAAAGTAATGGAATTGAGGTTAGACTCACAATTCAACCAGCCGATCAGCCGGTATTGACAGTTCATGCGTCAGATTTGCGAAAGTAGTCGATCCCCTAGATGAGGTTAGGAACGAGAAAAAGTAATGCACAATGCACTAATGCACTCCACAGCGAAATAACCCCGGATAGAACCAACAATGTGTCACCAAGCACCCACAGTCTCGACAGCAAATACTTATAATTATAATGGTTAAGAGAAAAGAAAAGAAAAGCAAAACGCAAGCCGCAGGCGGAGAGAGAGAAGAGAGAGAGAGAGAGAGAGAGAGGTGAGACTTTTAGACAATAAAATAAGGAAAAACATTGCCCACCATTTTTACGTTATTTTACGACAATGACGGTTAATTAGCTACCCCGATCTGTTTCAATCTCGTAACGTTAACAACGGACACGAAGGTTATTTTATTTTATTCATGAATCCGAGGCATGTACCTAGTGTGTTTTTTTGTTCATCTTCTTCTTCTCAAAAATACTACAACAATAGGCAGATTACAATAGACAAAGTACCGTGCTTACTGCCACGTCACATTAGTTATGATGAATCGGTTGCGCTGTTAAACAATTTGTGACCTTACCTATCCGCTTGCTAGGGTTCAGATTGGCTCGGATCGGAGGCCGTTCTCTGTGAGAAACAACGTTCCGAGTGCGGCTAGACTGCTCGGCCCCTCATATTAAATTTTTATTATAGGTGTTCAACCGTTGTAGATATTTATTGTTTTTGCTATTAAAAATTTATGATTTTAAGGGGTCCGGAATTATCCAGACAATTAAAAATAGCGCGAATGGAAAACTAGAGGCAATATTGAAGAAATTTAACATCAACAGTGTAAAAGGAGAAAGAATGATAGAATAAAAATATACATGATGTAATAACTTAATAATTAGACCTACAAAAAAGTCTAAAAATAAAATTTTTTACTTTAATTTTTTCGCTCTACAACTTTAAAATATTTTCGATAATACAGGATCTACCGTAAAGTTTACGTTAATATGATATATCACTTTATTATTTCAAGGAGAATACCCTATGTATTATTCTTTTTTTTAGATCTGATGTTAAATAACATATTTTTTTATTAAACAGTGTATATGTCTAAAGTTAAGCCGTTTAAGAGTTCTCTCACTTTTTGTTCAGAAAAGACTAGTTGAGTAATTGTTTTCGGAACCTGTAGCTCAGTTTATGTGATCCATGAAAACAAGACTCATACATCATATATGATAATTTCGTTTGATCAATTATCAGATAGTTGTCATGAAACAATTTTTATTGTTGAATAGGGTCTAGATCTAGTTCAATTTACAAAGAACCAGATAAGAACATAATTTTTAAATGAAACTTTTATTTTATTATTTTATCTTCTTGCTTTAATAATATCGCATCGATTTTACTAAATATATTCCATACAGATCTATAATAGTTTTCGAGATTATTCAGTTTTTGAGTCAAATTAACCGGCAAACAATATTATTTTGACAAAAGCATCCATGAAATACTGTATAACGCTACAAATTAAATGTTTGTATTATGTTGTATAATAGTAGTTAAAAATAAAATAACTATGTGTGAAAATACTAATTAATTATTATTCTATTAAATGTACCAGACACTAAGCAACATGTATAATTACAAA
Source organism: Hypothenemus hampei (assembly GCA_013372445.1). Classification (NCBI taxonomy): domain Eukaryota; kingdom Metazoa; phylum Arthropoda; class Insecta; order Coleoptera; family Curculionidae; genus Hypothenemus; species Hypothenemus hampei. The sequence goes on along the minus strand of JABRWK010000012.1, from coordinate 765,253 downwards.
ATATTAACATTTAACTGTTATTTTTGTATGGAATTCAGACAGTTATTTGTTACTAATATTACTAATTAACATTTATTCCATTACCATAAAAATGTTGCCGTTTTTAAGTAAATTTAATTAGGAAAATCTCAATAAATTAACAAATTATCTGAAACTCTTAGAAATGGACATAAAATACGATTAATAAAGTCAATAAGTTACCGTCATAGGAAGAATATAAAATAATAATAAACAGGACACGCATTCGATTCCAAAACAAAATTTTAGAATTTTGAGATTTTCTAAATATGATAAAATCTGTATCATACCCTGTGATAAAAACTGATTTTTAAAAAAATACTGAAATACAGTTCGAAATATCCACTATAACTGTACATGATTGTCTCATTTTCATGGATGGTATGACCTGAGATATAACATCAGAAAAGAATCAGTGCAAATAGAATTTTTTTAAGTCAAAAGTGAAAAATCTCATATGGTTCAATTTATATGTATGTACTGCTTAATGAAAAATATGTATAATTTTACGTAGAATTAAAAAAATATAAAAATATATAATATGTTTACTCCATAATTTTACTCCATATTATGGAGTTTTTATTTAAAAAAATAAATTTATACAGGGTATTTTAAAATAACACGGCACTATTTGAGATACGTAGTTTCTACTACCAAATGAAGAAAAAAGTTCATATGAACATTGGTCCTATCTCGATAAGTAGCGGAGTTACAGGGTGTTAAAGTGTAAGAAAAAATTTGGTTTTTATTTTATGGTGTTTGACCTACTGCAGATAGAGCTTTTAAATTTAATATGCATACTAGGTAATAGATGCTGCTTACTACAAGAGTATATTTCCTCCAATTATTATACAGGGTATTGTATTTTCTGAGATCCTACTCCATAAAATCCTTTAGAAAAATTTACTCGCCACTGGTAAATTCTAATATATATTTTTTTTTAAGTCTCCAATATATTACCTAAATTTTGTCTCTCTTGAATTTTGGTCGAATTCTGTTCAGTTTCGTCATAAATTAATTAATTTATGAATGCAGTCAAGTTAAATTACCTATAGGCAGTTCAGGAAGATAGGGTTTCCTGAATAATCCTGTAATTCCGCTACTGATCGAGATGGGACCCATGTTCATATGAACTTTTTTCTTTATTTTGTATTAGAGAACGCATACCTCAAATAGTGCAGTGCTATTTTGACACCCTATACACCACGCAAGACTTATGATATTTTCAGGTTCTAGAGTTAGAATAATAAAGCAAATATTATTATTATATTTTTTTTCTAGGATTAATAATTATTGAACTATCGTCCGTAAACGCGTTAGTGGAACACCCTGTATATGGGCCGTTTACTTTTGTCTTCCCGGATGTCAAACTGGGACATGATTATTGTTCTGATTTTGTCACGCTGGGTTTTCAGTGACACCTCAGTCGTTTTTGACCTTATTTAGAGTGATTTTTGCCACCGAACCTGCGGGATCCCTTTGCTCTGTTTCTTTCATTCTTTCTTTCTATTTTTTTTTTTTTGGTACAGCTGATGGGAAAATGTGATATTGTGCGTGCACGGCCACCTTTTTGATTCCCGTTGATTGTCTCTATAGAAACAGAAAAAGGGGATGATCCAATAATTCGCTATTGTTCGATTCAGGTAAAAGAAAAATTAAGGGGTTACACCCGTACTGGGACAAACAGGGACATTGTTATTTTCTAATTAAATTGATATTCGGTAGGGAGAGGTGTAAAAAAAGTCTTATGTAAAAAATTGTTCTAAAATTTATTTAAAAAATATTCATTTCTTAAGAATGTTTACTACTGTGAATTCAAATAAGCATATTTCTACTAGTTTTATATATGTTATAGTACTCTCCGATATGGTCTAGTGGCTAGGATACCTGGCTTTCACCCAGGAGGCTCGGGTTCGATTCCCGGTATCGGAATAATTTTTTTGCTTTTTTTTTAATATTTCTTCTCTTTTTCTATCGAATTTTTCTTCTATAAACTTTGGAGTGCTATTTTTCGTTAAATTTACCGATTTTGATTTAAAAGAAAAAATTGTCTGGAAACGTTAAAATCCCTCATCTTTTCTCAGAATCTTCTGGGTGTAGTATTTTTTTTATTTTGCACCGGAAATGCCCATGAAATTAATCGAAACCATTTTTACGGCACCTTGAACAATCAACAAACGGTACCCACCTATTCAAGGTGATTATCATCGATTTCCACCCTTAACAGTAACGAAGAATAAGGCGTAACCTCACCTGAAAGGTACCCTATTGTAGCAATGAATAATGCCACACACACAGGAACCATTATTGTGTACCAGAAAACGAAAGAGAACAAAATAAAAGGAACAGAAACACACTGTGCGACAATCGTACAGTTTCACTCTATTGAAATCCCACAAAGAGCCTCGCCAAAAAATATACACGCGTTAGAAATGCCGAAAAGTATTTATTATGTGTGTCCCATTGTTGGGCAGTGTTGGACCCATTCAACAAGGCTTTTCCGTAGAAAAAGGAATCTTTATTCTTTCCCTCAAAGGGCAGGTAAAAGGTACAAATATCCGCATTTTTGTACTATTAATGGGGGTAATTATTCAAGGCAGCTGTCAAAAAGCGTCCCAAAACGTGAGTTCTTCTACACATTCATTCATTCTTCTTCAATTATTTATCGTCTCACACATTCCTTATTATTGCTTCATCTTCATTCATTCAGTGAAGAGAGAAAAATGAATCGACCTGGGCGAGGATGAGGTGTTTGTTCTGTCTCTCTCTCTTTTCAAAATGAATTTTTATGTTAATATGAAGATCCATTCGGAGGATCTTCGAAAGCGTTTTCGAGCGCGGTCAAGTGCAATCATCCACACCAGACTTTTTGGCTCCAGTTTTACCACGTTGCCAAGCCGTCGCATTCCTCACTCATCCATTCTTTTTAGAATTAGTGTAGATTTAAAAAAAAAAACATTTTAGGTTTGAATTCGAAATATCATCCCGAAAAAGATATTTTATTTTTCTGACGATAACTAGAGTTAGGCTATTGCAGAGCGGAAAGAGATGTTTCGCGGCATAGAACATTGTGATCTTCAGGAATCAAGTAGAAAAATTAATCAAAATGTTAATCATACGTAGTTGTTTAATATTATTTGGCAACAGTGTTAAGTAAGTCCTTGACAACCAAGAAGAGAGACGTGGTGGAACACCTGAGAATGTCCCGGACTACCCGCTGAGGACGTTCTTTGCTCTTGACAAGCGAAGGTAAAAATACATTTAAACGGTCATGAATCATAAAATGAGAGGCGGTTGGCGTGAAGCAAAAAGAGAACTAAAACTAAGAAAAAAATTCGGAACAACACTTGGATAAATTCTAAGACTGAGCATAATGCAATGTTGTAATTTTAAGCGTACGCCTTTAGTGAGTCGTTATGACGAATTTATCTCTCTTGCAGAGCACAATCCTGTTATGTGAAAAGTTGACAGACAGTTGGGAATGCCTGTCTGTGTGTGAAGGACTCAAAAGAGCTTCCACGTAGTTTTGATGTCTGGTTTTGTCATATTGTTTCAACTAATTACTAATCCTGTACGAGAAACTATTAATAATAATACAGTTGGAGATGACTTTAAGAAATTTCGTAATGTTGGGCTTGATTTACATGGATAACTAGGAATCTCTTTCAAAGTCCAGGTGGTTTAGATCTGGAATGCGTACTGTTCTTGCTCATTCATTTAAAGGGATTATGAATGCAATGATAAACATTCGAGAAGTCCTTGCATCTTGGGATTCTTGAAAATTGATAGTTGCATATATGTATTTTTTTTTCAATTAAGCAAACCCTTAAATTTGAAAATTTAAAACATAACTAATACCATTTAAATTTGTTTTGAATGAAGGCTTGCTTAAGCTATAAAAGGCTCAATAAATAAAATAATAACTTTATTTAATCGTTTGAAGTAGCATTTGTACATTCTTCTTTGGTACATTCAAATTAAAAAAAATGCTTTGACTTTTTTTTTTGTTCATAATAAAAACAAAAGGTTATATTTTCAATTCGATGCAGTGAATAAAAGAAGTACAAACAAAAGGTTCTTATGCGAAGAATTGATAAAAAGGAGAATTTTCTATACATACCATACAGAGAGAAAGAGTGAGAGGGAACACGGGGTCGCAATCGCCACAATAAACGCCAAACACCGTTTGCATGACAAAAGAGCGAGGTTAGGGGGAGCGGGGGGGCTCAGCACCCAGAGATTTAATTTAATCTCCCCGTATTGAAACAGGAATAATTTCGTTTGTAACAATAACAAATCGTGTTCCATTGCGCCCCATCTAATCGCCAATATTTTGTCTTATTGTCAGACAAAAAAAGGGGTGGTAGTGATGGTGGTGGCTGTATGACCGCCTCACTTAAAAAACATTTCAATTTTTTTATTCTCGTCGTTTACCTTTCACGTACCATTTAATCCGCCCAATCATTCTCGACCAATTTCGACGGCACACGGTAGCAATCATCCGACACCACATGAGGTATACCATATTGTCTATTGTATCTACCTCTTACATTCACGATTGTGTGACGATGATGATGATGATGATGATGATGGTATTTCGCTTCATTATTCTGTTTAATTCACTCGAAAAGCTATATCGTAAAAATTATTTAATTTTATTAAAAGGCATCGAAGGAAAATAATAAAAGTGCGATTAAATTGGAGACGTCAATTGTGGCAGAGAATGGGAGACGTTTGGGGGACGGAGGGGAGGGGGGTCCCATAAATCTGGATCGACGACCACATCTTGGGCTCGGCAATTAAACCGGAGGGCCCACAAAACGGCGACAAAGCCGATGATTGAACCCCCGAAGTACTCGACGCGGAGTCGGTCCGTCGAGTTTAATCAATTCACATTCACGTTTTAATCATATTAGAGAGAGAGAGAGGAGGGAGGGAGAGNTCAATTCACATTCACGTTTTAATCATATTAGAGAGAGAGAGAGAGGGAGGGAGAGTGAGAAAGAGAGGCGAGTGCGAAAATAAGTGCCGCGAAGGGAGGACGAAGGGCGAAAACGACACTCCAGGTTTTAATTGTATGTGAAATACGAAGGCGCGGAGGGTATTAGGAGTACGAAAAAAAACACACACATATACACACACCCATTGAATGATGATTGGAAAAGGTTTATTATGTAGATCGAGTGTAGAAAATGGATTTTCCTTTACCAGAAGAAAATTGCTTAGTTTGTGGAATTGAATTGGGTTTTTTTTAAGTTGCGAGTGGAAGTATAATGGATTTTTTAAAAAAGTTTCTACAATTTTAAACAAAATTGGTTTGTTTCTCTAACTTTAGTTAATTTTGTGTTCTGTGTTAAGCTGTTTGATATAATTTTAAATTTTGAATTAGGTACGAAAAATCTGAGTCATCTTCAATTTAATTATTAACATCAACAATTCCTAATAGTATAATGCCGAAAATCCACCGAATCTAAGTTCTGCGAACATGGTGTTCGGATGAACGGAGTTTTAGGATAGGTATCTTAGACCATAGATTTCTCTATCCAAAATTTGTCATATTCGTTTTAATTTAGATGCTCAAAAACTCATGTTTTAAGCAATATAAATCAGACCCAATACATTCACCTTCCATTGTCAAATCTGAAAGGTATCCTCAGAGAATTTTGATATACTTACAATTAGTGAGGTTGTTCAATAAAACAAGTTCATAATTCTTTCAATAAGAGTTACGGCCCTTTAAAGAAGATGTCCGAAAAAAAGCTTTTTGATTAAGTTTTCTAGAACCACTTGGGATTCAGGTTTTAACATATACACACAAATACGTGTAAAACATAACAGATAATCGTATTCCTAAAGCAAAGAAATTAAGAAATTCAAACGAGAAAAATCAGAACCAAAAATGTAAAGAACCCGTTCTCCTAAAACGGTCTTGAACATAATGACTCGTAATTATTGAAAATAGCAATAAATAGTGACACTTTGTGTATTAAAATTTAAATTTGTTGTAGAAATATTAATACAAAACTTCGATTCAAACTCAATGTTTATAATTCTCTTAAGAAGTATTTCCAAATTTATATATTTTTATTTTAGGTTTATACTAAATTCGTTCGAATATAGGTATGATATGTTGTAGGCATATGTGAATAGCAATTTTAGATAAATAGTCATTTGCCTAGGCATTTACTAAGTGGCAAATAGCAAAATGAACGAGAATGCGCTATTTGCTTTAGGCAAATAAATAAAATTGCTATATGCCTACGACAGATTTCAATTTTATTTTTGTCCAAAATTACAATATACACTTACATATTTAATTAAAATATTAATGAAATTAAATTCAATTAATGTAGGTTCTAGCGTTATCTAGGGCCTCTTTAGAACATACTAAATTAGCCCGTAATGGTCCCTCACGACAAAACTTGGTCTTATTAATGTGAGAAATGTTGTAAAAATTTCTTCGGTCAACCGTTGTAATGGATTCCATACAGGACGGCAATGTGAGAAAGAAATTTTCAAGCTGCTCTTGGTTTAATTCATTAAAAGTATTTTTAACACATAAGATCACTTCATCAACTGTGTGTGGCGAAGCTTTATGTTGCATGGATTGTATGGAATTGATAGAGCCAAGATCTGAAACGTTTAAATCCGGACTATTTGGTGGTTGTGATTTAAACTGAATAGACCACCCACCTTCAAGACTATTTTGCATTATTCTCTTGTACATGTATCTGTTTTGTCTTATAACATACGGGAAACTTGGATTTGGTCGCTGGAATTATGTTTTCAAGATTAATTTTTATAAGTACATTTTTAGTTACCAATGCTCCTTTAGTTGTATTCTTCTAGTTTCATTTAGGTGGTTCCTGATAAAGAAAAGGTCATATTTAGATTTTTCTATCAAAAATTTGTTTTCGATATGGATCGTAACGTGGTCGGGCAACAATAGCCATGAACATGACTTTGATTATGTAACGTTTGCTTTACACTTTCAGTGAGATTCTTGTTCGCTTAACATAACGTAATTATAACGTTTATTAAATAAAACATTTTTCGCCTATGTGGAAATAATCGTATCTATACATAGTATATCCTCACTTTTGATAAAGAAAATTCTAATTTTTCCAATTTGTTTTGATGTATCGACAAACGTATCAATCTAAATTAATTTGCAACTTTATTTATATAACCATCTATGCTTTAGCCTATGATCATTACTGCTGCAACAGTTTATGCAGCACACCATGACGCTAATTAGCAGTTAATTGTTTGAACTTAGAATTGCTTTTTTACGATTCATTATTTATGTGAATATTTTCTAGTGTGTAAACAGAGCTGGAATAAAACTAAAGTCTGTCTCAAATACTAATGCAGTTACATTATGTGTCAACTGTTGCTTTTGTCTTTGTCTTTCATACTGACAAATTGTTAAAAAATTAAATTCTTGTCTTTGATTAGGTTGTGACATATCGCATAATTGTATTAGTACAGACTTTACTTTCCATCTGATGATATTCTAATTTAGTCAAGGTTTTTGACAGAAGCAAAGACAAATATCAGGCCATTATGTGTAAAATCTTTTATTAACGTATGAATTAAAAACAAGGACTCTTGATTATGTTTTTTTTATACTTCGTTAATTCTAAAAAGCATTTGTAATGTTTACCATATATATTTGGATGGAGGAAATATGAACTTTTCATGCAGAATCACATGGTTAGGTATTTTGAAATTGTTTTTGGACACTCTGTATATATAAAATTTTAATTCTGACAATGATCTTTATGAATTAAGCCATCAAATGTCAAAATCAAGTATGTTATTTTTCCACTTAGTTCTCATTACGTTCTATTCACCTTCTCGATCGAAAAAAGACAAATTCTTTTGGTTACGTGTAGAGTCAAAGATGGATCACCTGTGTTACTTCATCTTTATTACTACTTTCTTGTCACTTAATACTTCTTTAAGTATGTATATCGAAGACATAATAATCACTTGGAGCGAGATCAGAATAATTGACAGGTCTATTTCATACTTCAAAAAGCATAATGTTATTAAATGGTGAGTGACACCAAAAGTTTNGGTGTTTTCTAATATTAATATTTTCTTAGACAAATTTATTTTATTATTTTTAAATGGAACACTTTGTATATTTTGAATTTGTTATTTATCTTGGAAATTAGGATACCCTGGAAACTTTTGTTTATTTTTCAAAATCGCAAATTTACATACATATGTAACTAATTAATATCTAGTTGAATTACTACTCTATATGGGGACGAGGTGCTGTTTCATACTGTCCTATCGAGTTCCTGGCACGCAAATTTATAATTTTAAATTCGTTGAACATGAAATCACATTAGAAATGTCAAAAACGATTATGATGGGAACATTCTCCACATTACAATCTAATTGATTCGAGTTCAAAAAAGCCGAAATCCTGAAACGAAAAATTTCTCTTCTCATCTCACTCTCGCCCTTTTTTCAGGATGTACGAATCAGTGCACCCCCCGTGTAGAAAATAATATTTTATATAAATTATGTTTAGCAAACTAAACAAAATAATACGGGTATTTTAGTTATTGTGTTCCGATAATCGGAAGTGTCCATTATGTCGAAGTGTGTGTGAAAAAGGACCTTTTTCAATAGGAAAAAATATTGTTGTTGTTTGTTGTTGCCGTATATAATGTAATAATATATGAAATGGGTAGGGGGGCATGGGGGAATACGGAGGGCTCTATTGTTGAATGGTGGAATATAATGTCGGCCACTTATATTTCGGGTGGTGGTGGCATTGTTGCCTTCACTTTGGGAAAAATATAAAACGTCCCTAAAAACACGTTTTATGTTAATGTAGGTAATAATATGTCTTACGGTTGATTTGTTTTTTCGAATAAGGAAGTACGCTTTTTTTGCTTCCTACGTGCTTGGGCATAATTTTCATAAACAATATTGCATTTCCCACACATGAAACACTGAACAACAACAACCAAAGAACAATAATTAGTCTCAACGAGCCACTCGAAAAAAGTCCCCCCGAAGAAGGAAAAAATCTTATCGCCTCCATCGATCGGACTATTATTTAAAAGGGAGGGAGGGGGGCCCTTTTTCAACAAATTATTTCGGTGTCAATACAATCGTTGTTGCCTAATCTACGGTCGTACAATTTAACTTTCATTGTTCGGGGTCGCACAATGAATTTAGTGTGTGTATGTGTGTGTGTTTGGCAACGCAACAACAGCAACACACATCTGGTCTCTATCGATACTACAAGAGAGAAAGAGATTTTTCCCATTTAGGCTCTGGTCTGAGTTCGGATTAATATTATGCCACGGTATTGTTGGTATTTAGTTGCTTGTATGTGTGTCGGTGTGCAGTTTTCAATAGTATTTTTGCCCTGCTTAATCTGTATTAGGTATTAGCAGAAAAAGAGAGGTTTACAATACCAGGGGATAGGATCATCTAAATCTGTCAAGTAATGGATAATTAATTTCGAGATTTATCCGGTTTAGTTATTTATATATTTGAGAGTTGCATTGTATGTTTTTTTTTCATTTGAATGTTGGCACGACTGATTAGTGAATGATTTTAACACGAAGTACTAGGTTCAACATTAATTTATGACCAGTATTTTATTTTTATATTTGACGTTTCGTCTACAATTCCGGTAGACGTTTTCAGAGACGATTCAGCAATAGATATACTATTCTGAACAACATTCATATCGTTACAATGTCACTTGAAATTGCCTTCTCATTAATCTAAAGATCTGCAATAGAATTCAAACCTAGACCCTGCATTGGTCATGTGCAAGAAAAAGTAACTGACAACCAAGTACATAGAAGACAGAAGTAAGTCTATGAGCTTGGAAATCAAGAAGAAATTCTATTTCCAAGTAGGAAAAGGTTGAATGACTGAGACACCTCCTATTAAATTGAGTCCATCGTTTTGCCCAGAAGTTAGAATATGGACGTCATATCTGAACTGCTGAGAACCGGTGTGAAAGTGTTCATTCATCAAAAACAACAAATGGCTCCAACTGTTGCTCTTGGATGTGTCTCTATGCCGATTGGGGTGGAATTTCTTTAGGCTCATGCACAGAGCCGTCCCAGTGATTTCTGAAAAATGTTCATTGGTTGAAAAATGATTTTTAACAGAAACGTCTAAAAATAATTCATTTCAATGACAACTATTTATAAAACAAATTTAACGGTTACCATGCCAAACATGCTGAATATCTCTGTTACAGAGAAAACAATAATTTAAATAAAATTTGCATTCATTAAAGGTAATGAAATCGAAAAAGTCAAGTAACACGTGATTTATGAGATCATTACAAGTATTATTCAACGACTGCATTGCCGTTATTGATCGAATATTTTAACACTGAATACTTATTAAAAACTAAATAATGTGACATCACACTCAAAGCTCTCTTGTTGGTAATGATGATGATGATGATGATGATGATGATGGTCGTCTGATGTTTGAAATAATATTATATGGAGGGAAATGACTGGTTGGTTGTTGAACGGTTGTAAATGTAGAAAATAAACTGAACGATAACGCGAACAGTACACAACAACCGAGTCACTATTTTTTCTTCTCTCTTTTCTTCACTAAGGCTGGTGTTTTTTTTCTTATTGACTTAGGACCGATTCCTTGCAACATGTTTATTGTGTTATGCTGCATGTGTTAATCATTCTTGTGTCACCCTCTGGCCCTTCTTAGGCGCCTAATAAAGTGGCTGGCAAACAAAGGATTTTTACCGAAACAAAATTTGAACTATGAAAAAAAGCGATTTTTGGAGTTCGTTAGCGAACGATGTTGATTTACAATCCACAAAATCTTTTGCAATAAAAGTGAAAAATTTTGTGTTTTATTGTTATTTGTTGTTGTTTGTCTATATTACTGGAACCGTATAAAGCGAACAAGGTATTCCTTTTGACACGGACACGCTAATCGGGGACATAAATAATGAAAATAAACGTCATTAGACCGGCTCAGTGCTACTCTACACCTATTCTAACATGGATCCAAGAACTACTACGCATACAACAGATCATTATTAGAAATGATTGTGAATGTAATTTGACCTTTTGTTCTTAACATCTTGTTTTCGAAACGTATTAGAACCATCTGAGTGAAAGGTTCTCGTTCTTTTTTTTTCATAAGTAACCTATGGGTTTATTTCACACCAGAAACGTTATACATTTTTTGGGTGGGTATTATGACTTGAGGACAATTAAGCTGCTCAATGGGGTTTCAATATGGAGAGGAAAAAAAATGAAAGCTCTTCTACTAGTAGGTGACTAACTAAATTCATGAGGTTAGGCTGAAATATGCTTGGGAGGTTGTTTCTTTTAAGAGAAAAACTAAATAATTGCATGCGCTATGTCTTTAGAATTTTTTAAGTGCCTACAAAAGAACGGCTCTTCATGGAGAAGCCTTTGAATTTCGAAAAGCAATTTAAAGGCTTCAAAAGGTAGAGTTATCAGTATTGCTTCCATGAGCCTAACGGTAACATTGCCCATTAACTTGTTAATTTCGATGTCTAATTGTAATTTGTCCTTTTGCAAAAATCCAATTTCGGCTCAATTAGTAGACTGTAAATCTGTTTAAAGAAAAACATACCCTTAATTAAAAAAAGTCGCTTACCTGTATCAAATTTTTCCTTTGGCTGTGTCTGGTTAATAAAAAAAATAGGCGAGTTTTTCCGGGGAAAATTGATGATGAACGTCGGTAGGTACGTTATCAAGTAATGAACTCGTGCTTTATCGGACATTGAATCGATTGTTGTCCATTGTTGCCGTCCCAAATCCTGAAGATTTGGTCCATTGTCCGTTAAAAGGAATTGAAAATAGCTTGTTTTCCTACTTAACGTTATCGACATTTCGGATCTACTTTGTTATACGAGGCACGCCGAAAGAAAAAATCGACCAAACACTATTACTTGCAGGAAAAACATATTACTGTCAAAAAAAATTGTCATAAGTATAGTTCTTTGATTCTTTTATTTGAGCCCTCGTAAGAGAAAAGCTAATTTGTCTTGAAATTAAATAAAAAACGAACAATTTGAAAAATACTATTATGCTGTTCTCTTTCGGTTGTCGATGTCTGAAGAAATGACCCATTGTCCGAGGCAACAAAAAGATTTTGGCCATTGTTTACCGTACTATATATTGTTGCCCACGGAACAACAAGAAAAAATTACATACGGCATAAACAAAAGGGCATTAACGCTTAGGTAAGCCAGGTGACGAGGCCTGAAAAAGCATCTTAAATCTTCACGAAATGCAATTTAATTAAAATCCATCCCCCTTGCTCTTGTATTGAACATCATCCCCTCCCTATCCCCTGTGTGCCTTGTTCGTTCGCTCTCATTCTGTTCAGTGATTCGGCAAATATGAATCATGATCGTCATTAAAATCATCGATTCGTGATTTTATAATTACATAATATTCTGTCAGTATACGTTATATACCCACGTATTTAGGTATGTAATATGTTATATTTGTCATTAATTAATTGTAGAAATGAAATTTCGTTTCAACGTTGTTTGACAAACCACCAAGTCAAGTCAAGTTAAGTTGGTGGCACTGATTGAATAGAAAAGAATACAGGAAACAACAATTCGACCTGCTGCAGCCTATAAGAATTAATCTTTAGAAAAATTTTGAATAAATTTAATTGACTGCCCATGACTTGCCCAATTTCCACAGTAATACATATTAACAACAATATTCATGGTATTAACAATTATGAAACGTCAAAGCGGCAGCGATTGTTTTTCTCGAAACAGATGTTCATCAAGATAGCAATAATTTATTGTTTACAACAAAAGAACATTGATTTTGTATGAAACTGGGGCGGCAGCACTTCGATTTTCAAACAAGAAATGCTGTCATCGTTGGCGTCATTTTAAAAAAGAAATTCGCATTTAATCTTATAATGGAACGCGGGAACGCCCGAAATGGAAGTCACAATTTAACGCTATTATTAAAACGGCATACGGAAAAACAAAGAACAAAAACCCACTGTATATAGGCAAAGGAACAAGATGAAAAGCATGGCGAAACTCCGGACGATAAATGCTTAAAAGTCGAATTTCAATTCAAAAACTCCTTCCTCCACCTCCCACTACCCCTCTCCCTCTACCCCTCTGGCTCTTATTTTCCGAAAAACAATGCACGTTTTTCAAAAGAAGTTAAAGTTTCAACTGTTAACAATAACCCTTTTCGTTTCTAGTTTTTCTTTTGTTGGCAATTCAATTTCCGACGACGGCGCCCGTTCTCCTGACCCTTTACGACTCGCCCTCGCTCTCTCTCTCTCTCTGTGGGCTCGAGCAAACTTTCAACTGTTTTAAGTCCATTAAGGCCTACTTGGATTTGTGTTTCAAAGAATAATCGTCGTAATTGAATTTTTGATGTTTTATTTCATTGTTTCAGCTGGATGTTATACAGAGTTTTTTTTAACAATTAGATAGGGTTTTTGTGACATCACAGGTCACAATGCACTTGATCTTTAGGATTTGCCGCCTAAATTAATCAGTCTGTGTTAACAACTACTTACACACTATTCTTAATTCAGTACAATTATGTTTGTTAATTTATAAAATCACAGTAAATAAATTAGTACTTGGTACAATTCTAGTAGACATAGAAAATATACATTTCGTTATAGTGGGAAATATATATTTTCCATATAAGCAATAACTTGTCCTACGACTAGAGTAAAACAATTAAAAACTAAACGAGAAACTGTGTTACTTGTGGTCGTAGAAAGTTTTATCCATTATTTTCGCATATAAATAAAAAAAAATAACATCAATATACAATCGAAAACAAAAGAAATATGTAATAGCACTTGTTCACGAATAAATAACAGGAACGGGACGCGTGATTTCTAATTCTGGACTGGTGCCAGAGCTCGAAGGCGACGAACTGCTGACACTAGTGTTTGAATACATTATACTATGACTGGCAGCCGTAGGAAACATTCCCATTACAGTGTGATGTCCAGGTGGTGGTGGTGGTGGATAAGCCTTGGCGGAAGTCGGATACAGTGCTGGATAAAACGAACTTAATTGTCCAGTTTTCTCAGTTGTTTGTGTCGGCATAAAAGCGGAGCCCGTGTGTCCCATACGGGATATATCAAAGGCCGGATTGAAGTATGAATAGGGTGATGCACTTAAACTATCCAGCGGATTGAAATATGGCAATTGGAGGCTAGGAAATCCCATTCCGGGTTTTAGTGCCGATTGTAAAGCGTTCTTCGGCTTTCTTCTTGGTCTGTACTTGTAGTCTGGATGTTCTTTCATGTGAATTTCGCGCAAACGTTTCGCCTCGTCTATGTAAAGTCGTTTTTCTTTGTCCGAGAGCAATTTCCATTCGGCTCCGAGTCTCTTTGATATTTCCGAATTGTGCATTTTCGGGTTTTCTTGAGATATTTGTTTCCTTTTATACCTGGACCAAACCATGAACGCATTCATGGGACGTTTAATGTGAATAGTTTTGTCCGGTTGATTTAATGGTTCTTGTTTTGGTTGTTGCTGTTCGGCACTCGATTGAAAGTACCTGTCTATGGTCACTGGATTTGCAGGTGGAAAACTGTACATTTTTTTAAAAGAATATTTCACTTTCACTCAAAGAATAACAATGTTTGTGTTTGTGTGCTGCATAAATGCGCCACCGACACAGCATGTAAACACGTCCACGTTAACACTGGGTCTGACCCCGTGATCAAAACCATTTAAAGGTAATGCTCTGGGAGAGGCGGCGCCAAGGATCTAAGAGAATAAAAGGGAATGGCAAAGGCTCCACCCTATTTTTTCACTATTGGCCGCCTCGATACCCCACTCGTGTCTGTTTCCTAACCGCACGTCATTATCGCATCGTTTTTTTTACTCCTTTCGATGTGCCTATGTTTTTGTTGTTGTTGTTGTTGTTGCTGTTACAGTTTAGTCATATTCTTTAGAAAATATCTACCTGTTCGTGTTTTCTTCTTGGCATTGCGCAAAGGGGAGCTATATATGAATATATGTAGTCAGTATAAATTGGCCCACTTTGTTGGCAATTGTAGTCGTTGAATTAATGTCTCTATGGCAAGAAATAGAATGATACTTGCCGCTTATTGCAATTAACTGGTGTATGATACTTTGACATTTCTAGTTGTGCAATTGTTTTCAACGGATTATATTCATATACAGGGTGTTTGATTTGAACTTTCCACATACCGTGTATAAAGTAGAACCATTCATTCACAGAGCGTAGAGCGTAGTAGTTACGTTGTTTCAAATATTTGAACGAAAAATTGTAGAAATTCAATCTATCATGTGTCATAGTTTGAATATTACATATATAATACATGTATATGTATATGAATGTTAACAGTTTTTTTCTTTTAAACAGCAATAATCAGTTCAATTGCAGTAGGACATTTTTAGAACTGAGAATGCTAATTGGTTCCTATAATTCAGATGACGTATCATTTTATGCTTTATTAGTTATAGAGGACAAAAAAAGAGATCTATTGTTTTAACCTCTACTTAGCAAAGACAATAAATTTCCAACAAATCGTAAGGAAGCTTAAAAGAGGCCGGTTTCGATACGTCATTGGTATCGAACCGGTTAAGCGATTGTTAATTTCGAGTTTTCATTCCAATTCTCAAAACCACACTTTGAAAATTTTAATATGATAACAAAGCTCTTTGCTAAATCGACAAGTCATTCTTGGTCTTGATTGATCGTTTTGTACTGAAATCAAGATGACATTTTGTTGTAACAACATATTCAAGTTTTTGAACGAACGGGTTTTGTGTTGTAAGAGGTTCCACGTTAATCAGTGAAGTCAAAAATTAATTAAACCACCCCTTCTCTCCTTTAAAAAAAAGGGTGGACACAAAGGGCGAGAAACCCATTCGAAAATCGCCTTATTAATAAAGGTTATTATAAGACTATTAAGGTTTATGGAAGTGAATTGGGATAAGTGGTTCCGCCGTCAAAGAAAGCTGGATTTGGAGTGGAGCCCTAAACAGGGCCCTCGAGAGAAGTGGACACGACACGACGGTTTGTCTCTGTGGGAAAACCCTTCGTCAAGGAGCAGCTTTTTTTTTCATTTTTCCTTTCACACTCCACCAACACATTTCGCTCTGGCTCCGAGCCTTTCTCCATGGAACCATTTTTTCTTATTATTATTATTATTATTATTAAAATTGCATTTACGTTAACCTATTTTCCCCGTGTGTACGGAAAGAGGTAGAGTCCCATCCATCCAGACCAAATAAAAATCGACACAAATGGTGCTTTTATGCGGTTCTCGGAATTTACAAAGCAATCGAAAAAGATTTCAATATCGGTGTAAGCGTTCTCTGTATGTTGCAGATATTTGTGTTGAAAATTCAATTGAAAAGCGGTCCTGCTCTCCTCCATCCATCTCTCTTTCTCTCTCTCTCTCTCTCGCTCGCTCACACTCTTTCCGTCCTCGATTCGGTATTGTGATGAAAATTTACACTTGTGCACTCCAAGGCACAAGTTCTTCTGTCGGAAACGTTTGTTGTTGTTAAGTCGGAACTTTTTCCTTTCAACCCTCGGTTTCTTCGATAGAAAAATAAATTTAATTCGATTTTTCAAATATGCCCTTGCTCGATTTTATTTAATATTTCTATGACCAGAAATTTCGAATTTTTATCTTGTTTTTCTATGGAAAATCTGAAAAAATTGCCACCGTGCAACTTTCTCTTTTAATTACATGAATCTCTAATAGATTTATACATACTTATTTAACGGTTTGTTAAGGCAAGCACTATCATGAAACACTTCACAGATTTTAGTTTACAATACCCTTAAACAGATAAAAGGATATTTTTAGATTTTATGAGTTGTTTGGTCCCTTCTGACAAAGTCCATTACGAGACTGTAAGGAATAGTGCTATTGTTATACCGGATTAACCCTAATTTTGTACCGTGACGCCACTAAAATGTCCAGTCGTTATAAATTGACTTCGAAACAATCTTTATGACACCCTTTCTTTACTATAAATGTCATTTTTCACCCCCACAAGGACATTAAGTTAAAGACTGTCTGCCGTTTCGGTAGGCAAATTTCAGTATGAGAGGACAAAAGTTCTGGGTCCCAAGTAGCCTTCAAATATCAATCGGAAATTAAAGAGATTTTCTTAGAAAGAAATTCTAAACCACAGTTTACATCTATACATTGCGGTTAATTCCGTATTGCAACGGGGCTCTGTATTACGCGCGTTTTCTTTTATTGTGCAACAAATTTCTCAGGATTGTCAACGGATAATTGTTGACACTCAGTTTCAATGTATATACGTGTGAAAGACAGGGGCGGAGTAGTGCGGGTGACCACAGGGGGTAAACAATTAGGCTTGTGGGTGGGTCCTGGTCCCATTCTCTCTATGAAAATCGGCTCGCATATGTGTCAACAGAGTATCGTTTTACCGCCCTCCTTTTTTTCGATATTACCAGTTCAGGTTTTGACACGTTTATTATAATAATTTTGTATATGTGACAATGAGGGGCCAGTGGTGTCGTTTGTATCCAAGGGAAGAAATTGTGTGAGTAGTAAATATTGGTGAAATGGCTTGGGTGTGCTCGGATTTTTATTTTCTGAAATAGCAAACAAAGGGGGAGTTTTCTTCAAAGTTATTTTCAACGGTTCAATAAAAAGTTTCATTATTCATTGGACCGCCACTGATCCCATGACAAGATTACATGATAAGCGATGAAATGGATCGTTAGTTTACATTCTCTAATATCATTGCGGCCTGTTCGGAATCATTAGAGGGCCATTGTGGCTCCCGTCGAACCGAAAATCTTCCCTGGTTTTTTGTTAAGGGTTAATGATTAATTATTATATTTTTTTCAAGTTTCGTAATCCCTTTCATAATCAATTAAAGGCACTTGGGTGTCAGTGATTCATTGTTGTCATCTTCGTTGTTTCCCCCCTTAGCCCCACACTCTCTCGTTGTCCGTCATCATGATTGTTTCCTTGAAAATTAATTTTTTTCTTAACAAAATGTTTCGCGTTAGAGTTTTTAGGGATGAACGAAGACAAACATATACAAATGATTATTATGATTGCGTGTGCAATAAAAGACGGACAATCTCATAAATTCATGGTAGTAACAATGGAACACATTATGGCAAAAGTTTAGCGAAATGAAGAATGGGCAAAAAGAGCCCCTCCCTTTTAAAAGAAGCACGATGTCTGTTTCCCTGTGTATCGTGCCAACAAATATCATTTATTATAAGGAAAAGCGGATAAAATACTGAAAACGGCAAACAAGAATATCAATAATAATAGGGGTCGACAAAAGGCACACTGTCTTTTGACAAACAGTGGCGTGCGGCCAATTGTTTAACTATTCGACGGTTTGGTACATCGCATTTGGGACGCCTCTGTAGAAAAAATACTTTTGTTATGATTAATGGGCGAGACGTAACCTCAAAAACGAATAAAGCGATCTAATGTTTCCGGAAAACGCGCGGAAATCCTTGAAAAATAGCTCGACCATTGGCAGCGCCACCCTTTTTCCGGACGGACATTAACGCTATTAGAAAAAGGCGGGGTCTATTTTATTGCCCTTTTAGTAGAAGAACTGAACAAAAAACAAATTTCAGAAATACAAAAGCCTGATAGAGAGCTTTCGTATTTTAAATTAAAAAAAAATAATAAAGACAACAAAACTACTCCCTGGTTCACTTCAATCTGCATTTAAAAAACATACACAGGGAGTTTATTAATGGGAGTGCGGAAAGTGATAAAACAAACATTGAAAGGAGGGTCTCGTCTCTCGAGACATTCTCGAACGCTAATCCGAATGAAAGCCCTTTTGTGTCAGCTAAATGGAGCGCCAGCGCCATCTCGTCGCAGAAAAATAAAACGCGAAAACAATTGGAACTAAATCAGGTGAATAACGATAACCGTCATATCGTATAATTTATCAATGACGCTTGCGTAATTGTCAAAACAATTGAAAGCGTTTATTAAGTAACCCAAATGAGTGGAAATGAATAAAACGCGAGTCGCGCACCAAAGTCGTTTATATTCATTATCTCCATTGACAGGCCGGGACATGTTATACGCGAGCTCCAAAAATTTCCATATATGGACGATTAAATGGACCGTTGGCACGCATCCCCCCAATTAATTAAAACAAACTGGAACGTTTTTGGGAGCCCCATAAACACGCAAAGTTATTTATCGTCTTTTTACAACTCGACGTATTTTTTTTCGTCTTTATTTGCTGCCGCTGTTGGGGCTGCTTTGTTAATTCTTCGTTGTTGTTGTTCTTGTTGAGGAAGAAAGAAGGAAAATCTGTCAAAAGCATTCTGGATCCGTTTGTCAGACAACGAGGGACAAAGAACGCGCGCTTTTCCATTATCGTCTGGAATTGATGCCAAAGCAAAATAATGCAAATGGATTTTTTCGGTGGTGTGTTCTGTGATTTCTTTTTTCCAATTTTCGAGATTACGATGAAATATTCGACAAAAAAACATAATTTAATGGACGAAAAATGGATAATTGTGTTATGTGAATCATAGAAGAACTGATTTTTATAATTTGCGGTGTCATAAACAAATCGTGAATCTGAAATATCTTCGTTGTTTACAGAAGAGGTGCATTATAAATCAGCAGGTTGTGCCATAAAAAATAGAAACATCTATCTAGTTCAGGTTCCATATATGTATTTCATTGGTGATTAATACTTTTTGGTTTCCCCTGAAGAATGAAAACATCGATGACACCTCACGATAATACCATTTTCATTTTCAGTTAGTGTCAAACTGCAGCTACGACACTGACTTTTAGGACTTAGATTTACACTGGTGGTATATAAAATTTCTCCAATGGGAGGTTCGCTTGGATAGCTAGGAATTGGAACACAATCTTCTTCATCAGTTCGTATCGATGGCAATGGACAAAATTGTTTACCATGAGGTTTCATTTCGCATTGATCCAATTTGTCTATTTTTTCTTCTCCTTTTTCTTCTTCAGCGGTAGCATTGGTAGCATTCCTAGGTTCAAATGGACACGTACAATTTTGTCCAGCCTCCTGGCAAGCTGTTTCCAATGCCAGCAATACGAAAACGAGAAATTTTGTTAACATCGCGAAAACGTCAAAACCAATTGTCAAAATAGTTTTCAAACCTAATTTGGGAAAGTCTAGAAATAGAGGGCGTGTGTTTTCCCCTCCTTGTTTAGTCGTTTTGTTAATTAAAACCATCTGTACGATCCTTCAAGAAAACAAACACACGCACACACATACGTATATCCAAAATAAGGTTTTTGAATGGAAATTTGAGCTTCAATCGGGAACAATGGGACTGGATGGGCGGGAGGGTTCAACTCCTTCCGATATTTGACGCCTTGCTCCAGTTTAATCGAAGATTTAACCCCCCTTTTGCTTAGGGTACAAACGCCCATTGTCATCTTTGAATAAAGAGAAAAGAAAACAAAAAAAACAAAACAAAAACTTGGCCCCATGGGGGGACTAAGTACATATATGTATGTACATATGTATACGCGAAAATCATAATTATGCGCGACGCCACTGTTTCCCAATCTATATTTTAAAAAGTTGAGTGAGTGAGAGGACGAAATCGGCAAATGACATTCTTGCGGTCTGAATAGGATATTAAAACAAGAATGAAAAGAAAATCCGGTGGGTTTAAATCGAGTGTCAATCAGGTACGGGAGGGTTTTTGATACAACGCGTCGCGCGCTTGAAAAGGAAATTGGACTGGTGTGGAGGAGAGGGAGGATTTTAAAAAATTTTATTATTATACTTACTGAGAAGGGCTGGAGAATGTTGATGGTCGATATTACGTACTATATTTGATTTGGAAGATTTGCTGATTAAGGCGACGACAAACATTGCTTTTACGACTATTTTATGACTTCTAATACTCAGAGGGCGATATAATTATTTTGAGGAAAAATTCCTTTTGCGTACCCATAGATCATTCGGGGGGCGCACGGAAAATGTAACAATGGCCACGGAACAAACGGTATTGTAGTCAAACGTAAACTGCTTTCAATGTCCAAGAGAATTATAATGGAATGGAAATGTCCATTTCGAATATAGTACAAACACACACGAAATGGAACTCAAATAACCGCATACATACATGTACTGTGGCACTCACGTTGGAACGCCACTGATATGTGAATTATTTCGGGCGCGACCATAATAAACTTTCTAGTTTTTGTTGGACTGGTTTCAGTTTTTTCTCGAATACCATTGAATAATATTAGTAGTCCGATTAATTTATTTGATTTATTTTTTTTTTCAGGTAAACTATTCATCAAACAGTATCACACTGTGCAGTTCTACCAAATACTTATTGAACTGTAAGTATTTAGTTATAGAACGTATCCTTCTGATTTAGTTTTAACTGAACTGAAAAAGTTCGTTGTTCAATTTCAGTGTTGTACAATGGTACAAAATTCCTACTTTCAACTGGTCAAGGTTTATTTTAATAAGCCGTCTTTATAGCCTGATTTAAACGGCTTTGATTATTTGTTTTATTTTATGAATTTCATATTGCTATTGACCGTTCAACGAACTATATTATTGAACTGTATGTTCAATATGTGTCCGTAAGAATTAAAATTTCCAAAATTATTAAACGATTATCGGTACTGTTTGCCTGACCGAACGCTATTTCAATACTAGACGAAACAGAATTGTTTTTGAATGAAATATGATTTTTTTTTGAGGAGGAGCTGTTCCACTGTAGGGAAACCATAAAACGTCACACTGAACGATTCATTTGCATGATAAATTTCCATCCAAGTGACATAATACGATTTCGGGGATCCATCCCCCCCGGTCGCCTAAACAGTGAAAGGTGAAAATAAATTGATTTCGCGTTTCTGGTGACATATTAATGCACATATTAAGATTTTCGTTTTGACGACGCACGAATAACTAATTCAGCAGCATTCGCGCCTCCAACAACCGAGAGAGAAACTCATTATGACGAGGCATCCCCCCCTTCATATAATGGCGGCTGTCGCGTGAATAGATTCCATACACCCCGCCACCACCCCCTTACCGTTCATCGTGCCTTCTGCTGTGGGGGGACAATTCACAAGAATTCCTTTCTGTGCTCGTATTTTCTTCTCAGGTCGATTAATAAGACTAGTATTAACGATCAAAACATTTTTATCGATTAACTAAAATGACGGGTGACAATTGCCGCCCCAGTTATAGTAAAATGTGTAAACCGAGCTACGATGAAGACCTCCAGGTAATGAGTCATAAGGCGGTAATGGTCCGTTGTATTCAAGAGCGGGATAATCTTGTCTGGGCTGCATTGGATCTACGAAGAGCACTGGATGTTATTAAAAATTCATTGAGCCGACAAAACAATACGTACTGAATGTTAAATAGAAAGGCAGTGGCGCAGGAGCGGGGTTGTTTTCCTTGCAATTTTCTCCTATTTGATTTGCCGAGGTCGATTTCCTTTTTGGTTTGTATTTGTAATTCGGATGGTCAATCATGTGTTGCGCCCTCAGGCGTTTCGCTTCGTCGATAAAAGGCATTTTCTCACTTTCTACGAATTTCTACGAATAAATGATTATGGTATTTGTTTTAAACAACTACTTGCCTGACAAACGTTTCCATTCTAATCCAAGAATTTTTGAAATTTCCGCATTATGCATTCCAGGATTGCTATTGGCCAGTTGTTTTCTACGTAATCTGGACCAGACCATGAAAGCGTTCATTGGACGTTTAATGTGGGGTTCCTGTTTCCCATTACTACACATTGTTTTATTTATTTTTTTTTTATAATATCGAAGGTGTATTTTTACCTTACGCTTGCGGTCATTCGGAACTCGAAGTTCAAAAAATACTAACCGATAAAAAAATAGAAGGACCATTAACGTTTAACGCTCAGTAAACATTGCAATTGTGTAAAATCTAAATGGACAATAGTCGTATAGAGGTATTGTCAATGTTAAGAGGAAAAAATTATTTGTTAACAATCGGTATAATTGCAAACGATAAAATGGGTATTATTACTGCGATTCGAGTGAAATTACCTTTTCACGCCCTTATTTTCAAATGTAATTTTTCATTTCCAGTTTAATTCAATTGTCTTTTTTGCGGATTTTGGAAAAACGATGTCCAGCAAGTTCGTACAAATTTTGAAAATAAAATCAAGCTGATATTTTCTTTCATTTGAAATATTTATATACATTTATTCCATTATGGAATGTTCCCAATTTGATCATTTAGATGGCTGAATTAAGAACTATGAAGCATCATTTTAAAAGAGCATTGATTGGTGAAAGATCTCTTGTATAAGATGGACATCGTTGATGGATTCGAATGTAAGTTTTGTGTGGATGATCAGAAAACCGCTCGCGCATATCTTCTGGCAGTGTGATGCTCTACTCACGTATAGACGATACATGCAACCTTCAAATAGCTCTTGCACAACAATATCGTTTGTCACGGTGTAGGCTCTTTTCATTTGTGCTTTCAAGTGTCGTTTATTTGTTCTGGCCCATTGATGCCTTGGAATATTGAGCTGCCTAGAAGGAGAAAACTTGTTTCTACGTATTTCTTTACATTTCTGTTTTGTCTAATGAATCCTTAAAGTTTCTATGACACCTATTGACTAATATATTTGAGGATTGTTGAAGCAGAAAGTTTCAATTCAGGAACCAACCTTAGATGCAACTCACTGACTACCAACAATACAATATCTTGAATATTATACAAAAAGTTTATTTGACAGGTTTTTTTCTCAATTGTCCAAAAACTTTCTGTTTAAATAAAGTGTTTTACTTATTGGCCCTGTGAACTGCTCATATTAAAATCATAATTTGAAAAATATTAAAGGGGGAGACTGGAACACGGTGAAACGTGCAAAATATATTCGAAGTCGTTCTCGGGGAAATTTATCGTTTTGTGATTGTGCGAGGACCGTAGCCAATCCGTATAAGGGAAGCAGCTTTCCGCCACAATAATTGTTTTATGCGCGCAACAATAGGAAGCGGCTTCCATCTTTTGGCGCCCTCCTTCGTACGCGCCCCGGACCAACCCTCATCTTGCGTTTGGCAGGTGCAATAATCGCCTTCGCGTGTTTATTACAAACGTCCGAAAACCTGTAAGGGGATCTCTATAATATAGAATTGGGAGGGGGGCACGACTTTCTGCTGGGCTTGTCCACAATAATCATTTTCCACCCTGTAAATTTGTCAACAACCCTCTCGAGTACGTTGATAAATCGGCTCCTCGTTAATTGATTGCCGATTCGAGAAAAGAAGAAATAAATTAAATCTCCGTCGGGAAATCTCTGTCCAAATAGGCGGCTCAATTTTCCTGATAACGAATCACTGAAACCTTTCAGGTAATCGAAGAGTAACGTTTCTAGATCAAACAACGTTAGATTAGAAATCGGTTTTGATTGGTTCATGGAAGACACCCTTTCACGGCCCTCTTGTCGTTTTTAATTGACGAAGCCGTTTTTGAACACAAAAAAAATCGAAATTAACTCCCTCAATTGCGCGTTCACTTGTTCGTGAACCAAGAAAAAATTAGCTCCAGCATCGCAAAAACCAACAACGCGTGCTCAGTCACGAACAATGTTCCCAAGTGATTTCTGAGCAGAAAAATAATCCATTGATCTCGAAAATTAATCGAACAATTATAACAACCTCTCTCTCTCCCCCACGCCCCCTTAGAAATCCAATATAATTGCATAGAAAATGAAGGTTAATTAAGGAATCGTGCGTTAATTAAAACGAGTCAAATGCAGACCCGGCTGAGAACGCCGTTCCCGCTATTTCCGATCATGGGCGCCGCTCACGTGGATTCGCGGAAAAGAAATGGAAAAAACAAACAATTAATAAATAAATGTTGAAGAAATAAAAACATGAAGACGAAGAAGTTGAGTAAAATGTTGTTATTATTATTACTATAAGGGCGCACCAGACATGTAGCCTGTTCAGGCGTGATAAGAGGCACGACTTCCTGGGGGAATTCACGCAAAGAGGGAATTGAATTTAAAATAAGGTTTTATTGTTAGAATGGGGATAATGTTGGATGCGTTGTGTCAGTTTGGTGACGTGGTATATATACATATATGTATATATGTGTGTGTCTGTTGTGCAAATATTGCCGGATGTTATAAATAATCAAAAATTATTTATAACCTAATTTTGTTTATTAAAAAAATTATCGCGCTTTTTCAACTGTAAAGTTTCTTTTTTTTTTAATATTTTTACGTAATTTTTATTGAAAATAAGTCACAAAAGTTTGTGTTTGTTATTAACAAAATAAATCATTTAGCCATCTATGAATTAAGCTAAGAACTATAAAAGAGAGACGGCAGTTTATTTCCTGGTTCCTTAGTTCATTGAAAGGACAAAAGATGGTGCTGTAAATACTAATATTTTTGCATTGCTGTTAGAGTTGCAGTGCTCTGTAATTATAAATGTTTTAATAATTTATATTTTTTCACAATTCCTGATTCCTACAAGTTAGATTATCATAGTTTATGTTGTATTGTATAGAGGTCTCTGTTTGACCAAATTTGTGGCGAATGCTACCTGTTTTGATATTTGATTTAAGAGAGTTCATTAGTTACCCATTTTTATTTACTCTTTTGTTTTTCTTGCTGAAAAGAGGATGTGTTTTCAAGTTTGTTGTATTTTTAGGATTAATATATTAATTATAATTACCTTCATATATTAGAAAAAAATAGGGTTACACTATAAATTTTTTAATGGAGCTATTTTGATTTTAGAGGAAAATACATGAAGGAGTGTAATTTTTTATGTTAGACAGTTTAAAAATATTGAATATTTGACGAAAATGTCCTATTTCTTGTGGCAGCGCTCTCTTTTAGTGACTATTGTTACCCAAATCTTCAACTTTATTTAAAAAAAATACATTCGCCATTTCATGAAGAAATTATAATTTGTGAACCCATATTTATAAGTACAATTTTACTTTCATCAGTTTTCTAATGTGCAGTTGCTTTATTTCTTATATCAACATCGACTTGGATGTCTTTTTGATGTTATTAAATAGATTCTGATCCAATGCTTCAATAAATCCCGTAATTGTTCTATGGTCCGTTCACCGTAACTTCGTAAACACATCATCAATCTCTAAATGTTTAACTGATGTACATTATTGCCAAGTCAATTGCAAAATCCTGGAGATTTCCCATTCAATCCCTCTATTTAGATCACCAAAGCCGAGGATATTGGCGCGAAACATTTCAAATAATATAACCCGATAAAATGTATTAACAGACCACTCTAATTACACTGCTCAATAAATCTTCAATTTTGTATGCCCATGAAAGGGTTTATATTAATTTTGAAAAAGCATTAGAAAACATTCTCAATGGTACCTATTTCATACTCTGGTTAGCTCGGCTTTCTTGTGAATATCAATAATAAAGTCATAAACAGTGTCTTAGGTGTCCTGGAACAACTCCTACAAAATGAAAGGGGTGATTCTACATAAAAACATATGAAACAAAGTTCCTATCAATTTGGATCCGGAAATGCTTTTTTAAGGAGCTACCGTTCTTTAAAGATGATATCCGAAAATTGGGTTTTATTTTTCAAAAAATTTAAACAGTGAAAGCTTTTTTAAGAAACATTTCCGGATCCAAGTTGATAGGAATTTTATTTCATTTTATTTTTATGTAGAATTACCCTTTTCATTTTATAGGGGTTGTTCCAGGACACCTAAGACAATCTTTATGACTTTATTATTGATATCCACAGGAAAGCCGAGCTAATCAGAGCATAAAATAGGTACCATTGAGAATGTTTTTTAATGGTTTTTCAAAATTAGTATAAGTCCGTTCACGGGCATACAAAGTTGAAAATTTATTGACCAATGTTATCCTAAAGTTTATTTTATTTATTTTATACCACGAGTACAACTAAAAAAGAATCGACCTAACCCTTCAAAAACAAATATTTAATAAATTACTTAATTCAACCTCAAATCAATATGCTGACTTAATCCAGGCTTCGTATTATTGATACTATGCATTCTGGTTGGGACTATTTAGGAAACCCAGAAACATCCAGAAAAATTTTTGCTCACTGTACTTCGATTCACTTTCAGTCCTTTTATTGCTGATTATCACGTGAATTTGTTCTTTGAAACTATTAGTTCATATGTTTTCAGATTTTGGAAACTTTCACATTCCTTTATTTTTCCAGATTTAGATAATATGGTCTTCGCATGATCACAATATTCAATATCGTTTTGATTTTTGGAAGAGAAAATAAATCATAAATAACTAAGGCGGAGTAAGAAATATTCTGGATGTGTCACCTGTTGGAATTTTCGCAAAAACTACTGTTTATTTTTGTGAAACAATATTTCTATAGTTCTGTTTCTTTGAGCAAAATATTCTGTAATCAACTCTTTTATATTGATTTGTGTTCATGTTTGTTCATTGATGGTAAAGACAGTCGTGTTGCGTGAGTTATCAACAGATGGCGACGCTGTCATTTTTTTCCATTAAATTTATAACTATATGTAAATATTTTGTTTGAACAGCCTATGTTTTCTCTTCGATTCGAATGGAATTTGGGCCAAACAGGCGAGGAACATTTATTGATGATGTTAGATCGGGAAACACATTTATTTGCCGAACATCTGATTTATAAAGGCAGTTAATATCTCTATATACATTCGATGCAGGCCAGAATCAATCGGGAACACGGGGCCGAAACTATAAATCAACCAATTCCTATTTCCCAAGTCGAATCTGTCATTTGAAAATCGTTTTGTAATCGATATCTCCATTCAGTACCAATTGCCGTTATTACCTCGAAATTATGTTCATCTCATAAATAACTTGGGGGCAAACAGAAAAAAACTAGTCACCTAGGAACAAACGGTCCTTAGAACCATTTAAACGAAACTTTATTGTTTCAACGTCTTGGACCGTTTGCTAATATTTTATATGAGCTCGCCCTCTGGGGCCTCACACGTTTTCCACTACGTGACCCTTATGGAAACTGGGTTAATGTGTTGAACCGTTTGCCCAGAAAATATATGGACGTTTTCGTAGAACGACAACTACGAAGATGAAGACGATAGAATTGTGTGTGTGTATGTGTTGTGTATATCTACTTTGTTGACTCCAGTGATGAGGGAACCTCTATTTTTACCACTAAAGCAGCGAAATTAATTTACATCTGTGGGTATTGTCTGTGGGTGAGATTTGGACATGTTTAATGGTGACGTTGTCGGTTCGTTCTGATGGATAATGGATGTTCGAATTGACCTATTCGTGTTTGGTAAGCGCCATTGTCTCTTGTCTCGTGTGTTATTCAGAGGGCGTGATACCGGGGACATATTGCGTTACAATGGAGCGACCCGGAACTGGATTTATGGCAGCGCATTTGCGAAAAAAATATACGATGACTTTAATTAGAATTTACAACAGTCAGTTTATATGGAGTTTAAGAATTTATTTTTTCCGAGCCATAAATCAAACTTTGCTTTGAAACAAAAGATTTTTGTTTGAAAAAAACCTAAACAAATCAAACAATGACGAGACAGGCATTTATGTATATTAATTTATATCATCTGAATGTAGATGTGTGTTGTTTAATAACGTCATCATTTTCCATAACCATACACAGCGAGGAACCTTTAGCCCGATTTCGAATGAAAGTCATTTTTCACAATTACCATTTGTTTTAATTGAACCATAACGGTCGGGGGTGGTGGTGAATTCTATTCGAAAATAAAGCGCGAACAGATTAAAATAGAATGGAGATAACCGTTACGAAATTGGACCCGGTTTAAAACAAGAAATTTCCTTAGCGTTTAAGCAGTTTTCGAGTTAATTGATTGAATTTTCAATGCTTTTATCGTGCGGCGTGCATCGAAACGAACTGAAATCCTTTTAACTATATTCCCCCGGCATCAAGCTATCAAAATGGAAATTTTTCCAATATATATTCGAGGCTATTCAGACGACCTCGTTGCACAGAAAAAAAATTGCGAAAATTCGCGAATGTAAAAATATTTAGTAATTCCGGTGCCCGTCATCGCGAATCACACATTTCGCCTACTCAAAAAAAAAAAACAAGGAAAATTTCTATAAAAAACAAACGGTCAACGTCGTGTACGATCACGTAGACCATAAAATAACTGCAAATCCCTTCATTTGTCTTTATGAACGAACAAAGGACTTAACTAACCTCCGCAAAAGGGCGCCCATATACGTGTCTTCCCTTTTAGATAACCGATAGATGTGTCGGTGTCGCTATAAATTCCGGTCAAGCTTTGTGGATTTTCCTCGGGAAAAATTGTTCAAACAATAAGGACGACGATAGTGAAAAGGGGGGAGTAGGATCCGTTTCGATGACCGCACCGAAAAAGAATTTGCCATGTCGTTTTAGTCTGATTGATAATTAAATAAATTCACGCCTTGTTTCTTCGATTCAATATCTAAGGTTGTCACGCAACGACCTTTTTCTCCTTTGTTTGCTTTTTTTCGGGTGTGATTGCACGCAAAGAGGGAAGGGGAGAACTCATTAAAAAAATGTGGTGATCTTTTAAAGTTGAAATGAAGGTCAAAAGTAACAACATAATTTAACACTGTGTGACTCACCTTTTCATTTTTTTAGCAGCACGTTTTTCAAATAATCCGGAAATCTTCAATTCTATAGGAATTTGATGTTCAGAAAAGTTCATTGACATCTATTATTAGTAGAGACGGGCTTGAGAGTTGACTGACACATGGTATTTTACGCAAATTCAATTAAGAAACCCATTCACTTTCATATTTTATATTCAGAATACCGTCGTCTTGCAGCATTACACTTTGCGACTGGATATAGTTCTGCTGATATTTAGTCACTGTCATCACAGTGCTCAAAGACAATAAGAAGTTCATATCATCTTGGCCTATAAAGCTGTCCAAGTATGAAGAAAAGCAGCTTCTACAAATTGTAAAATTTGCTAGAAAAGAAGAAAAACTTTGTCACTCTGCACAGCCTTATCTTCATTAAAATATTTTAATGGTAATATATTTGACTAACGAAAAGGCAATAAAATATTAGTCTAACAAGGAGAGTTTTCGGCTTGCCTCCTACGGATTTCTCTGAAATTTTGCACATTTATAGGTGACCATACACAAAAACAATAAAGAAAAATGTATTTTAAATTTGAATAATAATTTATACAATATTTGATCTTATTAGCCTTCCAACTAATACCTGTAAAACTATCTCCTCCAATGTTATCATTATCTGATTGCTTTGTTTTGTTACCTGATCCAAAGGTGTAGAACATACGTTAACAGAGGAAAAAGGCAACTAAATTCTTTATCACCCTACAGTATATAAGAGAAAATTTGAAAATTTGAAAATTTGCTTTATACATATAACAAAATGTAGTAAAATATCGATTTAAAAAAATGAGTCTTACCGGATTTCGAACGTAAGACTATAACGGAAACATTCGATTTAACCATTGGACCACTCACCCCCGTTGATAGCTTGAATACTGATCTTTTACATATGTAAAGTATTATTCAAATTTAAAACGCGTTTTTCCCTCTTATTTTTCAGGGTTAGTCCCTATTATTTGGGATATATGCCTTGTGTATGGCCACCTATAAATGTGGAAAATTTCAGAAAAATCCGTGGGGGGCAAACCTGAGCCTCTCCTTGTAAATATAAAATATACATTTCCTTAAGTATTTATTTTTATTGCTTTTTTACAATGTCGAATAGGTTTGCAGCTTTTTTGTGTGGGATTTTATAAGAAACTGTTAAAAGCCGTAAATATTTTTATGGATATTTCTGGATATCAATGTGGAATCTTACGACTATTTGACATTATTATATGTTCTTAAGAGAACACTTTCTAATAAAGAACTCAAGGGCCAAAGGAACACTCATAAATTCAGAGAAAACGGCCAAAACTGGTTAATACAAACGTAAACAATATAAAATGTCAAATAGTCTGTAACATCTGTGCACAGAGTGGCCAATATTCTTATTGGCCTTGAAATTAAATTTAATTCAATTAAAGTTTCGCATTGAAATGATGTGATCTATGACGTGCAACGACTTTAGTTTTGCATAGAATATATGTTTACACTTTATCTATTCTAGTTTGCATAGATAAAATTAACATTTAACTTTATTGGCCCTAATTTCGGAACATCCCCCATAGTATTTTTATGGATAGCTTAATAAAATATGATTCACATTTGTTTCGAAATTTCAACTTTACAGTATTTTTAGGGATGGCCAATGAAATGAATGATTCTGGATTGCGAATGTTATTAATTTTCAAC
Source organism: Hypothenemus hampei (assembly GCA_013372445.1). NCBI lineage: Eukaryota > Metazoa > Arthropoda > Insecta > Coleoptera > Curculionidae > Hypothenemus > Hypothenemus hampei. The sequence goes on along the minus strand of JABRWK010000012.1, from coordinate 733,892 downwards.
ATATCAACTGCATTTAGAACGTACCATTGTTTTGCTAAAATTCAAAACAATAATTTATTATTCCTGCAAATGCTCTATTTATTCCCAGAATTCATAACTCATTAGTAAATAACACGCGTTTTGTTTTGTGTGATTCAAAAAAAATGATCTGTGCCAGAATCGCAATCGTTACCGTTAAACACTCTTCCAGTTATCATTTCGTCAATTTATCAAAACGTAAAACGGTCGGGTTATTTAGTTTAACTGGAAGACTAATAATACATTTATTATTTCGGTCATTAATATTGGGGCGCGAACTTAGGCCGTATCAGAATGAGTCTCGGGGCACGTTTGCCTGCGTTCTCTCTCTCTCTCTCTCTCTCTCTCTCTTTCTCTTCTTCTTCTCTCGCTTGGTTTTGTGTTTTCTGGAAAATGAAATATGAACGTCACTCTCAATAAATAGAAACGATGGCGGGGGCTTAGTTTTAGGTCTTTTCCATAGTTTGGAAGTGGAACCACTTCTAATCCAGGACTGAGTTTTGCTGATAACTAATTCTTGGCCGGTTTACGCGGCATCTTATAACCCATTAATTTTTTTTTGTTTCAGCAGTTGCCTTTTATTGTTATTGAAGTTTTAATCCGACCAGATTTCAAGGGTTTAGGGTGTACACGGTGGGACTTAATAATTTCTAATGGCGAATGGCACATATTCAGGATCCACTTGTTTGCATAATAATCTGTTTAACAATTGAAAAGTACAAATCGAGATAGAAAAATTGATTATAAAAGAAAAAATATAGGATCTTAGTAGTGCGAACTTACGCGAAACTACTTGAAACGCTAACTTGATTTCTTATAGATTTTTAAAAACGCACATAGAAAAAGTTTGTTATAAAAGGTAGCAGGCAAATTAATGTTTGAAATTTTTAATGGAAAAAGTAAGTAATTGGCCGGGTATTTGATGCCTGTTTGTTGTTCCATTTTTTAACTGAATATTTTTTTGCAATTAAAATATGAAGTCGACCTGTTGATCTTCAAAGTAAAAAGTTAAGGGACTATGTTTTAAGTGGTTTTTTAAACTTTCCTTTTGAGGTTTGCATGTGCTTTAAATTGGCAAAAGATTGTACTACAAAATATTACCGAAAACTTAATGAAAGAGATTTTAGCTCATCAGAAATGATAAATTTCAGTTGAAACAGTTAATTAAAAAGATAAGTTCTCCGCACGCGAGCTCCTTTCTCGACACGTACGAGCGTACACGCCTAATTGCTCGTTGGACGTTTTAATTTGGTCCAAAAATTCGCTTTCAGTTGAAACCGCCCACGGGGCAATACATCAAAAGTTTCTTTTCCCCGAGTCGAAAGCGTAACACGTCAGCAACACACACACACATACACACACATACACACACAGACACCACCGCGGACTTTATTTTATATATACAGGAGGTAAAAATCCGGTTCTGGCATATATAAAAAGGTAAATTCCGGCAAAACTCTCGGGGGCAATGAAAACATCACAAAAAACTGATATTATTATTCGGCCCATTCTTCTTTAGATGTCAAAGGCCTTTGTGCTGTTGACTTTTTTTGATTATTTAATTTGATTCTGGCCCAGTCAAAGAAAAATTCTGGATCGATTTTCTTCAGAATCGCAAATTGAAAACTACTATAAATGGGCCCTTCATATCTACGGCCTTAGAATTACGACGCCCAGTTAAGTAATTTCGCGAAGGCTTTTAAGCGGAACGATACGTTTTAAAATTTTCCATTAGAAAAATTAATTATCGTACCGTAACACGTTAACTTTATTACGTAATAAAAAATGTAATGGATAATAATGGATTTTGTTCACACAGCTACACCTGTTACCATAAGATCCATTAAGGGATAAATGCGTTTTTCGATGGAATTTGATTTATCATTTTCCGACACTCAAATATCATTTCGTAGTTGTTAGTTGTTTTGATGGATTTTTAGTGCCCCTTGATCTTTAAACACTGATCATCCAAATGTGTTTAAGTATTTGGTTGCCCTTGAAATCAATTTTCAATATCAATTTCCTTTTTAAGATTGAATTTAATCAATTAATATTTTTTTCATTAATTTTCAACGGTAGTTTCGTTATCAAGTTCTTTTCATGATTCTCTTTGTTTGACGGATCAAATGTAATTCCTAAGAGTTTATGTATGCATAGGTGACTGGATGGACCGTATTACTGGATTATAATCTTTAAACTTCAACTAACCTGAAATTGATGGAAAATGGAAGTGATTTTTAAATCTTCAGACCACTCTTCATTATGTCAATGATTTAATATCTACATAGTCATATGAAAAAAAAATCATTGAAATTACTGTACACTCCCGATGTTCTTTCGGGATTATTTTATTTTTTATACATTAAAGATTCGAAGAACAGCAATTGATTGTGAGAATGATAACAGATGAGACAGTTAAGGTTTAGCTATGTAAATAGCTCATTCGCTTGCCACATGGGAAGTCAACTTTGTCGAATTTATTGGTAATTTTCTGCATATGCAGAAGGGAAATGCTTGGAAAGTAAGGCTGCTCCCAGATTACGAGTCAATTCAGCGATTACTTTTGCATTGGGTTTATTCGCCACGCATCTCGGAAAAATGGCAAATATTCGATTTCGCAAACCTCCAGTAACACTAATAAGCTCAAATGTCACATGTCTACCGAATGAATGATCGTCTGGGCGCAGCTTAACATAGTGGATTTTTGTTTGTTTTATTTTCATCTTTTGCCTGTTACCTCATCCACATACGACTCGATTTACGATAATTTATTTTTATATCGAGGGAAAGTTTGTCTGATAGCATAATCTCAATTCTGGATTATTTCCCTGCTGGGTAGCTACTTATTAGGAATATAGGATTTCATCGTATTAGCTACCCGAAATGGGTACTTTTAATAGAACTTTATTTAATGAAACAAAACAAAGATTTTTATTATTCTTAGTTATGGAAGGAAGTATTTCTAAAATATCAGAAATTCCATTAAAACATAATTGTTAAAAACTTGCAATACAAACCTCTGGATCGTAGAAGTACATGCATTTAGCGTACTCGTATGCGGCAACGCACTTGTCCTCATAATTTTGCGCTGAAAATCCAGATTTTCAACGAGTAAATTTACGGCGCCACCTACCTGCTACTTACGGGCATTTTCGCACTTTTCCACGCAATTAACGACGTAATCGTGCAAATTTTCCGGCAAGAGTGCCAGCTGAGTTTCCACGGATTTCTTGTCCAAATGATTGTCTTTTCTCATCTAAATTCGCTCATGCAAATTAACTTTGATTTTTTGTGTTTTTTTATGTGAATTCAACTTACCAACTTGTAGGAATTGAAACTGCACCACATGTAACACTAAAATTTTCACTGATTAATACTCGTTTTATGCTAAAATGAAATCCGTACCTGGGCATTATTGTCGACGTCCCAATTTCCATTATGCATTTTATCAATTTCTCCTACAAAAAAAAATGTGAGCTTCTACAACGTTGTTTTCGACCTTAACATACCTGGATTAACTTTTGTTTTTCCAATGCACATATTTCTGACCAGTTTTACAGCCGCTTCAAATTGTTTTTCAGTCATCTGAAATAAATTTTATGATCATTAATACCAAAGATTAGTTTTATTTTATTTTTTTCAATTGGTACCCGAGTGGATGCGATATTTATACAGTAAACAACAGTTAGGAAAAACAACATCTTGGGTTGCCACATTTTTGTTTATAATGTGAATAGAGTGTGGCCAAGTTTTATTATTCCCGTTGCCTGCCAAATTAATTACTAGAATTTTTTTTTAATTAGATATTTAAGTCCTTCCTTCAAAGAAAAAAATTGCATATAATCTGTACCATAATTCTTGGCTAATTAAGCGACGTAATAATTACAAGTTAATCAAAAGGATTTACGGAAATACACTAATTTTACTAGCGGCAATTTATTTTTAAACGGCCTTTCTGGCATCGACCCAAAAAGCGTTGGTGTCGGTAAAAAAATCGAGAATCGTTTCATTACGAAGTTTTAGTGTCGTTCTTCAGAATGCTCCTTCTCGTTTCGACGTTTCTTATCTTGATTTCGCTTTCCTTAAGAGGTTTCGCTAAAGAAAAAATCTTGATCGGTAAATAGTAATCCATAATCCTCTTCTTACAAGAAAAAAAAGTTAATTTGCAGAATCGTTCCTTAAGGAAGATCAAACTACTTTCCTTTGGAATATTTTAAAATATGACCTTGACGAAAATCTGGACAATGAATTGCAAATATATAACATGCTTGATAAAGACATCTTCAAAGCATCAAAACTACGTAAATATTAAATATATTTTAAATTTTCTGAATTAAGCTATTCTAATCTTGTTCCAGAATGTCAGATATTAAAAGATTCTGAAGACACTTCCCGCTTAGTCGCAGTTCTTTCTCCGAACTCTTTAGAAGCCTCATTGATTCTCCAGTCAATCAGTACTTATTTGAATGTTTCTTATATTATCACTAGTTGGAGACCTAAATCATTGTTACCTTCGAATGTGTTTAATTTATATCCAGATGCAGATCTATTGTCCATAGCCTTGGCAAGAATAGTTAAATCATTTGATTGGTCCGCTGGTTTCGTGATACTATATGAAGATGATGCTAGCTTGTTACTGTTTCAGGAAGTGTTAAAGTTGCAAGAATTTAAAGAAGGAATGAAAGAGAATCATGTTACAATGCACAAGTTAGAAATTGGAGGTGACAATAGGTAAGTTGAAGGATCGATTAAAGAAACATTTTTGAGCGGAACTTCCTTTTGTAGACATATTTTGAAGAGTGTCCGTTCTATCTCCAATCGCATTATTTTAGACTGTCACTCCAGCCGCATTATCGAGTATTTCAAGCAGGCACAGGAAGTTGATTTACTATCGGACTTTTCCAGAAGTTTTTTCCTAACGTCTTTAGTAAATTTTTAATTTATACGTTAGTATAGTATAAAATTTACTTTAATTTCAGGATGCACACACCTTGAATTTTGGTGAATTAAAGGCATCGGTCAATATCACCACTATTAGATTATTCGATCCAACGTCTGCGAGTTTCCAAAATATCGTATCCGAATATTTTCCAGGCGTTCCTGCGGGACAAATTAAGGTTGAAGAGGCCCTAATGTTTGACGCTTTAAATTTAATCGTCGCCTCCATTAATCAGCTCAGAGATCAAGGGGTGAAATTTTCTGGAAAAGCTCTGGACTGTCAAAACGATAGTCCGTACGAAGACGATTTGGGTTTTTTGAAAGCCATGAAAAAAGTTTTGATATTAAAACCCACATTATTAGAATTAAAAATTAATTTTTTTAGGTTAAATTGGAGGATACTCTGACAGGTCCGATCGCATTACATAACGGAAAACGTGATAATTTCGTCTTAGAAGTAATCGAAACAGATATGCCGGAGAAACCGATTGCTGTTTGGCAGTCGGAATTTCCTGACGAAATTCATTTGACCAGAAACGCGACCGAACGCGAAGCAGAATTACAAAGACGTATGGCAAATTATAATTTCATCGTCACGTCACGGTAAGTGTTGCAAGTTTCTTAGACGTTTAGTGAATTTTCAATTTCCAGAACCGGAGAGCCTTATTTGGTGGAACACCAACCCGAAGCCTATAAAAACAACAGATACCGTGGTTATTCCATGGATTTGATCACTGAAATAGCGAAATTAATCAATATCACTTTTGAATTTAGACTTACACAAGATAATACTCTTGACAACCTAATAAACGACTTGGTAGAACAAGTAAGCTCAGTTTTAAGTACTACTATCGGGTGTAGTTACAAAATGTCCATTTAGAGAGCAGATTTAGGCATATGTGACTTTACCATTACTCCACTAAGACGCGAGAAAATCGACTTTAGCATGCCATTCATGAACTTGGGAATTGGAATTTTGCACAAGGAAACTAATCGTCAAGAAGTAGACAACCTGTACGCTTTCATGAGACCAATTTCCTCAAGAGTATGGTTTTATTTGTGGATCTTAAGTACGGTCACTTCCATTACAATGTTCTTCGTTGCCAGGCTGGCTCCAAGGGAATGGGAGAGCCCGAAACCATGGGATCCGGAGACTAAAGAACACGAAAATATTTGGAATTTAAAAAACTTTTTCTGGTTGAGCGTAGGTTCAATCACTGCACAAGGATGCGATATTTTGCCGAAGTAAACCATTTACGAAAGCTTTTTTAAAACTTACTACATAATAGAATTTTCCAGATCAGTATCCACTAGAGTAATTGTAGCTTCTTGGTGGTTCTTAAGTTTGATCATTACAAATTCATATACTGCCACCTTAGCTGCATTTTTAACGGCACAAAAACGAGATGTGACAATCGATTCCGTACAAGAACTCGCAGCCCAATCCAGAGTCAAATATGGCTTAATGGCAAAAGGATCAACAGAACAGTTCTTTAGCAATTCAACAAATCCTTTCTATCAAAAAATGTGGAACACAATGAAAAATGAAAAACCGTCAGTTTTTGAAAAGGACAATAATGCAGGAGTTGAACGAGTAATTTCTACGAAAGATGGATTGTACGCTTTCTTTATGGAGTCGACTGGAATGGAATACCAAATGGAAAGAGAATGTGGTTTGAGGAAAATTGGTGGGTTGCTAGATTCCAAATCGTATGGAATAGGAATGCCTTTAAGTGGGTTTTAATAGAACTTGTCCACATCTTATAAACATCAATTACTTTTAGATGCCGATTATCGGCATAAAATAAATTCAGCTGTTCTCAAGTTGCAAGAAAGTGGCAAATTAATGCAGCTCAAGGACAAATGGTGGAAGAAAGAACAGATAGGCAACCCTTGCAAAAGAGTTCAGTCTTAACGTTAAATATTTTTTTTTTTAAATTATATGAAGATATTTTCAGAATGCTGAAGAGCAATCAACTGCCCTGGCCTTGTCGAACATCGGAGGTGTTTTCATAGTGTTGGCTGTAGGGGTTGGACTGGCGTACATCATAGCAATATTTGAATTTTTATGGCATGTGCAGAAACTCTCCCTAGAAGAACATGTGAGTACTCTGGAATATTCGTCTAAATAACCATAAATATTGTTTTTCAACTCAGTTAACTTATATGGAAACTATAAAGTGCGAACTCAAGTTCGCTTGCAAAATTTTCACGAAAAAGAAACGTGCCAAACCACTGCCTTCTGAACCATCCTCGTCCTCCAGGTCTTCAAATTCACCTCCATCGGAATTAAAAAGTATGTTTAGTAAATCTATGTCTTTAATGAATTTTCAGAAGGAACAGGAAAGTAAATAGTTTATGACGTTATCACCACATTATGAATAAAGTATTTTGGACTAAAGGAGTTTTATTTTTAGATACTATGTGGGTTTGGACTCGTCTGGCAACCTGGGGATATCGATAAGTTGTCGTCGTTTCGCGACAACTAGCACCAGGTGTAAAGATAAGCGTCCCCGTAATCGTTCTGCTCTTTGGGCGGCTATAATTAAGAGCCAAACTCATTACAGAGAGACGGAAGGAGAGAGTGTATGTAACCTAGTCTTGGGGTTATTTTTATGGCGATAATTATACATAATATTGGCCGAGCCCCAGGTCCTAGGTTTCGAACATTTTTCATTTTCAGACGAGATATTTTGTTTGGTCGTCCTAAATTGTAATGCAGATAATTATTTATTTCATAATCTCTAATTTGCTTTCTTATTCAGCTGGAAAAATTCCTATTCACATAGGTAAGAAAGTAAATTTCATTTCTTATTACTCATAAAAAAAATCTTCAGCTGAAATTATACAGAAAAATGATGAGGCTTCAAATTACATAATTCAGAACGCGTTAAGAGATGAGACTAGACTAGACGACTCCTACGAATTGGTTACTCACTCGGTACAGGTGGAGGAAAATGATTGTTACGTATCAACAAATGCACGTAAGTTACTGACACCTGACTGAACCTTTCTAAATCCTAAATTAGTTTGCAAATTTTCTAGACAAACAAATGGATCTGTAGTTTTTCTGAATAGTGCAGGTTCCACAATTTCGCCTTTAATATATTCACTGAGTCATTATTTAGGAGTGCCACTTATCGACACTGATTGGCAACCTCGTAACATGACGGAATATGACAATACCTTCAGTGTATACCCGGAGGCCACCCTCTTGGCTCAGGTGAGTACATTCTTGACCTTACATTTTATTAATTTAAAATATATTCATATTTCAAAAGGCCTATGAAGCTACAGTGGAGAGTTTTGATTGGACAAATTTTGCTGTTGTATATGAAAGTGAAGAATCTTTGGTGAGAATGCAAGATGTCTTAAAGTTGCAAGAGTATAATGCTGACTCGAAAAAGGACGGTTTGATTTTAAAGAAATTGGATGAGAGTGGCGATAGCAGGCATATCTTTAAAGCAATCAAAAATGCTCAGATTTATTGCGTGGTCCTCGATTGCAGTGCAGATAAAATTATTGATGTTCTCCAGCAAGCGAAAGACGTTAAACTTCTGGATGATTTAAACACAAACATTTTCCTCACTTCTTTGGTAAAAAAGTATTTTTTCTGTTTGTTCAATTTCCATTGTGTTTATTTTGCTTCGAGGACGCTCACACTTTGAATTATTCGAGTCTCAATACGAGATCCAACATAACAACTGTTCGATTGTTCAATCCATTGTGCAAAGAAGTGGAGATACACGCCCGGAAATTTTATCCATTAAGACTCGGACAAGTGACGGTAAACTATAAAAGGATAATGATGCAACCGTAAAGAAACTGTAGGAATTTTTCAGGTGAAAATGGCTCTAATGCACGACGCAATGCTGCTGCTCGCTGAATCTTTTAGCGCCATTAAATCAACGCACGACGACAACGAAATTGTTTACGAGCCATTATTTTGTAACGCTACTGAAAAATACGACGATAAATACGGGTTAGTGTCAGCGTTGCGCGAGGTAAGCTTTTAATAATTCATTACAGTTGTTTTTGGAAAAATTTACCCTCTCTTATAACATAAAATGTTCCAAGGGACACTAATAATTAAATCAAATTGCCATTAAAACAGAGAGTAGTCACGGGAATTTCCGGAGAAATCAGCTTGAACAGGAATAAACGTAGATCGTTTCAAATCGATATAATCGAAATGGAGAGGCCAGAAAAACCTATTGGATACTGGAATGCTACTGAGCCAAATAAAGTGTTTTTAACGCGGAACGCCACTGAACGTGAAGCTGAATTACAGGAACGCTTGCAGCGCCGGAACTTCATAGTCGCCTCACGGTAATATTTGAGAATTTTCCTTTGAAACAAACATTTAATGAACATCTTTAAGGATCGGTGAACCATATTTATATAAAAGTAAGGAAGCTAACGCCACTGGAAATGCCCGTTATTATGGTTATTCTATGGATTTAATCGGGGAAATCGCAAAAATTCTTAAAATAACCTTCGAGTTCCGAATTACGGCTGATAATGCATACCCTAACTTACAAAAGGATCTTATTGAAGGCGTAAGTTGAATCCCTGAAAATATCAAATCGTGATGAATAGATGTTGTTTTTAGCGAGCAGATTTGGCTATATGTGATTTTACGATCACTCCGCAAAGACGACAAGTTATAGATTTTAGTATGCCATTCATGTCGTTGGGAATCGGAATCTTGCATAAGGAAAATGTAGTTGAAGAAGAAGAAAACTTGTACGGTTTCCTAGGACCCCTGTGTCCTGTTGTGTGGATGTATATTGGAGTTTTGTACCTTTTTATCTCGCTTACCTTAGTAGTGATAGCACGATTATCGACTAAGGATTGGGAAAATCCTCATCCGTGTGACGAAAATCCTTCCGAATTAGAAAATATTTGGGACTTGAAGAATAGCTGTTGGCTAACCCTAGGCTCGATTACCACACAAGGTTGCGATATACTGCCTAAGTAATTTTTTAACCATTTTGAGACAAACACTTAAATATACAAAAGCTTTCTCTAGAGGAGGGTGCACTAGAATAGCCACTGCGTCGTGGTGGTTTTTTTCTCTGATCATCACTAGTTCCTATACAGCTAACTTGGCGGCTTTTCTCACTAAGTCGAAAACAGATGTTAGCATTGACAACGTGCAAGAATTAGCCGAGCAATCTCAAATCAAATATGGTTGTATGTCTAATGGAGCTACTGCCAATTTTTTCCAATTAAATAATAACAGTTTATATCAGCGCATGTGGAACACAATGATAAACGAAAGACCATCAGTGTTTGAGGGTTCCAACTCTGATGGAGTCGAAAGGGTGGAATCGACTAAGAATGGTTTGTACGCGTTCTTTATGGAATCTACTACCATAGATTTTGAAATGAGGCGCAGATGTAATTTGAGACGAATCGGAGATTTATTGGATTCAAAAAGTTATGGAATTGGAATGCCTTTGAGTAAATTATTAAACAATTTTTAGAAGATTTTTAGAAAATAGGAGAGTTTTAGATTTTGCTTACAGGCACTCGATTAATAAAGCGGTGTTAGAACTTCAGGAGACTGGAAAGTTATTGAAACTTAAGACTAGGTGGTGGCAGAACGAGGGAGTCGAAAAATCTTGTCCTGGTGTAAGTTTTTTTAAAGACAAACCCATTCAAATTGTTATTTTAATGTTTTTTAGAAACAATCGGTAAATAGCGAAGCCCTAGCTCTTGAGAATGTAGGAGGAGTTTTCATAGTCTTAGTTGCAGGAATTGGTATAGCATTTCTCATAGCCATTTTGGAGTTTTTATGGAATGTCCGTAGTATTTCTGTAGAAGAACATGTAAGAACATTAATATTACACAAAATACATGTAGGTATATAAACAGATAATTTTTGCAGATTTCATATTTAGAAGCCTTGAAAATCGAGTTGAAATTCGCTTGCAATATTTTTGTGACTCGCAAACGAGTCAAGCCAATAATGTCAGAATCTTCCTCAGAAAAATCCGATAACGATATAAAATCCAACAAAGGAATCCTTATTGGTGCCGGTTCGATTTTAAACATTAACAGAAGCATTATTAATCGTCTCGGTTCTTCTTCAACCAATAGTCGTTAGACAATAAAAACCTTTAATTTCGTGTTTTTTTTTCACACGAATTTTAACAAGAAATGGCGTGGTTATTTCTCCATCAATATGCATTTGATTGTGTAGCTATTTGGAATAGTAATTTTCCTTAATATTAAGAGAATGACACCATTTAGTGGATCTGTCGTGTTCCAGTTTACAGATACATCTCAACATTTTATTTGTACCGATATGGGACTTTTAAAAGCAAATCAGTCCTTTCTGTTGAACAATAACGTCCATTTTCTGGGAAAATTCGTTATTAAAGAGAGGTTTTCGACGCGCCCCAAAGGCCTTTGACCCACACAAAATCGTTGTTAAACGGCTTCGGCGCTCACTTCCTGACAGAGGTTATGTGAAACCGCTCTAAAATTAGCGTCGACACCCTTTTAACCCCGACCGAATGAATAAATAATTTTTTATGTAGTCACCTTGTGAAATTTAAACTAGTGTGTGTGGTTTTTCTCGGAAAATATTTAAAAGTACAATTTGCACCCCTAACTATCCCAAGATATTTGATCAAAATCGACTCATTCCGCATTTAAAACTACGAATTTGAAAGGGAAACTTCCAAAACTGTAAGCGCACAGCAACCCTTCAGGTCCAAAACTCTTGCAAGAGGAGTTGAACAAAACACAACTACTGCCCTCTCGAAATCTCAAGACAAAAGGGAATCCAAGTCAAAAGTTTTCACAAAGGATTCCGAAATTCCATAGTTTTTGTACATTGTTGCCACTCGTTGTTAATAATCTCTAATCGCGGCCCTATTAATGGAAAGCCACACGTGATAATTGCTTAGTTAACGATCCCCTTAGTCGTTTCCATAATAATAATAATATTAACGGCAATTAAGCTCGAGGGCCTCATTAGTTCGAACAGGCAACATTGTATTGTATTTATGAATTTTGGTTTAGGCAATGGGCGATCGTGACTCTTTTTCTTTCCGACACACTGTATATGGAACAATACTTCTCATCAATTTACCAATCTGATGATGGTTGCAGTGATTCAAACCTGCTATTCTGGATAAAGTAGTATTCGTAATTTTGTCCTTTTGAAATATGATACGCTACAGGAATAGTAAAGAGGAAATCAGATAGGTCATGTAAGAGTAGCTCTAATCTTGAATTCCTGCATATTCTAAGCAACAAATCCAATAAATTTTCGATTAAATTGGTATTCGTGGCTATCTTAGGAGGTATAGCAACTTGCGAGAGGTTTCTAGACCAAATGGTGGAGAACAAAAAACAGAAATTGTTATATGGAGTACATAAATTATTTGAATGTACTCTGTATACTTCGTCGAAAGTGTTCTTAAAAGGCTTTTTAGAGCCTTAAAGAAAGAAGAAAAAAAAAGAAAAAAATGGAAGGAAGGCGTTTCCCGTTGCAGAAGCTCATAAATTACTTTAAGCGCTTCCTTTTAACAACATCCTGAGGTTTTATATCGATAATAACAGCCGAATTTCCATATATACGTTCCACTAAAACTTTCCAGAAAGACAATTTCCTATTTTAACGATGGAAAACACTTCAATAATCACTTTATTGCAAATCGAAACAAGAAAAATTAACATGCAAAAGGGAGTTCGACGAATATTTCCGAAACAATTTCCGCAACACGGGCAAACGGTCCCGTTTTCCGATTGTCTTTTATTGCTGGCAATTTGATTGGTCACAGAACAAGATAACTTTTTTGCAAAACGAACGAATGGAAAATTCGTAAAGTTGCAACGGCGTCGTAGATCATGGTGAACTGTCAACAGACAAACTACTAATAGGGTCGTTAAGGAGCTTTAATAAATCACTCGTTCCCCAATCTTTGGAAGGAAACCACAGGTGTTTTCGCGAGCAATAAGTTTTTCTTAAAAGAGAAGAAGATTTTTCCAGTTAATTTCCTCGTCGCAAAGAGTCCGAAAGTCTTGAACAAAACTTGGGGAATGTCAAGTATGCATTGGGAGAGGGATGGAAAACTGGCTTTTTTCATTTCGAAATACTTCATTTGGTCTTCGAAGAAGAGCGAACGAGTGTAAGATAAATAACAATCGGAAAGCTATTCAAGGACTATTACTTTTCTTATAAAAGACCTGAATTCAACTTTTTCTTCTATAGTTTTTTTAAATGTTTTATTTCGGCAAAGTATCAAACTCTCTAAGCAATTGCTTTTTTTTTGGGAAGGGGGAGGGAGAGAATCTTAAAACTGAGCTCAGAAGAGATTGCTTGTTTAATTTAGTATCAAATTTATTACGTTGGACGACTGGATGGATCAGAAATACGAGGGAGTAGTAAATATTTGGAAAACAACAGGTGACAATCAATAACATTCCTCCCTTAGCTTCAAGCCCCTCCCTAAATTTCACGAAAATAAATCCATTTGACATTAATCCACTTCACGGCCGCCTACTCGAATCTCAACTTTGAATTTTAAATAATAAACTTTCCACGACATTCACGCCGATAACTTTTTCCGACGACGAAACGACACCATCGAAACTTGTCAGACGAGATTAACCGCTCAAAGACAAACATAATAACGCTACTACGCCTAGCGTAATGGTTGCCGCCATTAGGACCGTGGGAGTGAGGGGGATGGGGTGTAAGGAGGTCCTCTATATCTAATATGAGTGTGTTGTATAAATGGAAGACCGAAATGCGGAAATAACAGCGGCAAATTACCGAAAATCCTTGCCTCTGGCGGGTAAGGCGCAGAGGAAGAAAACCCTCGAGAGACTATGAGGAAAAACTCTTTTAGGTCCCCCACCTGTACCTCCCCCTCTCCCTTCCCCCTGTAAATTGCTTGTTAATGAATTAGTGGAGTTATTGTTTCGTTCGCACATACAAACCGAATGCGGTTCCCACATAACTAATGTTGAAATAATATTGTGTTCGTTAGTGTTGAAATATCAAATTTACAAGAGAAAAAAACGAAACACGTTTGAGTCCTGAACGTGAGGGAGTAGTGAAACGTTAACGATGATATTATGCTTCGTTAGGTTTTCATATCGAATGCAAATATTTAAAGGGATTTTATGAGAAATCAAGATTTGGCAACATCTAGACAAAATTCACTAGACTATGACACGCCGTTTTTCTTAATATGGCCATTTATATAAAAATCGTGATTTTTCATTCAGTTTTTCCGATTTTTATATAACTGTATATAACAATAGAATATTTATGACCGTCTATATAATTTGTTATATACAGGGTAAAAACAATCGTGAACAAAAAAAAAGATTTTATACAAATTTTTTTATCCTAAAATTGTTTTCAAAACTTGATTGTTTGGTTTGGAAATAAAGAAACACTTACACACTACAAATATTTGAAGAGACTTTAAGAAAACAAGATTTGACAGGCTTTACTAGAATATGGCACGTTGTTTTTCTTAACTTTGTCTATTTATGTAAAAATAGTTTGTTTTTTTAATTACGAACTTCAGCTTAAATTTAGTTTTCTTACGTAAAATTGGCAACTCAATTTAAAATATACAGTGTCGACAAAAATAATCTTAAAAATACTCACTTTTAAGGTGAAAAAAATACTCCAATATAACGAACATTCGATTATAACTGGTAGTTGAACTGCATAATAACGTCAATGGACAACTACTACATTCCAATGCATTGACACTCTATCAATTTTGTTTCTTGTTTATCTTCTTCAACGTGTTTGATCTGAAAATGAGTAAGAATTTTTCAATATTAACATACAGGGTATTTCAATTAAATTGAAATAAATCAATGGTAATTTTAAACCATAGAAAATGGATTCGTAAACAAGCAGAAAAGAGAGAGGTAATTTGCATTCAAATACACTTAACGTAATTTCCTGAAATCCGTTTGTTGAATAAAAACCTCATTGAGTACATATAACTGCAACGTTGCCGCCGAATTTATAATGTAATCATCGAACATGTACACAAACGATTCCGTTTTCGAGTGAATGATTAAACGAAAACCTAGATTTTCCCTCGAGGGTAGACACTCTACCATTGCTGCTACTGCTGCTGCTGCTGCTGCTGCTGCTACTGCTGCGTCTTTGTTTTCAGAACATTTATCAATTTTAAGCCATTGAGATTTGGAAAGTGTGCGCGAGGCTAAACTGTAGACTTAAATTGTCATTGGGAGCCGTACATGAACATTTCAAAGTTATTTTTGAAAATTTATCGATTTACAAGTGAACAAAAACAACAATAGAAAAGTTTTTAAAGCATGATAGAAGAAGAAACAATGAGGCCATTTAAAATATGTAGTGAAGAAGCCCTCTCGTGTTTTGCTAACGAGAAAAAAGTACGCGCGTCTTCACGAGTCTCTCGCTTTTGTCTCGTGGCATGAACAACAATGATGACTTTATGAAAACATATAATTCGGAGAGCGGGCCCGAGCGATTTTTCACAGGTGATTTAGCCGTTCCCGAAGAGGAATTAATGGATTTAGAGCACCAGGAATCCATTAGGCGGCCGCTCTCGCTACCAATTATTTAGATAATCAATTGGGGCGGGGTGCCTGTAATTTAGTTAAGTACCATGGAATTCCGTTCGGGGCACAAAAGAATTCCACGGCTTTTTCGTTGAAATATTTTTAAGGTAAAACCGAGTTTTACTCTCTATCTCTCTATCTGTCTTTTTTTGTTTCTTTCTTTCTTTTGCGAGGATAAAATATTCAGGCGAAACACAGTCGGATGCAAGTCGGCTAAATTTCCATAAAACGGACGTTTGTATATGAAACAACCGTTTTTAGAATAAAAATTAGTTATTTTTTTGTTTGTTGTTCTCTAGTATTATTCGAAGCGTAAGGCAAAAAGGGCATTCGCGATTTCTCCCTAAAGGGGACAGACAATAATAATATGATTAATCGTTATTAATTAGCAAATAAGAAAAGGGGTAGTCCTGAATAGAAGGAAACACTGTTTTATCGTCTGCGCCAAAAGGGAAATTGTACCTTGCAATGTCTGCGGGCACTTACTTTTGAATAAAGTTAGCGATAACGCGCTCCCGCAACGGCAAAGAAAATGATTTATCGGGGACTTCATCGTCATTAAGAAGAGCCGAACTGGGGCCGGGTAGATAAATTTATGACAGGAATAGATATCTTCAATGAATAAAACCAAAGGAGGATAAATTTGTGAATTGCAACAGAACCCTAATTTATATTTGTTTTTTTTTTAATGTCCATTTAGCTCAATTGTTACATTCAGCTGTTGCAGCTGGAATTACGTATTAAAAAAGGTAATAACACTGAAACTATTCCCTAATAAAAACTCAATATTAACCCTTTTAGTTGGGAAACAACGCAATTTTCCCGATATTCAGGCTATCGGAGATGGGTGAAACTTTTTTATTTAACTTTTCCAAAGTTTTCCTAGTAATGTTAACTCAATTAAACAACGAGAAAATATTATTTGCATTTGGAACAAAGTTTTCCCCATAGAATGAAACTTTTCATCCTCAAAAGGAAACCTATAATTAAGCCTGGATAACAGAAATAATAAATCCCCGTTCCAAGACATGTGTGTTAATTGTCCCCATTTTCCGACCAGAAGGTTATCTCGGACGGATGGACATATCGCGATCCTAAAAGGAAATTGGGTTCTGGACAGTGAAAAATATTCGATTAGAAACGATACAATAAAAAAAAAGGATACAGAAGTTTTTTAATAAAAAGCGACAGATCCTCCTCGATGTTAAGCCTAATTTTCTCAAAGTTTCCTAATCGGGAAACGGAAACGAATTTTCATTAATTTCTAATTGAGGAAAAGACGTTCGTTTTGTTCGACGAGGGAGGCTTACCCCGGTTTTATTAAAATATTCCAATGGTTGAGTTAAAAAAAAACAAATGGAAAGTGGGTCATCGACTTTTTGAGAATTAATTTGAAGGAAGTCAAAAGTATGTCGTATCCGGATAAATTATGAAAAATTCAATTCACTCGAAAATATTAACTTAACGAATCAACTAAACTTTATTTCACATTTCTTATTTAACAAACTTTTGAAGTCTGTCGAAAAACTTGTACCTCAAGTTCAGAAGACGATTTTTATGCAGTCCCATTTTGTATAGTAGGTTAACTAGACTAACTCGGATTAGTGAATACACCAACTATAGTGGAGTCACCATCACGTTAGAACCTCAAGAACGAGCCCCAGGAAGCAGCTATAGGATACATTAAAACGCTTAGTTGAGAGCCATAAGAGACCGACCAGAAAGGGAGGAAAGACCACTTCAATTCGTCTCTCAACTAGTCTTCCTTTTTTAACACCTCCATTTATCATTATACTGATTTTCTGCTGAGCATTATTATTTATTTATGGATTAATTCAGTGAGTGTCACTATCGTGATAATGTCACTTCGGTACCTATTACCATTTATTACTTTAGAAAGTTTGAGGAAAAAAAGACGCTTGTGCCTTGTTTAAATTCCAAACAACCATCCGTCCAAGTATTCTAATTTGGCCTTGGGTCGTATTAAGCGCAAATGCGATTTCCATATCAAAGACAAATAATTACTAATTGATAAAAGCGCCAAAATGAAAATTTTCCCCTTCTTCGTGCCATTGATTGCCTAAATTGCGCACAGGTAAACAACGAGAAGCGGAATCTTTCTTTCTCTCAATTCTCTACGTTCTTCAGACTAAAAGCATCCCAGACAAAACGTCTATTAAACATAATAGATCCATTTTGTCGTTGAAATATTACCAGAGCAAATCTGTTTTCCTTTCTATTCTAGACCTTGATGGGTGTATGGTTTTTGGGGACGGAATGGGGATTCGGTTCATATTAGATTAATGTTTGATATTTTCGGACGGAAAATATGAGGAGGTTTCTGCTGAACTATTAATCAGGGGGCCAGTTGTTTCTGGAAAGTTCTTCCCGCTCAGTCGCTAATGACCGGTGGTGCGACACGTGTTGACAAACTACTGTCACGCGCTCCGTAGTTTTATTAAAGAACAGCCATTTGAGAGAGTGTAGGCAAGTGAAGTATACAGGGTTTGTTAAGGATCGAGCTTATTTTTGCTTTTAATCTATGTCTATACGTTTAATAATAAAGAAAGCTCAACATTTTTAAATCTAAACTGATCGAGTCTGGAATTCGTAAACGGAAATGGAACGTTTTACTCAAAAAACTGTTACATATACATAACTGCAATCCTTCCATTTCTAAAGTAAAACAAAACATGGAAAAGTGCTTCAAATATAAGCTCTTAAAAAATCACCCAGTATATTGATCGATTCAAGTTCCGCTTTGATTGATCGTTACACTTGAACCGAAACACGAATACCGCAAAATATTTATCGGATATCGGCCGAATGAAACGAAAACAACTCCAAAACAAATTCCTCCTTCTTCAGCGCTTATCTTTTTTTAAACCGACATAAATAAGAGTTTGTTGTACCAAAGAAGGGAAAATATAAGTTTTCCTTCAAAGGAAAAAAAAGGCAAAAGAATAAACGAGAAGTAGAGACGGAAAACTCAATTAAGTTTGCGGATTCTACATTCTATAATGGTATAAAATGCAGCCACATTGCGAAAGTGTAAATTAGGTATACGCGCCCGTCCTTATGAATATTCAAATGGGACCCTCCGGTTCTGAAAGAACATCCCCGAAACAAGCCTTTTACGTTCGTGCGCTCCTCTCACATATACACACACATACACGTTCACACTCACTCACACACTCACACACATGCATATACATACATACACACACGGCTAAGTGACGCAATTATTCAAAGTGGCAACACCGGCAGCCCCTCCTCACACACACACATTCGCACACATATACACAATAAATAAAAATGTGAATTTCAATGTTTTAAAAAATGTTGCTCACTGTGTATCTATCTTAAAACACATATCTCATTTTATTGGCGAGGTTGCAAGAACGTTGAAAAATTCCTTTAACAAATTAAGGCAATTTTTCTTTGTAGTAGAAAAATTGGGTTAAGCGTTTCGCGCTTTGTTGTCAAATATACTTTTTCTACGAGTGAAAATCTTGCCCGAAATTTATAGGGAAATTTTCGTGTACAACAACAATGTGGTGTGGTGACACATATGTTTATTACCTTAACAATGAGGCTTGAAATGAGGGATCGGTTCTTCTGTTTGCATATTTTTCTATGTCCTTGGAATATATTACATATTAATTTTTTGAAGATTCGCACACAAATTCGGTAATATTTTTCGGTAATCTTTTTGACATTATTGATGTAACTTTTAATGGACAACACCAACATACTTGATATAATAAGGCATAATTTGTCTCAAGTTCTGTTTTGATATATGTATACTTTGAATTAGATTTTCAATTATTTTTAAAATTTATCTTTTCTACAAATTGCAACAGACACGTGTGAGTAACAGAGTAACATAAACACTTTGGATAAACATTCTGTATTCGACTTCTAGAAGATATTGAAGAAATTCGATAACTTTAAAACTCTTATCCGAAATCGCTCATGCAAATACTATTTGCGTCCGTTTTGAAAAATTTAATTTTTCCTTAGAGGCGTAACAAGTTTTCATGTATTTACATTCGACATTGTTGAAAAATAAAGAAGTTATCGATTTTCAACTATAAGACTATTCGGATCAGTTCGAACTTTCTCGAAATTCGAAATAGGATAAACTCTAATAAAATGATTCAAAATTAATAAAATCCAAGTAATGGTTCGCTTGAGAACATTCCGAAAACAAATATCGAACGATTTAATTATTTGACGTAATTACAGAAAACAATATACTGTCAACCTACTCTTTCAAGCGCCCAGTTAATATAAATATAATTGAACGAACTCGGAGAAAGTGGCACATTTAGCTCGGGTCAAACTAGTTTTATTAAACGGATGAAACTGTGGTGGGGGTTCCATGGTGTGGAGTTTCCCTATATTCGACGAGACTAATACCGAGGCCAATTTCTACGGTAATAATTCTAATTTTAATATTCATGAATTCGGAAAGTGGCTTTTTAAAGTTGAGGAGATTTCGCTTCCCGTGTCCTTAAATTTATGTATTTCCAAATTGGAACCAGAAAGCAAACCAGTTCTAGCCTGTTTAATATCAAACAGTTCATGTTAAATAAACCGTGTTTCTTTTTTTAGTTTGCCTCTATAGAAACCATTGTAAAGTCAATTCTACGAGATATATATATACNTATATTCCGACAGAAAATTAATAATACATCGCCAGATTTGAAACAATAAACGTATTAAAATTATATTTCAATTTATAAACGATATATATTACATTCGAAATCATTTTAATTCAATTCTGGACGAAAGATTCTAAACAATTTCCGACATTGGTCTGTTAATCAAATTTGGACTTTAATAATTATGAATTTCACTGTGGCAGAGGTGTGGGGCGGATAAAAATTTGCGGACTAAAATAAACTGAAACACAAGAGAGAAAATGAACACGGGCGAAAGCTTGACCCGAAAACACGAGCTTAGTTTTCACTGTTGAGGAGATATTCAAAATATCACGTCACGTCTATTCAAGGTAAAATTAATTAAATTTCGGGAAACAACACGTCGGAGTGTAGTCAAGTGCCCGTCAAGTTATTATTAAATTTCGTTTTAAGGCTAAAGAGAATTATGATTTCCATTATGATAGGGAAAAACCGGGGCGCAACAATTAATTAGACGCAGCAATTTAGAGAATGAGCTTTCCAATTGGAAAAATTGGAATTTATCGGAGTGGTTATGTCTCTTTATTGTTTTCTTTAACGAAATTTATTACTTGGAAATTTTAAAATCCTAGTAAGTATGCCCCATATCTGATTTTTGTTATTTCTTGTTGGAAATTTGTTCACCATAGTTTAAGGTATGTTTATATTGGAACTGCACTAAACGGAAAGATCAGTGCTACTATAAAAGCATGTCATATTTTTCTATGAACATGTTTATAGTGCGGCAATACAAATAGACAGGCTTCTTAGCCGAGCAATGATAAGAGCGACAAGAAAAGATGAGACAGCTTTTATTCATTTTTTTGATTGCTCCGTCCAATTAATGTTCCCTATTCATGTCAACTCCTATCTGAAGAAATAAAACTTGTTTATCGCACACAAAGACATAGAAGGTACATCAGAGGTGTCATTATTTATCGTGAAAATGTTCGTGTTTATCTTATTAAAAGACATGTTGGCCAAACTGCATTCAGAAGCACGTACCTATCGTCCTTACTGTCCTGATTTATCCACATATGTGTTCTATTTATTTAGACGGATGAGAGACGCTTTGGAAGGCATGAAATTTGTGACTAATGTGGCTGTGCAGAATTTTGTACACAATTGACTAAAAACATTCTACAACAAAATATTATGAAACTTCCACGTAAGATGACAGAAATACAAAAAGATATTCACTAAAATTATAAACAATTTCCGTTTTAAGATTGAATATACTTCGTATGCATCCACTGATTGGGATGTCCTTAAATTCCTAAAGAAAACAAATTCCTTTGATGATGTGCACTGCCTGCAATTTCTTGCTTTAACACCTTCTTAACTGGACCAATGACAGTCGCTTAGAGTCAAATCAGATATTCAAGGAGGATGTATACTAAATTGAATATTTCCAATCTTTCTTTGAACTCTTACATAAGTTTGCAACGTCTATTCCGTTATTAAATTTCTGATGTTTTGCCGTTATTTTCTTTTTTTTTTCGATTTTCCAGATTAATTTCAAGAATAGTAGATATATATTTTCTTAATCTACTCAGGGACTCAATGATTTTGAAAAGAACATTCGAAATACTGTATTACAACCTGTTGTCGATTAATCGACCTCCCTCAATTTTATTCCAGGAAATTTCTCCTTAACAACGCAGATTTGCAGCAACAGCAGGCGGGCAGACAACGAGGACGGTTGCGATTAGAATTTACCTTCATAAATATTCAAACAATTATCATCGACATCGTCCTCGGTCGACAATTTGCCTAATGAAGCCCGAAACAGTGCGTTTTAGTCTATTTACATATCAAATTAACATCTATTGTTTGCCTTTTTTTTTTATTCTCGCAAGCAGGAAAGTGCTTTTACTCCCTCTTTCACTCGTTAATCATAAAAATCCTTCGCAAATCGTTGAAATTTCGCGCGCGCCACTCCTATTCTTGTTATAAAATTAAGTTTAATTCAACGAGTAGTAAAACTCGTTAAGAAACTCCACCGGAGGAAAAGAGAGGAAATTCGAAAGACATACAATTAATTTGCAAGTTCCTCGAAGGAAACTTTTTCATCTAGTTTGAAAAATATCGGAATTAGCAACTCAAACAAAATTCGAAGCCCGGGAGGACATTTTTCCTCCTCCATTATTGCATTGAATTTTAACCCCTCTCCCCCTCCCGCTCGAAAAAAAAATGTATCAAATTCGAAATTGTAATATTAATATGGGCCTACATACGTCATGTTGGTACTCGGCCACTAAACCGTAAAATATTTAAATTACAAAGTCCGCAACGTGGTTCTGGACATGATAGGAAGAGGGACGTCATGATTTAGCATCACTCGATGCACAAAGCACTGTTAACTCTGAATAAATTCGTTTTAATTATTCCTATTGGAAACTTTACGCAACTCTCAGGAGTTTATGCTTCATCGAAAAAAAAAATAAAATGAAAATAACAAAGAAAATATTGACAGGAAAAAGTAACGTTCAATTTCCAGAGGTGTATCCAGAGAAATTCATGTTCGGGTTGCATAAACATTTGCTTGGATCTCGCGGGAGTCAAATCGAATTTCTTTCTTTTTTCCAGATAATTCAATAACGGATCATCGTTTGTTGTTCTTGAAAAGTGCTTTTGAATATTTCAACTTTTTCAAATTAAAATTTTTTCACATAGTAAACTTTTAAAGAACCCGAGTAAAGTCTATTGACAGAGCCGAATCAAAGCAATAACATGGAAAATAGATGGACACCCGATCAGTTTCACTGGCAGAACAGAGGCGTCACGAATAATAAAACAAAAACGTCATCGTTTCTCGATGTTGCAATCGGTAAAAACGAGACGCCCATGAACGTTAACGATATATCGTCGAGATCAAAGGCCGGACAAAAATGTCTTTCTTCTTTCTCTCGTTCGTCCACCGCACCGAAAAATCCCTTGGCAAGATTGAATTTGAAAGTTGTCGAGGGGGGTCGTTTACGGAAAACGATTTTTCCCTCGGTTTCGTGTGTGTTTTTCTCTTATTGTCAAACGGGTCGACGTTATTGGAAAGTGAACGTCGACGGTGTCCTTCAACGAGATTTCCTCCTTAACATTTTCGTTTGTCAAGAAAAGAAGACGGAAACTTCCTCTTCTTTTAATTAAAAGAATTCCACATTAGATAGAACGAGGCAGGTGATGTTGTTTCTCGTAGACAGGTGAATCTCTGCTGAAGGTCGTCGTTAAGCAGGTGCAATCCACACGGCCCAGTGGCGTTCGCGCCCACAATAAATTTCTTATCCGACAAATATGTTACGTAATGGACTGCGCACGTCTCCACCACCGCCACCACCTTTGTCCGCCCAAAACTTCTTACAACTTTAATGAATTAAAACTTGTAAGAAAAGCCCGGGAAATTTATCGGATAGCAGAGACGTAAAGAAGGGGGAGTGGTTGGTGACTTTCAAGGATTTCTCTTTCGAGACGAAGGAAGTGAAATATTCACCCCCCTTTCCCCATCTTTTCTTAAAACCGGTAAAAGAAATAATTCCTTTGATCGATCTCTTTCGTCCGTGGTGGGTGTCTGGTCGTTACCACCACCATAAGAATTTCGTTTTATTCCATTTTGCGAAGCGAACACATTGTTCGCAACGCAAGGAAATTGATCGCGATTCAATGGCGGGCACGTAAAAAACTTATCAATCAAATTTTACCTTCAAGAGTTGCCGGGCGGGTCGAAGGAAAATGGAAAATGGAGTTCTGCGTGTCTCGATATCGCATCTCGACGTCAAACACTCGATATATATGCATTAGACTCGATCTTCGTCGATTTTTTCCTCTTCTTGTTTGAAAGAAACATGGCACTCGTTATTACACAGAAACATTTTTTTTAAACTTCAATCAAGGAAACAGTTTAAACACAATTTTTATATCGGCAAACTACATATGTACTGAAAATCAAATAAGTTTCAAACTACAAAGAGAAGTAGTGCTGGCACTATCAAGAGTCACCTTTGAAGTGAACTGACACTCTAAGAATTTAACCTTGATGTTAGGACGATAAGTTGTACTGGACCTAATAAAAAATGCCAAATCCGTTACAAAAGGCAGACGATCCTTTAGTTTTACACTTTGCCCACTCTTTCAGAGCCTTTCTAGATTACATATGCCATAAATTCATAAAAAGAAAATTGAATTATTTCAGGCTACCAAAACAAAGTAACATCTCATTTGGAGAAAATATCAAACAACTTACAGTATTCATTGAGTTCATTGAACAGGGACTTTGAAATGGTTGATTAGTGACATTTAAATAGGGTATTTCTTGTCAAATACCATCTACCATTGGTGACTTAAATGATAGGATTACAATGTTTAAGATACAAATCAAGAAAATTAACATAATTTGCTGCTAACATGAAGAAAAATTTAAACATGTTTTTACATTTTGAAGGAAAATATAGTGCATCAAATCCATTCGTATTCTCATTAAAATTTGATCAGATATGGAACGAAAATAAAACCGGCAACCAGGGACACGAGACGTGATTGATGATGGAACTCAATCCTCAATTTTCGGCTATCAATAAAGCCTATTTTGAAGCGCAAATTTTCCGACACAGCCTTGACGGAGAGCTGACACACGCGTCCTGAATGGAAAACCGAAAATTGATAACGACTCCCTAAAGTCACGCAAAGATTAAATTAAAAAAAAGTCGAATATTGTAAATAACCTAGAAACCTATCCAGTACAAATACACGAAAATATATGACCGTCCAGTTTCCGGAATCCGGGGGAAACTGTCACTGGCAATATTGCCGTAGATCAAGTTAGAAAAAGCTATTTTTACGATTTGAAGTTACGAAGAAAAACCACCATTTTCCACGTTGGAATCGAAATGCAAGCTCTTTTTATAGTTACAAGAAATAATGTGGAACATTAAAAATGCCGTTACGATATATGTCGATTCAGCACAGGCAACACAAGAGGAAAAAGAGCTTTTGGAGGATCGAGACCGTCAATATTCGGAGATGCGAGAACGTGCCAGCTGAAAATATGAAGACGTTTCCAGTTTTAAGGGCGATTTCGTGTTTGTTATTTTTAAAGATGGGTGAATATACAACTATTCGACTCGAGCGAAAATGTTCCTTTTAGGATTAATGAAATTAATCTTTTTTCTTTCCATCCCACAGCCCCCTCACTGTCTTATTGAAGTATTATTTTAAAGGGGCACTAGAAAAATCCCCACAAACATAAAATGAGGTTCGTCTTCGTCTCCTTGGAGCGAATTCCAATTTTAGAACAGTAAACAGTTTCTGGGCTCTCATTCTTGGCGAATCAATTTGGAGGGAATGATTTATCAGAAAATTCGAACCAGTCACTCGTAAATACAACTGGCAGTTTGTTATTTAAATGGTTTTCAGTATATAGTATATATCCTGGCCTCTCTCTCGTTCCCTCGGATGAGCGAACTCTTTGTTTCAGTAACTATACCAACTATTTAGCGGTCGCTCTAGCGTAAAATGTAATTCGATCCTTCCAAGGAAAAACTTCCATTAATTGAAACGACGATGAGTATGGATAATTAGAGAAAATGCACGGTGTTCTTGCAATGTTGTTTCATTAAATTTTCATGGAAAATAGGAAAATTACATGGGAAAACAAGGAAATTAAAGCCGTAAAGTTTCTTGCTTTTAAAAACTCTAAATTTGATCATTAAGTTAAAATTTTGTTCTAAAATTTAATGGAATTTTCTCGGCTCGATGGCACATTGAACATTTTTCGAATTGCTTTGCATGTATTAAAATTCAAATATAACATTTTAGTCGTTTCCAAATTGGGCGTCGCTTTAAATTTCAGAAATTTCATTTCAACTTTTCCTACATTTTTCAAAAGTATAAGTTTTAGCGTGAAATTATTTTAACGTCCACATCATGACATAATTCACAATGGTGCTACCAAACGAAGAAAGATATACTTAATTCAGTGTTGTTATTTCGAGAGAAATTTCCTTGAATCTTGGAAATCTGGAAATTCCATTGGCGAGAGGGCATAGTCACATTAAAATTTAATCATTCAATCATGTAATTTATCCCTTAACTGTCCATCTAATACCTGCAGTTTTTTTACTGGAGTCATTCCTTCCGAATCACACTGTATACACGGCCAGTAATAAACATTCTTAATAAATTTCTTTTTCGTTGCCAAATAATGAACTATTAGATAACGAATCCTGTTCGAAATCCCGAACAATATTCAATTTATTTTCCAGAGACCCATTCTCTGTCTCTGTCCCTTGTGTGTTGGCCGGTTCGACATTTGAAAGGTCCATAAATTTCATTTTGGAAAGAATCAATTAAATGACGTCTGTTTAAAACACTACACTGCACGGAATTTATGAGCTTGTACGGGCCCCGGATTTATGGCTTATGCCCGGGGAAATTCAACGATATCGAATCGTTTTCGAAAATTGATTTCGATTCCGAACCCAAAGCGTATAACACACCAACCGCACCACATCCCTTGTCTGGATATGAGTCTTTAAAATTCTCTCGCTCATACACTTTTATGTAGGGAACATCGAGTCGACATTAACTGGAGAGAAGCAAAAGAGGGAAAAGATAAATGACACGTGTTAGATTAAAAAAAAATCGACAACGGCGACTTTTTTCGCTCGTAACAAAGTAGCTTTCCAGCCACCATACAGTGGGTTAAATGACTTGGTAAAGCGTTTCGGGAAGAACGTAGTGGGCTTTTATACAGCGAGAAAGAGAGAGAGAAAGTGTTGGACCGCCCATTAATCAAACACAAAGGTCGCCTTAAATGGACGTCAATACGAATTATTAAAAACGTTAATTAAATTTGATACGGGCAAGAATAAGAAGGAGGAAGATTAATAACAATATCGTGACCGTAGCAGTGACACGCTGGTCTTTATTGTGATTGATGATCATTAAACGACTATTTCTAATGTGCAACACGATTTTTTAACGTTCGGGCCCGTGTGACCCATCAAAACCATGTGGTTCTCGTGTAATAAATTTCAAAAATTCCAGATTTTTCAACAAAAATAATCCTGGAGTTTTCTAACTAAAAAGCAACGTTCTCTGTGCTCATCGGTCAGCTCGTGTAGCGACCACTAAAACCGTTCGGAAGCCCATTATTTTAAAGTCTCGCAGAGAATCCAATAAACCTCCCCCCCAAAATCTAAACTTATAGCCTTGTATCCTCCGGACTAAAACTATTTAAATATCCGGAAACTAGCGATTTACGATTTCGACGATTCCGGTTGTTTAAAATCGATTCGCTCCGAACGGTTCCATTTATATTTTCTTTTCTTCATTAGGGTTGCACGATCAATTTTCAAACAAACACTAGCCCCATCTATTTCAATAGGAACATTTGAAGAATTATGATGGTAACTCGCGGCAATTATGAAATTTAGAAATTTCTTACTGCGAAGTGTTACATTTTTGGTTGTCAAAGTGGAATTTCAGTTCAAAAATTATTAAAATTCCTTCGAATCTATACTATTTTTCAGTGACAAAACAACGTGGAAACTTGAGTACAGCAATTGTCTGCATAGAATGGAAGAAAGTCTTGTATTTCTATCATAGCAGATGGTACTGATTTAATTTAACATGTACCAATGTGGCTATTTGAAGGACATAACAATTGACGAAGAGCTGCTTGAGGCAAAAAGTATTTGGAGGAAAACAATGACTTCCTCCAATGAATTCTATTGAAAAAACATAATATTGTTCGTGGTTGTATTAGTCTTGAGACTAATTGTTCTTTTTGTTGTTATTCCTGTATGTTGTTTGTTATCATTATCATCATCATCATCATCATCATCATCATCATAATCATCATCATTCCTATTGAATTTTCCATGCCAGACTTTGCGTTATCGGTGAGCTCAGCTTAAGGCCTTTCACTTAACATCGGGTTTTCTCTTGCTTTTGATTTGTAGGAAGATAATGATCCAGTTTTCTTGGAGTTTGTTAGTTGTACTATTGTTTTTTAAATCTCTCCTAAGAACTAGTAGTAGTAGATCGAACAGCTTTTATGTTTGTTAAGTTTCCTTTGCCATTCTACTACGGGTTATTAGTTTTTCTCCGCAGGCAACTTCGATATATGTTTAAGTCTCCCAGTATGTTTTAATGTGTCCAGAGTCTTTTCAGTTAAGATATTGGATTGGTTCAGAGCTTTTGAATGCATACGGAAGCTTGGTCAAAGAAAAACATGGAAGTTTTTATTTTAGTTTTCTTACAGTTATATATAGCTGATATGTCATCAATGATAGCTAAATCTAAGTTAACTGTAAATGTCACAAAACTATCCCGATTTTAAAATTACTTTTATAGAAAGGGGTAAAATTCTTGTAAAAAAAATATTCAATTATTCCACACGAATCTCCATAAAACAAAAACTTCGACCAGATTCAATATATAAACACCCTTTTTTTCACAGTTTCTCTTTTAACAAATATCGGAAGCCAAACTCAGGGACTGACTTTTAATCAACTAAAAATTCCCCCCGATTTTTTTTAACAAACGCATATTCGGAATTTACGAAAAAAAAACAAAATCCACGCTGAATACCCGATAAACATCGCATCAATTCGAATTCATACAAGCGAAAAAACCCTATCCGGGACATCAATGGACCGGTCATCATCAATCAGCGCGGCATGCCATCACGTTCAATTCCATTTTATAATTTTAATCGGGGAAAATTGAAAAGTCGATTTGTTTTTCGCACCGCCGTCCGTTAATTATCTACTTTTTTCAATCGGTTTAATTAAAATCTCATTAACCCATCCCAGTTGCGAAAATTTGTTGTAAACAAGCAACAGTTCTTTAAAGAGTTTCCCCCAAGCCAAAAAAAAAAGAAAAAAAAACCTACGGTTGTTGTCTCTTCTTGAAGATAATATGTAAATGTCTCGGCATCTAAACATAAATTCCCCCTGGAGTCGTAACAACTGTAATCTTAATAGAACGCTTGGGACTTAAAAGGGGTCGAGAATCGTCTGGAAGACATCCTCACCAAGTCCCCGGTATTAGTTAAGCGTCCGTGTCTAACACGACGAACGTATTTCGTTCGGATTTTCCCGAAAATACAATTCAATATCCAGGCCTCGAACAATTTCCAGCCTGGCAAATATTAATTCGACAAACAATAGTGCTAATCCAATTACCGATAAAGATTATTTCGTTTTGGGGCAGGAGGGGGGCGGTTTTCGGGGGGTAGTCAGGGGGGTGGCGCTTTATAATTATCGTGCGGCCGGCCATAAAACGCTTTCGTGCACGAGGGATAATTGCGTGCGATTTACGAGAGTGGAAATAATTTTACGCGAAAAACTCTCTCGCTATATTAAAAATTTCCTTTTCATACATTTTTATTAAATAAATGGGAAACCGGGCGTGCCTAATCCAGACAGACGTTAGAAAAATTTTAAATTTTGCTTCTCGAGAAATATATAAACTTTCCAAAAAGTTTCCAGAAAGCAGGGGGCAGTGCAATATGAAAGTTTCCCATTTTAACGGCCAAATTCAGTTTTATGTCCTGTTTAAACAAAAAAAAACGAGGGAAATTTTAAGGTCAGGCCGTAGGAAAATGTCGTCGCCCGACTACAGCGTGAGGCAGAATAATTAGATTTCGACTAAAAACAATGCGTCAAGACACAAGAAAAAACCTTCACCGGCTTGTGAAGAAATTCACGGTGACATTTGCGGACTCAACTGTCTGGAAAATTGAAACATTTAAGGGAAAAGTGGCGGCAAATTTTACAATCGCTCACTTTCAGTGTCTTTCACACTTTTCTGTTATAATTTTTGCTTTAGCAAAACAAGCAAATATTAAATCGTAAAGAGAATAAATAATATAAAGTTCTAAGAAATTTATTTATATTTCTAATACAGGGTGTTTTGTGGTAAGCTATCACAGAACATTTAATGAATTTTAAATTCAAGGTGTAATGTTTCCAAAAATTACATTTTCATGGAAATTTCCCTATCGGATCGCACTTCTAAATTGAAATTGTTCAAGATTGTTCATTTCCATAAATGCGAAACTTAAAGCAGTTCAATGACTGTTTCCACAATTTAATTAAACGATTAAAAGAGTAAAGCAGTAGTTTCAT
Source organism: Hypothenemus hampei (assembly GCA_013372445.1). Taxonomy (NCBI): domain Eukaryota; kingdom Metazoa; phylum Arthropoda; class Insecta; order Coleoptera; family Curculionidae; genus Hypothenemus; species Hypothenemus hampei. The sequence goes on along the minus strand of JABRWK010000012.1, from coordinate 703,528 downwards.
CGATTCTCGAACAAATTTATCCTGGCAAATTGCATTTGCAAAGACCAAATTGGCCATCGTCTCTCGAACATCGGCCGGCTGGCTCGAGAAAGAGAAAGATTTCATCTCTCCAAACAACTTAAAACCCAATAAAAATCCAGCGTCAATATACCGGGCAACCTCTCTTCTAATTCGCGAGATAAGGTTAATGCGAGAGAGCTTAGGAACGCCGTGAATCGTGACTTAACTTGCTAAAGGCCCCGATCAGGGATGGAAACTTTTTGCTCGATTCCTAACGGGTTCTGACAGTGCCGCCACGCCCCATACCTCGATCTACTACATTTCCATTGAAATCGGATGCATATACTTACCTTTATCGGTCTTTTGCCAAGAAAACTATCCTTGGACGGGAATTCTAAGATGTTTCCTATAGGGATTAATGTACAGCAATGTGAATCGGGATGTTTTGTTTAGATATTTGGTGCGCCCCTGATCGACTAACGTGTTCAAACGAAGTATCTGAAAAGACTTTTAGCCCACATTTACTTTTAAGGATGGGGCCGCCTATATAATGGACGAGATAAATGGATTTTATCCACGGCAAACTACTCAGAACACGGTCGTATTATAGATTCCGTGGTGCGTTGTGATTACTGTTTTTGGAAATATTCCTCTTTTCTATGCCATGGGGTCGGGAAAAACATGATTGAACTGTTCCATTTTCCGATTTAAACGATCGTCATATACAAAACGAGTATAAACGTCTTCTTCTACAACAACAACAACAGCAGTACAATAGATTCCTAACGAGAAAACATTGAATTTTATCAGTTACAACAGAAATAGAAGTTTTTCCAATAAAACTTTATTCGAGTTATAAAAACATGCCGCCCGCCTAAAACCGATAGGAAAAGGAGTTAAGGGAATATATTATATTGAAAAGAGCTGATGGAAGCAATATTATATTATTAGATATACGAGTATAAATGAAATTATATGAAAAACTTCCCTTTTTTTCTCCTTTTAGTCCGGGATAGGCTTCTTCTGGCGGATTACAAGCCATTTATCATCCGATCTATAAAACAAGCCAATAAAATATTATTTACGAGCTATGAAGAGAAAGGGAGAGAGGGGGCGGTCAAGTCAACAAGGCGGCTTTTAAATTTTCTTCGAGTTTCCATTTGGTTAATGAAAATTTATTTAACTTTCCCAAATTTCCTCTTCGGAATATTTTCGAAAGGCAAAAACGGAAATAATAATAAAGATTTACTTTGCGAAACAACAACTTTTTAGACGCAATTGATCGAAATTTATGACCATCAGCGAGATAAATGGACGCACGCGCTGAAAAAACTGAACATGAAAACTTTGAATTTCTTTAATGATTGAACTTCCAAATTTCTCGTTTAAAGAATGGTTTTGGCTGCTCGTTCAACAAGTCGTGTCGACAATTCTCTATCATTTATAAATCTAATACATCCCAAAGCTACAACAAATAGAAAGCACTTGGGGATAAATCGCGACTATGGGGAAGTGTATTCCAATGCAACTCACTATAAAGACTTCGGCAGCTTTGATGATAAAGAAATTTGACAATGATTCGTTGCGAAACAGAACTTGCAACAGGTTATTTCAACGTAACTGTCAAAAACTAATAAAAACAATGCAATTGGGAATGCATAAGCTTTCTAGATGGGATATATATTACTTGAAATATTTCAGATTAAATTTGAACAAACCTCGTATTATTTTTTTTGTTTGAATCTCCCTCTCGTAAATTATTTAGCGGCCGAGTGAATCGGAATCGAATTCGACAATCCGGGAACGAGACCCTTGTTTAATTTCAGGCCGCCATCCCTTTCCCCTCCCCTCACCCCCGCACTCAATAAATTTCTAGAGTTAAATCGAATGCACCAATCCCCCCAACCACTCCCCCCTTCCCAATACCGGCCCGAAACCTGTTTATTCTTCTAAAATGGACATTTTCCAAAATGGAATAGCCACATTAGCTTTTTTGAAAAAAAATTCCGTTTCCTCATCGCACTGTAGAAAAAGTCAAAAAGACCTCATAGAAATATATACGAACAGATTAATTACTAAAACAGTTATAAAAGGAAAATTAAGATGTTAATCTGAACGGTATTGGAGTTTGTGTGTGTGTGTGTGTGTGTATGTGTGTGTGCCAGAGAGGGTAGTTGCACGCTAATTGTTAATCATGACGCTGATATTTTCCACTAGGGGAGACTAAAAAGGGACGCGGGGTGCATAATGCGGAGTATTAATTGTAAACACACGTTTCAACCCTTCCGCGTCAAGGGTTTGCGTGTGTCTATTTAATATATAAACTCGCAGAAAAAGTCAATTAATTAATTTTTTTATTTTGCAATTGGGAGAAGGAGAGAGGAAAACTAATTGGCAAAAACAAAATTTTATTTTGCAAACTACAAAAGCAGGAGGAGGAAAGAGATCCTAATTACAAAAAACCCTTTTTCGTTTGAAAATGAAAGCAAACAAGAATTTCTACAAAAGAGAAAGAAACTCATTTTTATCTGGCCCGTAGGGCGATTAAGCACCCTTTCCAAAGAATGGAAAACAATCAATCCTGACTGGAAAAGTTTGAGAAATTGAAACGTTAACTCTAATAATTAGCGCCCTAAACCTCCATAGGTTAAAATATGTCAAAGGGAGGTTGTTATTTGACGCTATTAAGGGTTAATTCTAAGGGTGACATTACGCGTCACTTGCTCCCCTGGAAGCCTATGTGCCTTTGCGAGTCTGACATAGCGATATAACGTTCGAAGACAAGGATTAATTAAGACAGGTTTGAACTGGGAGATTATGGAAATTGGTTGTACAATTTATCCATGGCAAACATTCAGTAATAACAGGTCCATAACCTTTATCCATTAAAAGCTGTTAAAATAAAGAACTCCTCTCTTATTTTGTGTGGATATATTTTTCCATTAAACGCATGCAAAATGTGGAAAAAGCACTAGTCATAAACTCGACTTTTACAACTTTTTTACGCGGCATTGTCCCCGAGAGTTGAATAAAAAAAATTATCGAGGCCCGTAAACTTGAATCGTTTCAATCCGAAACCAATTTGGTTTGAGATTTTTAATGAAAAACACGGATTGTTACCCCGATGAATTTTCAATCAAAAATGACTTCCATCGAAACATAATAATAATAATAATAATCGAGATCCAGAGAGAGCAATATTGGCCTTGTTGCCTGTGATCATTGATGCAAACCGTTCAATGTAATCGATTATAAGAGAGACTCAGCGACAAGTCAAAGTCAATTACTTTTAAATGGATTTTGGTATTAGGAGTTTGAGAGCTTTTGGATAGATGGGGAACGAACAGGGATGAATGGGTCTCTGTTTATTGAGAGAAAAACTCTACTTAAGTGGGGACTTATTAAAAATTTCTTTATGCAAACTTTATGTCGGAGAAATAGGAGACTTTTATCGAAGTGAATGAAAATTTCTTTAATTTACTCACCTACGTACATAAATTTGCCCAGAGTCGCTATTCCCATTTATCCTTAGTATTCCAAGGTAATTTTCTTCTTGAAAGGTGTTTCGAATCTAAAACATCCAGAAAATCAATTTATTGCGTAAGAAAAAATCATAAATTTAAGGAAAAAATATGAAAACATTGTGATTTCAAAAGCAATATACACAGAGTGTTCCTAAAAGGTCTTACAAAGTCACTGAAAAGTCAGCCTGAATAGAATTTTTTACTATCAAAAAGCCTAGAAATCGAGGAAGTTTAAAATGAATAGAAAAGTTTGCCTGGAATGGAAACGAAAAGTTTATGATTTCAAAAAGTCTAAAAAGAAATGACGTTTAAGAAGAAAGGAAGTCTGGAAAATAGTAGTTTATCATTGCTGGAGAAGCTTGCTACTAGTTTATATTGATTTTTTCGTCTAACTAAGAAAGAAAATCAAGAGGATTTGGCAACATTTAATGTTTTTTCAAAATAATAAATTCCTTTATCCGTATGCTTACCTGTAGGAATATAAAGAACAATTTTGTTTTTGTATTTGAACACTCGGCACTGTGGCCACGCCGTAAAATAAAATATTCTAGATAAAAATTCCTCGGGTAGGTAGTCGAAATCCGTGAAAAGAACACAGAAAAGAACGAAAAGTTACGAGAATGGATTTTTCTGGAGTGAGAAAGTTTCGGTGCGTGAGCTCGTGTGTAAATAACAATAACCGAAATTCCTGCCATCAAAATAAACCTGCCACCAACAGCAGGAGCGGAGGAGCCGAGGGCTGGGTGACGAAAACACACACACACACATATATACACAAACGTCTAGAAAAATTGGCGAGAGGACTTTATTCGATTAAACCTCTGGAAAATGTTCCACGGGGAAAAAATAAATGGAACATCATTGTATAACACACGACGATAATGGCATATCACATTTTGGCTAAATTTTTGTTTTATTAGCGACCTAAAAACAGTCCAGATCCATTGGAAATGACCAAAAATCTTAGGTCTGTTTTCTTGGATATTTTTTTCAAAAGCTTTAAGATAACATACGTAATTAATATTAATTTTCAGTTACATAACTGGAACACAATTTCCAGATCTTTAAAAGTATTTCCATATTAGTCTTAACAATAATACATAATTTTTAATACATTAAAATATCTTTTTTTTTGTTCTCAAACTTAGTATGCCTACTATTTTTTTACGTAACACAGTTGAGAAGATCAAACGTTCGGATTAGATGACTTTTATTAATGACAATTGATGACAGATGTATCATTTACAAATTGGCAGACACGCATTAGTTGTCAACATACTAACGATATAGCATTAGCACTTCATATTTTTAGACTTGAATTATAATTCAAGTCTTTCAATGACTTCAATAATTATTGAATCAAGCACGAATAAAATGTAACAGTTACNAGCATTAAAATAATTTCATTTTAATACGTATTAATAATAGTAGATGATGCTAAAGAATAGGTACAACTTGCACCATTAAGAATCGTTATTATTCAGTCGATTCGAACAAATTAGATAATTTATTATGCAATTTATCCCGCTCCAGAAGACGTGGGGGGATGGTTTAATCTGTATGAAAAAGGGAAAAATGAAAATTGTTGGCCCTTGAACAAGGGCGCCTCAAATAATAATTCCCTTCACGAAAAAGACGGACTATAAAAGGATCTTTCTTTGGATATTAAATTAAATTTTCGGCCGAATGGAATGAAGATCGATGCCGAAATAAAGCTTCTTGATTAAGATGGAGGGGGGGAGTCTTGGCAAAGTTCCTTAAATGCAATTATCTTTAGCTCATTTCAATGCTCATAATAATAATAATAATAATAATAATAAAAGAAGAAAAAAGAACAGTGGTAAAATTTCTGTATAAATGAGGAACCGACATTGCTTTTGGACATTCAATTGAAGTCAGGAACGTCTCTAACGGAAATACTTGAAATAATTTAAGCAGATTCCTCAGGTCCAGACGCTCGGATCTTGGGAAGTTGGCGGGACCCCGTCTTGGTAATCGTTGGAATTTCGGGGCAAGAAATTCCAGAACTGGCAATCCAAGACCATCGAACAACGGTACAGTAAGGGTCTTGTTGCTTTAAAATGTATTTCCATTTCCAGGAAAGTCTTGTAACTCTTTTAACATGTATGAAAAAAGGGAACACCCTATATGTTTAGAATTGACAACACAAACAAAAAATTGAAATGAAGTAACATACAATGAATTTCGCTATTCGTAGTGCATAAATTCGTGGACGTGGCTCAAAAGCATAATCGTATTTTTAGTCAGTAATTACTGGGTACGCCGCCGCCACGATAACAGGAATTAGTAATTATTAAAGCGAGTCTATATGGGGGCGGCATGATCCGATCAGATTCGATTACTACATACTAACAAAACCGTCATAATTTTATTAACGAAGGCGCGTTTTGCATGGCAAAATACCCTATTTATAATGCCTCTATTGTTTTTTTTTCTCCTAGAGAATTTGATTTAATTATCAGTATCGGCAACAGTGTAATTAACACTGAACAAAATTTATACGTGAATGTTTTCCCCAACAGTTATTTTTCACTTTTCTCGTGTTGCAAACGTTAAAATTAAACCATTTTGAAACAAAACACACAAAAAAATGGGAGAAACGAGAGGAACTGAAGTCGGGCGCACTTTGTAAAAGTTTCTTTTACGTTGTGAAACTTTGCGCGCGCCCGTTTCTCTTGAAAAATTTAGACAAAAGCAGCACACGAAAACCGACTTTGAATTCTAAAAGTGTCCGCCGTTCCAATCGCTGCACACTCTTTCAGTTGAAACAAACGATCATCGTTCAAAGAAACGTTGGCAACACTGTTGGAAGCCCCAGTTTCCGCTTTAATATTATTCTTATTATTACTATTATTATAGAAACTTGACAACAAGGGACGTAAATCCGTGTGATGAATGGTTGCGTCGAGATCGTTTCAATTGCACTTTTCACTAAAGCAGGGGATCCACCACCCCTCCCCAAAATGACGTTAACGACCATTCATTTTAGTAGAATCTCCTTTATTTGAGGATATCCTTATACGAGGTGAATTTGAAAACTAACATTATATCAATGCTCGCAATTGTTCTGAAAGTCCTTCGAGCAGCGTGACCTTGTACATTTTAAGTAAATAACGTTCGTTCAATGAATTTTTAAAGCACTTTTAATATATCGTTTTGAAATTTACCTCGTATAAATACAGCGTTGAAATTTACATGACTTTTTTAAAATTTATGTAGTTTGTACTGATTGAGATTGACGTCGGCTATATACATATTGCATGTAGTTTTCCATTAATTTTGAGTGAGCGAAGTTTATTACAACGTTGCCAATTTACAAATTTGTAAGTAAAAACACGAGTTTTTTAGTTTTGCAGCACAATAGCTTTTCCAAATATAAATGACGACTTTCTTATAAAGAAATTTTCTGTTGCTCCACAATTGCCGATTACCAGACTCGTTCGTTCGAAAGAAAATGAGCAACTGATGGTCGTTTAAATTGCCATATTAACGACCGAAACTGAGGGTTGAAGTGAGAAAGATGAAATTATTAAGTACGCTAGGGTGCTGGTAAAACAATAATAACGTGGTATTGTTGTTGAAGATTAGTGGTGAACGCCGATAATGATGATTCAATTTTTCTTTTTCTTCGGTAATAAATCACACTGAAGAAAGTGGTAATAAGCGTAGTGGGGGAAGAGACGTTGGCAATTCAATTACCGAAGACCTTTTCTTTACTCGATAACATCGCTTCGAAGCGGTGCAGCATAATTTCGAAAACGGAATTGCATGGGAACGACCAAAATCCAATCGGAATCGAAACAACAATTGCAACGATCTGAACAAAAGAAAGTGTCAAATGTAGCTTTTTCAATACTCGCTCAAGTGGGAGGCTCTCTCTTTTCAAACATCCGGTACAGTTTCAAGTGTTTTATTAACAAAACCCCCGGTAATGTCTAAAAAATTAGTCATTCCAAGTTGCATGTTGCTCATTAAACTAAGAGCTCATAAAAATGCGTATCGCCCATAGTTATATTTCAGTCTTAGTCACCCCGCTTCAATTGAACCACGTTAGGGTAACAATAATAAAACATCGCGTGACTCTGTATATTTATTATTTCCTCGCCAACTGTTTGCTTTGACGCCCTGTATATAAATTTTTTGTAACCATCTGTTCGGCGAAGCCAAATTGGTATCTGGTGGAAACCGAGGTTCATCATAAATGTTACGGTTTGATTGGATGATAATAATGCCTGGGGAAAAACTATGTAGTAATTTTCCATTGAAGTTCCACGGAATGGGCGTGGAACACTAGACGAGAAGAAACCAAGCTGTAATTTACGTTCACAGTCTCGACACTTTTTTCGTTATTCTACAAAACGTTCAAATAGGTACACCAATGAGGTGAGTAAGGCAAAAACCCCATTTCGGCCCCCTCCGATTTCAGTCTGTGTGTCTCTTTGGGGAAACTTTCGCGCATCGGAAAACCGGGAGGGGCCACTTAAACTTCATTTAATGCCATGACCCCCGCCCTCCCCCCGCGCCTCACACCATATTGCCCTTTGTGACACTGTCGAGTTACAATTGCCACTTCTCAGTTAAACGCGCGGCTAACATTGTAAAAGTTTTAATGATAGTTGCTTGAAAGCGGAATCGTTCATATATACAGGGTAGCTCAATGCGGAATGGACAATTGTCGAAAATAAAGGCATTGAGGCTTTTAGTATTAGATATATTTGAAAAACTATTTTATTTATAAAAACTCAGTGGTTGTAACAACGAATAGTGTAAGTAGTTGCCTCTAAATAGTATCAAATTATCCACTAACAATGGATAGAGAAAAGTCATCCTGTCAACTGGAAACTCGAGCCGGACTGTTTGAATTCTTCGTTGAAATTGAGTTAGTCGTTGGGGAGGATGGAGAGGACAGACATGTATAGTTTCCGAAAACAGCGGATCGTCCTCCAACGAGGTGATCCCCTGTCTCCACCTCCTATGCTCTCCACCCTAGTGCCGTCGCTTTTCTGCGACAACTTAATTTAAAATTAAGTTTGAAACTTAGTTAGGGAGACTTCGCTTCCTCTTTAGTTAATCGGGTAGGAAAATAATCCTTTGCGTTGTTGAATTTCGGACGAAACGTTTGTCTTTGTTTCTCTCTACGTATATTATTATACTATATTCTGTTAATGAACTTCATTTTTCTTCTTCCTTTTGGTTCACTCTTTACACATTTCCCCTCGATAGTGGAAAGTTCTTCTTCAGACCGCAGAACCGGTCGTGTTTTACTGTTAAAAGCGCAACTTTCGTGTTTTGACCACTTTGAGAAAGAGCATTTTCCATGTTGTTTACTGCATTTCCCATTACGCCACCGCCCGTCCTCGTGTTCCAGTTAACCAGCGACACCATCAGGAACTATCGTTTAGAAGTTTCGGAAATAATATGGGTCATTCTGTACCAGCATCCTCCACTGTTATGTCGATTCTTTTATTCAAATATTATATAATTTTCAAATTGAATGAAGTAAACATGACGCGTTAATTGGATTTCTAATTATGTTTGCCGTTATGTGGCATTGTTGCCAGGGTTGTCAATAAATCAACAGCGCCAACAGGACCAATGATTTATTTAAGGGCTGATCCGCCTTTAATGGAATTATTATTTATTAATCGTAACAGATTGAGTTTGGACAAGAAAAAAATTACTTGAAAGAAAAAAGAATGATTAATTATGAATGGGTTCATCCCTGACAAAAAAAAGGTTACACTTTCATGGAGTCTGGCAATTCGGGAACTCGTCCTGGATGTTTATGAGTTCTAATGGAAATCGGCACAGTTTTTTTATGATTGAATTCAATATTTTTTTCTTTTGTGCCAGGTCATAATTTCTCAAAGTTAAATACAGGCAGGAGAGAAAAGTTTAGGAAATTCTGCAGGTCCTGACTAATGGCCCGTATATATCCTTCAAATTTAATTCACCCCCAATAATTTCTCTGCGTTTTTCCTCGGTGAAAATTCATTATTTTCGTCCGGAAAACCGCCCGCTGCATGGGACTTAAGGCTAAAGTTAAATGCAGTTTAAAATTTTCGCTGGTGAATTACGGCCGACGTTGTTGAAAATCGTTTCACTCTAATGATTTACAACAGCACCCTCCATCCCAGATCCATAGTTTTTATTGGTTCTTAGCTGTATCTATCAACAATTAAGAGCTTGATGGTAAAGAAACAAATGTAGCTTAACTTCCTCCTGGCATAAGAAATACGATATACTTTCTTGGCTCAGTTTTTTGCCCCACCCTGTGTATTCAATCTGTGTCATTCAATGTGAATAAATAGACCCTAGATAGTGACGGAAGGCCTTAAAAAGGAGGCTTTATTAAATATTTTCAACATGAAAAACTCGACACAATACTGAACGATCGGTCCCGGGTAATTAAACCTCCCCCGGGGTGGTTTACTTTAACCTGAACAACCGAATATACATATTTGTTGTTGTATTGTGAAACCCACAATGGGGGCCAGATGGTAAAGAAATCAAACATTGTCGGTTCAAATTACTGCTTTTTCTTCGATCCCTCACCAATAAGATATTTTTCTGGTTATTTAAATAATAATCAACAGTGGCGTAGTTGCTTAATGTCATTTTCACGACGCACACCTGGGAAACACCTTAATCACCCCGTTCCTCGACGAAACCAACTTAGTTGATGAAGGGTCATCCCGTATAAATAAACTAAGATAGAGTCTCATAAATCATCCCTTATGGGAAAGCAAAAACTGTTTAAGGAGACGTAAGCCATCTTGCGCCCCATCGGATAAACGCAGGAGACATTTAGAGAAAGAAATATTATATTATTAATCTTCGGAAGCCGAGCTATACGGATTAGGGTTGTTGAGTGGATAATAATATTTTCGTTTTCTTCTTCTTTTTCTTCTTTTGTGACGCACGAAATTTCAGTAGGATATTTGAATATTACCGAATACGCGACTCCAATTTCGATCGAGGAAATAATTATTCGGTTGGAAACTCAAGTTAGCATGATATTTGGACATTATGCAAATAAGGAATGTCGACAGATGGTGCACCTCCATGCCACGGGTATAATTTTGACAGTTCCAAGTGGCAAAAAAAATGTTGGCTCTAGAAAGACATCTGCCACTAGAAAATCAATTAGCATTCCGGAAAATGACTTATGTATATGTGTGGAGGACGTAGACGACAACGTTGTCGTGTTCTTTAAAAATGCATTAACCGGAGGTCTCGTTTTCGGTTAATTAACATCGTGCCGTTTCCCTTAATAATCCAGTCAAAAAGAGGCAGAGCCGAGGGACCGTAATTAAGCGAGTTGTCAAAGCCGTTTTACGTCCACAAGGATAAATAAGATTAATGCGCCCCCACCGCTCTCCACTCTTCTCAAGTCGGTTAAAGAAGGAAAAAAATCCCCATCAGAGTGTATCGTAAACGTAAAATAAAGGAACAGCGGGCCTGTCAACTATCGTTCGTTATCGGCTACCGAACAAAAAAAGAATGAAGAGAAAATTCAAATTCTTTTTCAAGTTTTTTCCTCATTCTCGAAGGCCAAAGAAAAAAAGGAACAGGGAAAGCAATTATGGTGATTGATGCAGCAATATCAACTCAAGTTTTATATCCACAACCGATTTCGAACACTTCACTTAAGTGTCGTGAAGAAGCAGAAACGTACACTCACTTGCAGGAAATGAACGGTTGCCGAAGAAAATGAACGGTTCTTAAAAAATACCCGTCGATTTTTCTTCGATTCCATGATAATGAGGCGTTTGTCGATTGTTCGGTGATAATCCTGGATAAATCGGAGACGTCGTCGCGAATCGTAATATTAAGCGTAATTGTGCCATTTTTCTTTTGTTTTTTTTCCAATAAGATACCCAAAAAACGGAAATTTTCATTTTATTATGCCGTATCAATGACGAGTATAATGACTCTGTTAACGGCATTTTTACTTAAAAGTGGCATCAGACTAACAATAAGCAACAATGTTGAACACATTATCGGTTAGCCTGCACATTTACACATTTGTTACATTTGAGTATATTGTAAAACCTCGACATACATACATGGATGCATAGTTGGTGTAGTCTTCGTTCAGACTGTGCCAGGCGCAGCTAAAAACTGAATATCAACTCGTTATTTTTCAATTACAACGCTTCAAAAAAAAATACAAACTCCAGTACTTAAACTAACAATATGAACAAATGAATTGCATTATCATGACGACGAGAAAATCATAACGTATAAAACGTGTTTCCATTGAATTTTTTAGAAATAAAAATCACTAAAACTGAGAACAGAAAATTTTGGTAGTCGCTGTAAGTTGCTTTCATTCTGATTTGTTATCATTTTATGAAAAGTTTAGATTAAAATTTTGTTAGCATAAATGATATGAATAAAATTTTATAAAAATAAATGAAAAATGCATTCTTTGCTGCGTTAATTAAGCGAATGTCCATTCTATTCAAAAACTCCCTGGGCCTTTCCAATTTCAAAACACGAAATACTTTACACATTTATCCATCCTGCCCCAACGGCATGTCAACTGCCAGATCCGGCACTGTTGAATCATAAATAATTTCATTAAAAAATATATTCAAAATTATATTTTCAGAGTGAAAACAAAAGTTTTCTATCCTGTTGACCGCGAACCCTTCCTCCTCTCCTCTTGTTCCCCAACAATTCTAATTATTATTATAACGTCACCAATAACAATCCTATTAATTGAAAATTCAATTTTGTCACTGTCCGAAATGGTATTTATATTTTTTTCGTGTGTTTTGGGGTCGTTTTTAAACAAATAAACGAGCAAAGTTAATTTGATTATGAGCGGTCCCGGGAGGCAAAACAAATCACGATCGTTCCGGGGCGTCCGAGAGATGGAACACATTTGTTTCGGTCCGAAATTGTGACGTTATCACAGAATTAGATTGAGTTTCGTCCATCAGTCAACCACCCCTCTCTCTCTCTCTCCCGCCTCTATTATCGTTAATATAAATCGATTCCATTTAAGATTTTTTATTTCAGGAGAAAACTTCAAAATATGGCATCTATTTCGGTTTTTTTTACGAGGGAATATTAATATATAGGGGGCTTTGACTGTTTAAAAAAACAGTTGCGTTGCCATGGCAACAAAAAAATCCTACTCTATTAGAAGAGTTACGTCATCCATTTAAATGCTTTTAAATAAAACTTTTCCAAGAAAGAAAAAATCATGTCAATTGCAAGTAGCATAGTGGACTTGATGTAGAAAGTGTGTTGACTAAAAAAGGAGGCCCTGTAGAATAGGGAAGTTTTTTCTAGAGTAGGTTACTTGCTCGTGTACGATTTTTTCCGTCTTTTCCACCGTTCTCGTTTGCACTTTCGAAAATTTCCTCGGCTAGTGAGGCAATAAATCATTCCCTTGACGTGGAAATTACCAAAAAAGTTCGGTGAATTTTAAGGAATCCCATAATAAATCTCATAAATCTTAGCCTACCCTACGGTAATATATGCAACCCTAAAGCAAAATGGGTTATTAAGAAAAATCTCTTTAATATCAAATGCATTTTCAGTAGTATTTTTCCAAAATTAAAATTTTCTTCCTCTTGTTACTGCAAGAATCGTAAATTTCCCAACGAATTTGTTGGACAGGTCAATTCAAACGCATATGATGGGGTCCATTGTCAACGCTTCGATGACGAAATATTGCAAAACAGACAAAGCAAAGTAGGGGGATCCGTTGTCGAATTTATGTAAAATATTAATAAGACAAAAGGGAACAAGGGAGAAAGAGAGAGGTTATAGCTTTCGGCGATCTGAACAGAGATGAAAGCACCGAACTAATTCAACGTTCGAGCCAACACTAAAAGGAAAATTGCCCAGCACTAAAACAATATTTACTTGCTCTCGCTCCTGAGACTCTTTTGACCGAGACGCGTAATAAAAAATGCACCCTCTGACGAGTGTTTTGTGCTCGCTCACTCCCCAAATGCCGCCTCCGAAGATGTAGACTACTTAACGAGTATCGCAATATCAGCTGTTTTACTCAATTCACTATCATTTGTTAAATTTAGTAGAAATGGGCGGAGTTTTAAAATCCTCCCATTTTAGTATTATGGGAGGAGTTTTCTAGAATTTTAGAATCATTAAAGGTACTTAAAATTTCAACTAATTACATATCAAAATTGATTACAGTTATTCCTAAGCTGAAATCATGTTATAAATATTGAACTCCTCAGTTTTAACCACTATGCTGAAGAGATTAGGCGGAGTTTCTTAAACACTCATCGTGATTTTAGGTTAAATCTTCCTATTTTATAATACTTGGAGAGGCTTTTTCAATTTTTCTGGATTTCTAATCTCGAAAATCTTTGTTTTATTTCTTTATAAACCTTTCCTGTTTTATTCTTTTAGGAAAATACCTCAATTGATTCCTCTTTTTTTTTCTATTAAAATTCTCACTTAAATCCTCCCATTTTATAATTTTAGGAGGAGCTGTATCAATAGTCATTTCAAGGAGAAATGCAATTATAGTTGTGTAATATTTTCAATGGAGTTGGGTTTCTAAGGAGTTTTTGGAGTAGAAATGTGTCTAATTAAGAAATCTTTTTCGTATCAAAGTTTTCTATGAAATCCTCTCTCAGTTTTTGATAAGCCACTCCCTCCTACTTTACATTTTAGGCCTTGCCCACAATGTACTCCTTTTTTTTGGTTTTTTATTTCCTATTGTAGTCCTTTCTCAATAAAAAATATAGTGTCAGATGGTTGAATTCCCGGCGGCGTGAGTCATTGCCACGCTCAAAAAGACTAAAGTGCAATTTAAAATATTTTCGCTTCGCTATTTTTCAATTCCTGTCCCACAAATAATGCAATTAAATTCTATTGAAAAGTCCATTGTGCGGGCCCAACTCCCCTATAAATGCTTTTGTAATTAAATAATCGTAATCTTAAGCGTATGCAAGGGGATGTTAACCAGACTATAGCCAACACCAACAGGGTTGTATTCAAACAATTTAAAAATATTAACAGTGCCAACGTAAGAATTCTAAAGTTCGGTCCTGTATTCGTAATTGAGTTGCCAAAAATGAACAAACATTTCATATGTTTGGACGAGAGCCATTGCGGGTTTCTAACATAGATTTACGATTGTTTAACGTTCATTACCGACCGTCGTCAAATCGTAAATTTATCATTAAGATTGTGGAAAATTCGATTCAATCGATCATTCCAACGAAACGCTATCCAGTTCCACTTACCTTCTGGCAAAGAAAACTGATTTTCCTCTTGACATGTCTACTCAATACGAACAATTTTCCATGGCTGTTGTTGTTGTTGATTCGAAACGAATATGTAGATGACAGTTTAATAATGGAAATAAATAATCTGCAATGGAAAAATTCGGGCCTAATTTGTGGTGAAATCACGGCATACGTTGACTAGAAACAAGGGGTGGCGCTCTCTTTGCGCATAAATTAATAATAATCATAGTAATAACTGTGGGCGCGATACACCCAGGAACGAGTTAATGGAAATTTGAGGTTAATGTTTCAGAAGCGACTCGTATTTATGACGTCCATTTGTTTTCCTGGACTGGATAGGGTTGTTTTCCATTATAGATAATAAAAAAACCGTCAAGCAAGCATGGCGTAAAGCAAAACCCGAAAAACAAAATAGAGAATTGGCAACGAGGCCCGGTTTTTGGGACAGGTGCGACCACTGCAGCAGGTGTCCATGGAAAGAGCTTTTATACCATTTAAATTTAACTTTAAAATTTCGGACCGCAACAACAGCACCTTTACCTCGTCTTAATTGCGGATCATGATGCTTGTGAAAAGGTTTGTTTATCCTTTTTTTCATTTGTTTGCACCCCCAACGATCCTTTAAGACGTTCAACAACCCCATGAAGAACTCGGGGGGACAACTCGAGGAATTTTATCAAGAAGGATCCGAGAAATGTATGCTGGTACGTGAACTGAATATTTACTACCATCGCACCGTGATTTAAACTCCTCCAGGTCGGCTTTATCTTCGGAATACATCTTAGCCAAGCCCCCTGCACTGAAATGAATATTTTTATTTCTCGGAAATAGTTGATGATTCACTCCCTGGTTTGATAAAAGATTGATTTGTCGAGGTCGGGGGATGGGGAAAGCCGACATTACCATCCCTTTCCACTATCGAAATGTACGCAGATACGGAAATTCGATAGGCAGTTGTTTTGTGGGAGAACAAGGGGACGAGGGGCAACCGGAATCTCCTTAGGGAACGCTCCCTTGGATAAGTTATACAGGGTCGGTTCAACGTCAATGGTCAATTTGCTCTATTATGGATTGGAGAAACCCTCGGTCTCTTGAGAGTCGAAAAAGGAAAAAAATTGAAACATATACATTGAAAAATCAAGTTGATTTAAGTCCGGATTGTAAAGGCGACTAATATTTTCTTTAGAAGTCTCTCTAATAAAGAGCTTTTAGATTGGTGATTGAAAATATTCAGTTTTTAGCTACGTCATTGGGAGGGTTAAAAATAACATCGTCATATCTAAATTGAGTTAGGTACCAAAAAAGGAGGTTTTGAGTGGCTTTTCCTAGTTATCATGACGATTATTATTATTTATAAAGCTGTTTCGTATTCTTAACGCACACCGGCCGAGTCTCGAGAGGCCGCCGCCGTTGCCGCCGCCAAGTTTCCCTTGCATCTGGGCCATGAAATATTAAACCGCCCTCCTATGTGTCTATTACATACGGAGCATAAGTAATAACATAAATTTAGATATAAATCATGTGTTCTTTTTCCATTTTTAACATTTCCTAAACCGAGACAACGGTATTGGTCTTCCTTCCATTGAGTAGTACTTTATTTCAAAACTGTCATCCATATGGTGAAGTGGGTAAGGGGCTTGCGTGCAGTGGGCCGAACTAACGAATTAAAAAAAGCGTCGTTTTCCTTTCATAACACGTCTAATTAAAAAAGAATGGGAACACGCCGTCGGTTGCCGTACCACACGTATTCATCTAATATTTAACGAATTTTCTCTCTCTCTAGGGGAAACGGAAGAAATAATTTGAGAGTGCTCGAAAAAAGGGGCCCTATGGGCCTTTTAGGGCCGCCCGAACTTTTATGTCGCTTGGATATGGATCCTTCGTACTGTCAATATTAATAAATGTCTTAATTGCGTGCACGGGGAATTTTTTTTCTTTGTCAGTAGGAATGAGGCCGAGCGTATTCATATACATATGTATACATATACTATATATTCATTCAGACATACATAGGTATATAAATCCAGAATTTCGGAAATGGATTTCTCTCTAGTATGACATGACGGTGGAAAATTAGGTTCGTCTATGGATGATCGCGAAATTGAACGAATGCTCGTTCAGTGAGAAAATTGTATGACCCATACCTGGGAGCCAGAAATAAATTCCTTCTCCTCGAAGACGACGTCAGAGGAAATCTAATTTCCAATTTTTGATTCGACGACGACGTCAGATCATTGAAATGGAAGTGGAATTGAATTGGGCGAACAATAACAACAATTACTACTACAATAGTACAGTTCCCGTACATTACCCAACAAAACGAAATTGTTTATATGCGAAAAAGTCCATTATTTGCCAGTTGAAATGGCGTTTTTTTTGCTTCTAAAGGTGACAGGCTCAGGAAATTAATTATGAAAGAGTAGCAACGCCTTCCAACGCAAGAGGGGGGTCATTAATAAAGACAAATTCCAGGAAAAAATTCGACGTGTTTCTCTTAAAAGTAGTATATTAGGGTTCGAGGTTAAATTAATTACCCCACCACGCCATTGGAAGCGAAAAAATTCCAGGAGGCTTGACCCCATTCACCAAGTGAACGGGGAGTATTATTTCTTCGTCAATTTACTCGAAAGCAACCAGAGAGGTGGTGGCAATGACTTTTGAAATACAACCGGCTATAAAAGGGTTCGTTTTTAAAATTCCGGACTGTGTTTCTGCCCGCAAGGAATTCGTTTTGCTGGCGCGCACACACACTCTAATTTATTACCTCCTTCATTGGTTAGGGCACGAGAAATTTTCTAGTTTTCTTTATAAAATACGCGCATACGACGCCACTGGTATTGTCTCGGTTATCGTTGTTGTGACGGTTATCGTGAAACTCGTGGCGCATGTAAGCTGTACCTATTTGCAAAAATGGGTAATTTCAATATGGGTATTGCATTACCGAACAAACGTGGTTTCCAGCTGGATTAAAATCTTTCCAGAATGGTGTTTTTATTAATGAAATTTCACTGTTGACAAGGTGATCAATTTTCTTGACAGGAACAACAACAGATGTTGAGGTCTCAGCACTTCAGAAAACGAGTCAACTTTTTAATCGCTAAGAAAATAGGAATTTTCAAAGTGCCTTAACTTTTACAGAGGATCAACGACTCTCAAGTTAAGTTATTAATTTTCAATTTCTTTTCTCACAAAATAAGGAAAGAGAGGGCCCGGATCAAGGGAAAATACTTAAACAACCTCCCTTTCAAAGAATTCCCTGAAGCGAATTTATTATTATAGTTATATGAATGGTTTGAGGGCTCCATTATGATCCCCAAAATGTGCTCCCCCGTCTTTCAAAAAAATCAGCTTGAATTGTATTCAAAGTTCAATATGTTGCCGAACATAAAAATTACTACCTTCGCCACCCTCCGCCCATTTTCACGTCTTTGTGCAAAAGTTTAGGTTACGAAAGTTCAAAGTTTTAGGTTTTAGTGATGATGAAATTTAACCCGGCCTTAGAAGAAGAAAGGTCACCGCAGCTGAATAAACAAGGGAAGGCCGCGCGAGAAAGTGTCCCCTTTTTGTCAAGAAAAGGGAATGGGCCTATTCCTAGAGGTATTTGTTCCCTTTACAATTCAAAATTGACTTTTATTTATTATTGATTCGGGGATAGAAGGGGGAGGAAGGTCAATATTGTATTGTTTGTATTCGGGCACCAGGTGGGGAAGATGCTTTGTTCGTTGTTAGTGAGCGAGTTCCGGATAGTTTAGTCCGATTTAAGAAAACTAAATTGTACAGGGTGATTTTCTCCAAAATAATCGACTTTCTGACGATGGTAATGATGAAGGAGGATTCGTACCATGCACTAATCCACAAATGTTCGAATTATAAGTCTTTTAATAAATAATACTTTGCCTATTCTGCAAAACTTTTGAAATAACCCTCGTATGCGTTTACTGACGAATCTAAAATGAAAAAATTATCACAAAACAATTATAAAGCAGAAAAGAGGAATTTTCCTGCAGTGAACTATAAAGTCGATTATAAATTTTTAGGAACAGAAAACAATGGAATATTAAAAACAAAAAAATTCTTTAAAAATTCCCCTTCCCTTTCTTGTTTCGCGCATTAAAATATGGGCGATCTTCTGCTGCCCACGGCCATATGCAAAAAATACACCTGCTTCGCTCGCCAAAATCTTTAACCTCCACACATGCACACACATACAAAACACAGTCTTTGCTTTCAGACTGCCTCAGCTCGAATTCCTTCAGGTAAAGAGCAGGTGTGCACAGCGCGACCCAATAATCATAATATAATGAAAATGCTCTCATCCAAAGCTTCGGTCGGATGTAGCGCCCCAAACTTCCCAACAGCAAAAAAAGAAACACCAAATCGGTTTCGAATTTCTCGCCCTATCGCAAATAATAAACAAAAAAATTGTCCGAAATGGGCCCCGGAAGGAGCAACAGTTATTAATGGCCCTCGGGCATCATAATAAAAACCAATGCGGCATGAAAAGGTGTGATGCGTGAATAAATTCGAACCGATTTTGTAGGGATTTAAATAAAATTCTATTGGATTTTTAAAGGAATAAATCACTCGTTGTGCAATTCGTCTTGCCCCTCTGATTTTCAGAAAAGTCCAAAGCTTCAATTTGGAAACATTCAGAGTCACTAGTTTTGTGTAGGTATTTCGGTACCGTAGTCTAAGAAAGTGCTCTAGGTATTCTGAACAAAGAAAATCGATAATTATGGTGTGTGTGTGTGTGTGACACCGTGCCCGTGAAAAAGGTGCCTTCGTAAAAATCCAGCGCCGTAATTTATTTCTCGAATGCGGGGCTTAATGACGGTTCGAGCGATGTTGCAGCTGCCTTTTGTCGTCTATTAAATCGTCTTTATTAGTTCGGCAACAATATAAATACGAATAAACGCAGTAATTTTACTGTTGAAGAAGAGTTTTCGGCTAGGTCAACGTGGGTCGATTCGAAAACTCCTCAAAATCAGGTGGGCCACAATGGTACAAAAACTGCCTCATCGATAATGATTGATTGAAAATCGCTCATTAACTTTTTACATCGGGCGTTATTGTGTTGTTCGGCCATTACACGCCGATTTTCTGGTGGGTCTGGTGCTCCATTGATTAAGATCGACACTGTTTGTATCAATTAACTCTGTTCTTTTCATGGTTTTTTTTTTGACGAAAGTTTGGTGATGTATCAAATTTTTTAAAATGGAAATCAATATGAAACACATTTTTTTTCTTTAATAATTCATGGAAGCCTAATTCTCAAGTTCTTTGTACGTGTAGGTGCCATTTACCTGCGACGATTTGTCGAATAATTAATAGCCTTAACTATGTCTTTGGTCAGGATTTATGGAAATATGACGGTCACGCGACATTTTAAACTTATAATGAATAGACTGTTCCAGTTTTGCTTCTGGGAAGAGGGTTTTCCTTTGTAGGGATACTTAGGCCAAGGGTTCCATTTTATGAGAAATATCCACTGAATGAAACTTGAAGCTTTAATTTAATCAATTTTGCGGCTAGCAATTTGATCGGGTTCTGGAGTTTTGCCTTGGAGATACCTGGAGCACTTTGTCAAGAGTTGATTTTCGGCCAGAAAATCCTATCTGGGACTTGTGTCTATACATATATGAAAATCTAGAAATTCTTAGACTATTTCCTAATATGCAAAAAAAACCCTTATGTGCTATTGAAAAATCCGATGGATTTAGCCAGATTCATAATTTCCCTTTGTTAGAACCCATGTTGTTCCAAATCAAAGGAAAAACCAAATATAGAAACCTTATTTGCTTATAATTATCCTTCTTGAGGCCACTAAATCTTACCCAGGTGAACCTTTTTCTCGCTTTGTACCTCAGTCAGTGGCGGCGTAGTGATTTTTTGTCCGTGAAAGATGTGCCTGATGGACCGTTTCCTCGTGGTGTTCATTCATTCGATAAACGAACACCTGCCCGCAACCAACCAACCGGTCGTCTTTTGTTTTTTTCTTGTTTATTATTTTTTTTCCAGGCTCGATTGCAAGCAAAAACACACATTCTTAATGACGAAGAAACTAGTTTTCCGAAAAGAAATTTTTTAAAATCAAATAAAAGAAAGAGAAGAATTATTACAAGGACCTCTTTTGGCCCGATGGAAAGATAATAATCGGGGGCAAATCACGCTCGATCGCCGGAAATTGGTTCGTACCTTTATCGGATCATCTGGAGAAGAAGTTGGCCCGGGCCTCGTTTACCTTTTCTATCAGTGAAAATTGCCTTTCATTATGTTCGAGACCGCAAAAAATGGCTACCAATCAGAAATCAAACTGTAGAAAAAAATCTCAATGAGTAACAACTAATAGCAATTAAAAAATATAAACTACTCTAGCCCTCTGACTTGCTTGCATATGGTTTACATCGTTTTCAATGAATTCTTTACGAGGCGCGGTCGTAAAAATAAGGAAAATGAAGCGCCGCCACGATATAGAATCAGTTAATAAACCTCTTTCTCAGTCGTTAAATCCGGATCGGTTTTAATTAAACATTCATTTATTTCGAGACACGCCCATATAAGAAGCCAAGGAACTTAACTCGGCTTAGAAAAAAAAATGGGCCAAAGGCAAAAACCTTGTAATGGAGGGATGTTAATGAGTGTAAAAGGAGGGGTTGAAAACGACAGTATCAGAAACAAGCGAGTGAGTAATGGAGCCAAGAAGCAGCACAATTCTAGGGCCGAAATAAATTAAGTGCATCCAAAAGAGAAGGGAAACAACAAGAAGAGCATTGCTAATAGACTTTTTTTGATTTTCTACGCTTTCATGCGGAATATGACTCAAATTTCTTGGATCCTAACGTATCAATTAATTAAAAAAAAATAAAAACAGTGACTGTATGGAGACAAGCGCTGTTGCCCCCTTTAAGGTAATCGTAAAAGAATATAAATGATAAAAAAACGATTTGTCATGTTCCAACATGGAAATAGGTGCCTCCGCGCGTGATTTATGATACTCCCTAACGAGGTTAGAAAACAAAATAATGGTCGGGGCCTAATAAAAAGGGTTTCGAAAACCGAAAAACCTCTAGCGCCATGGGACGTCCCCCTCCCTTGCGTGGAGAAACGGAATTATTAAGTGTGGATTTAGACAGCTGGGGGATTTGCTTTAAGAATCTTGAAACCGTTTTATGGATTGACGAGGATTCGTGCAGTGACACTGGGGCACAACTTCTTAAATGAAAAAAAACTATATTGTGTCTGTGAGGGCTTTACATTCAGATGTTCACAGTTCGGATCTATGTTGACCATCATGGTTGAATGTTACTGAAGTCGGCTTTTAGACAGAAGAAGGCACAAGTTGCACCATTGAATGTCCATATCTTCAAGATATTTACATCCGGATTTAAAGGAAATGCGAATGGCAATTAGACGAAACTCAATTCGGATTTCGTAGTGGTTTTGGCACGCGAGAGCTGTTCTTAAACAAGAATGGAGAGACATAAATGTAAACGTTTAAGCATGCATGCTTTATGGATTACAGGAACAACTTTTTACTGCCATCGAAATAGTTGGAGCATTCGAAATCAATCAAGAAGTAATCAATACAATCTCTATGAATATGGAGGTACACTACTTAATGCATGGCCCTTTGGATTGTCAACTTTTGGATGGCATAAGACAAAAACCAAATGTTTTTCTTTCCTTTACGATTTATGAAAAAGCAATTATGTTAATAAATGTTACTTTCACAGCAGTTCCGCATCTCGATCTTTACATATTCAAATTCTAAAATTGAGATGTATTTCTTAAAGACAAGAAACAACGAACAGCATGAATGGAAATCCTTGAAGTTGTTTAGGCCATAAACAATAGAGGAAACAATAATTTATATTAATGTAACGGCAATAAACGCCATATACTGTCACGAGGAAATTTATTAGGAACCATTCGGGAATGTGCCTCTAAAGCAACGGGGATTCGATAATATTCGGTTAATTATTTCGGGGCCTTACGGGCCAGAATTAAAGTTTCTCACTTGTTTTTTTGGGAAAGTTCATTCGTTCAACTCGGGGAACTCTTATCAAAAGGTCATTCCAGCCCCAAATTCCTGCATATATGAATATTCACGTTACAAGAAAAGATGTTTTTTTTAGTCTGGAACGGAAAAAACAGCGGTGGAAAGACAATTTGTCATCCTGTCAAGGCAAAAGGTGTAAATCCGTCTACGCTATTGTTTCGCATTTAACAAGGGCCCCATTATAATACCTGAGAGTTTCATTTTTAAGTTATTTTCTTTATCATATCGTTTCTATCTTTGGTTCTTGGACCATTGGCGGTGTTATCTGGGAACCATCACCAGTGGGTATCATTTAACTTGATGGATGGTCGTCAAAAAACTATGATTGACTATGAGGCGCTATAAAGCAATAAGAAAAATTCTGACAGTGTCGTAAATTTAAATAAAAAGTTACGTAACACTAGAGTGTCATCGGCAAGGAATTTGTGCAACGTTGTGTTGTTTAATTCCCGTTTAGATGCCGAAAAAGCAATTTTCAAAAGATTTTTTACGACCCTCCGTAACGAAACTTTATTTAGCCGTAATAAAATTCCAGTAATAAACAAAGCTGTGTGCACTTTTACGACAGTACAACAACAGCAACAACGCGAAGTATGGTCGTTTTTTTTTGGTCTGTTTTAATGGTCCTCCACCAATAAAATTATTGACGTTGAGCAACTCCGAACAGGTAAAGTCATAAACCGTAATATTGAGCAATCATTTAGAAGAAATTCCGATCCCATCAAGCCCGGGTCAGAAGGAAATGCACATTTATTTTTCTGGGCAATATCAGGGTCGAAATTTATGTTTACGCCCCTCAAGGGTGTTAATATAAATATTTGCGTTTCGCTCTTGGGACATTGCGGAACGGCTCTGGTCTTCTTATCGCTGCTTTTTGACAAATTACTTTGCATTGCGGCCCAATCTTTTTCATAAAATTTAGCACCTGTGGGAAAACACTCGAGTTTTATTAGGCTTTGTTGATTTTCGATTTTCAACACAAAATTTTCAAAGTGTAAATGACAATTGCTAACTATGGAATTGAAGAAAGATCTCCTCAAACCTCCTGAGTGGTGACAGTTACCTTCTTCCTCAATTTCCAGATCTTTTAGTTTCGAATTTTCTGTTTCAAACAACATATTTAGACGATGTAATTTAGCATTTCGAAAAAGCTATTGGTGTGATTTAAAATATGTGCTTAACTTTCCAATAACTCCATAATTACGATTTAAAAATGCGACGCCACAATTTTTTTTTTTCAAAATTATACTTTGCCGCAATCAAGGCCGTTTTGCTCGATCCAGAAATGTGAGAATTTTATAGCAAAACGAGTCAATTAATCTGGAGGTCCAAATCCAAGCATCAAAAGGCGAAAATTGAAACGATGTATCTTTGAATTTGCGCTCCCATCGATGTAATTTAAAGCTTTAAATTTCTAGTTGATGATATTAAATTAAAGGGGGCCGGAAAATCCATCCGCCGTAGGTCAGAGGAAAAGAGCAGAAAAGAATCATAAATCTTCTCCTATCAATGGTGAGAAAAGGATTGTAGTTTCACGCGTTTTCAAATGGGATTATGGTCATAAAAGAATACGATTATCTCTTTGACTTCCGAAGTCAATAAGGCTTAAACAACTCAATCCGTAAACCAAATGGTAAAAAAGCAAATTTTTCAAAAGAAACACTTAAACGACTTCTAAAAGAGTTATAGAAAAACGGGGTCTTTTGCACTGAATTCACAATTATCACAACTTGTTTGGTAAAACTTCTGCACTGTTTCATTTCAAAAAAACAATTTCAAATCTAATTTCCTCGATAATGAGGAAAAGTGTAACTAAAACTCCCCCTTTAGCTAGTCGTCATTCATTTAAGTCGAATAAAAAACCGAATAACGGAAAGACCCTTTTTGCATCTGCTTTCCCCAGCTGGAAAATCCTTCGTGAAATGTTACCTGTCTCGTCTGTAGTTCTAGAAACGCTTCGAACAAATGAAGACTTTATTTCATAAATTAATTAACTAGGTCTGAAAGACCTAGTTGAATTTGAATCGTTTTCGAGAAAATCCTAAAGGTTTTCCGGAAAAATTGCGTCTAAATCAAACGGTTTTGAGAAAATCGTTGGGAAACAGTAGAAAGAAAATTTTAAAGAAAATACAGAATTCAAGATACGTTTCCTATTTTAGCACACCTTTTTCTCGAAAATAGTTTGTATTTAATTCAAGTGTCAAATGAATTGTAACATTTCAATTTCGGTATAACTAACCCAAGACCATAATCTTTTGGGAGTATTGAATCCTGATAATAGGATTATTGCCGTAAACGAATACCATTGTCCCACCTTGAAAAGCAACAAGCAGGGCCGTGTAAATAAGAAAACAATCGAGTCGTAAACCAATGTCAAACCGCAAATCGAACCGAAAAAGATTTTTTAATAGACCGGTGCGAAAAGGGGAGGGCCCTTTTGTCCATCCGAAAACTTTATTCTGCACACACCTTGACCATCAGGTATGGAATAAAGACATTTTTCTTGTCTTGAGCACACCCGGCTCAATACTAGAGAAAAAAAGGTTGATACGGGAGTGATAATACCTCATTCCAATAATAAATCAATGGTAATGGTCATGGGCGGTTCGTCTTTCTTTTTTTTTTCTTTTTCGATTGTTTGAAACAGAAAGCGAAATTTATTCATCCTCATGGAACGACGTTTTTCTATCTGGTCGCGGGCATCGCGACGGCGCCGCCATATATACGCGCGCCTTCAACTGTTTCAGCCGTAGCCCCCCACTGAAAGCCTACTCTGTGTATCAGTCAGTTCGATTCGAGCGACGGTCGTGTATTCTACGCGCGATCCATGGCGATCCACGAAATACCCCCGATCGTGTAATTTTATTTTATTTTTTCTTTTTTGGTGCAAACTTAATTTATGACAGTGGTGGCCCAATAAAATTTTCTGGATTACGATTCCCACATAGTGACATTTGGTGAGTAAATAAACGTCATAAAAGGTCAACGAGTCAGTGCAGGCCCCGTCCAACCTGTCTCCTGGCCGATTAATTAATTATGAATTCTAATACCTGGAACTTGAACTTTGAAAATTTATGCAACGCTTTTCCTATTTGTTGCTGTTGTTGTTGTTCAGTTACATCCGTAAATGTCTAAGGCATCGCCTTGAGAATAATGAGCTCCAGCCGACAACTACGACGACTGTAATTTACCTCTGTCTTTTGTTTTAAATTAACGTCGATTGTGTTTTTTTTGTGAAAGAAGCGTTTCCTATTTACTACATAGGAGATAGAATTCGTTGTGTTTATTCCAACATCGGAGGCGGCTTTGTTGTCCAACAACTGCTTACTTTTCGACTGTTGACAAACGCAACTCGAACTGTCTTTTGTTTTCTTTTTTTTTTAAATTACCAATCGGAACAATAGACGATCTTTAAATGAAACAAAAGAAACAAAAAAATGCCACTACGCACACCTTGATGCTGTAACTTTCCATTCACTTGTTCGTTACATTCAGCAGTGGTGTGTTGTTACAATAATCTTGACAAATGTAACGAGTTTTCTCTTTTAAACTCGTGTATTTTCAGAAGTTTTACACATAGTCTAGTTTCTTGGTAAATTTTATTTATTTTTTTGACATTCAATTTTTTTCTTAACCTCATTGCTTTTCATTTGGATTTTCTAACTTTATGAAGTCAGTGAAAGTGACAAACGGAGTGTTGAGGAGGAACACATTTTTGACATTTTGACTTCTTCAATGACGTAATCGTATGTTT
Organism: Hypothenemus hampei; assembly: GCA_013372445.1. Lineage (NCBI taxonomy): Eukaryota > Metazoa > Arthropoda > Insecta > Coleoptera > Curculionidae > Hypothenemus > Hypothenemus hampei. The sequence goes on along the minus strand of JABRWK010000012.1, from coordinate 676,927 downwards.
CATTTCAACGACCATCAATTTTTTCCAATCGATCAATTATTTATTAATCCACAGGCGACCTCAATTCGGTTCCTACATAACGTAACGCAAAGAGATGACAGACAATGTTGTCTGATTTTTGTCATTTTATCGAATTTCCAGAAAAATTGGCCGTTTTTTCAGGAAATATCGTATATTCAATAAATGCGTTTCCATTTTGCAGGAAATATCGCATTATTACAGGAACTGCTATTTTTCTCAAAAACGTTAAAAAAATATGTACCTACTATTGAAATGGTCTTTTGAGACAAACCACACCCCAAGCCGTTCAAGAATTAAGCCTTTTCCGTTTGCGACTTTCAAAAATGACATGAAGTTCGCTGCCTTTTAGAATTATGCGTTCTACTTCTTAAAAGGGTTTTTTGTTCTTGAATGCTATTGAACCAGAGATGTCTTTTTTTCTTCCCAGTTTACTTTTACTTTCAACACCTCTTAGATTTTGCATATCTATTTTGCATTTCCTGTGTTTTAAAGTTCGCAAAGATACGGCAACACTGTACTTATATTTGTTAATCGAATTATAATGAGGCAGCATATACGCGTTCACAGAAGACTCTACTCACCTTCAGCTGTTTAAATATGTATTAAACGTAAACAAATGACGTAATTACTGTAAAAGGGGTCTTGCAAAAATCGTTGAGAAACAAGAGGAGGGTGAACGGGGTTCATTTGGAAACTGTTTGATAAAAAAATATGTGCTTCATGATAACAATATATTGTAGGGAAAAGTGGAGCACATCGAAACTTAGTTATCTTCTCCTGAGATTTTTACTTAGAAGCACTAGATTCCCCTACTTTCTTATTTAAACCTTATTTGGTTGACAAATACTGAGCCCACATTATCATGGAATTTCAATAGTAAACCATCACCTAAAGTAGATTTTTTTATTGGACATTCCACACCTACATGTCATACATACAGGTAAACGAACAAACGTGAAAGAAAGGTTCATACCAATGCGATAAAGTCGTTTATGACAAATTTTACTTCTCCAAGTCGTGCCCGGAGAGAGTGACTGAAATGTCATTAAAACATCGGTATGAATAGCAAATGTACGGGCGAAACGACATAGTTCTGGATGAAGGAAGGAGGAGAGTGCATCCGATCAACACCGGAAACCGGGAGAGAAATTCGAATAATCTGGAATGGGAGGGATGAGCGTGATAAAACTAATCTAAGTTTCTAACAAGTTTTGGCGCGTTCAAAGTTCGACGACGTAGAGAGTGGGAATTTCATCAAAATCGACGGCCGGCTTTTCAACATCTCAGATCAGCATAAAATAAAGGAAAAAAGTACCTACGTATATATATGAGTCCGAAAAACGGGGGACGTGTGTCTAAAAGAGGATCCTGTTTTTCCGAGAAAGAACGAAACTTTGGTTGTTGTTTTCAGTTAAAGTTCTCTCGACTTGTTTTGACACTTTTGTGAAACGAAAAACTAAAGTGTTGCTGTCAGTGTAACGTAGCCTGTTATTTAATGTTTCACTTTACAAGCTCACTGCCAAAAAAATAATAATGTATTAAAAACCCATTTTTCCTTGTGATACGAACAAATAATAATTGAATTTTATTCTCGTTCAAATGCAATACAAACAACCGAAATCGCATTCACGTTAAGTTGTCGTTTCCAATAATTTGCCTCCCAATTGCCGATAATGACGTGCGAATTTACAATTTAATGGGCCCGCCCCGAAACGTTTTGTTCATAAAATTCATCGCTCTCTCTCTCACTCTCTCGCTCTTTCTTTCTCTCATTCCTTCCATTAGTCGGTATTTTGAAACAGAGACGAGTTTTTTTGTTCACTCTCTTGAATTGACATTTCGACGTTCAAATAAAAGAACAGAACAATAATTGCCATTTGACAAGCTAAAGATTATTATCTCTTACCCCAATAAGAAGATGATGAAGAAGAGACTAAGAAGAAGAAGAAGAAGAAGAAGAAGTGGAAGAAGAAAAAGACATAATCTCTCAATCAATCCCGTTTATATTGATAGATAAATGGACTTAAGACACAGAAGAAAAAAATATTATCCATAATATTAGACGTGCTGTTGTAAAGTTCATTGAACGATAAAAATGAACGTTTGTGTATTTCAATATTGACATTTCTCAAGGAAGGCTTTATCAATAAATATTTAGGACAAATTGCTAGGTTAAGCCTTTTAAAGAGACTTTGAAAATACATTGTTTAAGCCTTATTCGTTAATTATTATATTTCAATTTCATTTTACTCTAAATTTTAACCAGCGTTTTTTGGTATACATATATAGATTTTATTAGGCGTACGAATATGTAAGAATTCTAATTTCTTACACATTAATATTGAGGAAGGCTTTTATCGGAAAGCTAAGCCAATTATAAGAAATTGTGTTTTTGAATATTTAAGAATACCAATTTAAGCCTTCTCGACGTTTTATTACTAATTATTTAGATTTCTTGATGCACGGCGGCCATATTTTAGGTAGGTATTTTAAACTTTCTAAAGAACATTAAATTGCTCTGGTTAGGTCTAATATAATCTATAAAAACTATTTTCGAAAATAAATAGAAATTATGATTGATTCACATTAATATGAAATGGGGCTTATATTGAAAAGTTAAACCAATTATAAGGAATTTTCTGTTTGAGTCATTAGCTGATTAACATATATGCTATAAATAAGCCCTCAGAAAATTTTAATCAATTTTCCGTACTTTAAAGCTGATCAGGCTTTTTTAAGCCTGCTCTGTGTGACACGTTTATTTGTAAATTCTTTAGATTTTTCGGCCAGTTTAAAGCCTTCATAAGTAGGTTACAAACATTAAGCCTATCACCACACACAATATAGACTAGCTTAGGTTTAAAGGCATCGTTTTGTCGACTCAAAGGCGTATTTAATTGAATTTCACCTTCCGAACAGAGCACTAGTGTCATAAATTGATTTCTGAAGGCTTAAAAACTGTATTTAACATGTCAACTAAACACATATATCGGTAGAAGGTATTTTAAACTTTTAATGGGAATTTAACTTTTGAGTAGTGTAAGTAACAGGAGGGATAAACTAATGTAACACGGGAGTAAATTTATTATGCTGCCACCAACCTTTTCAGGGCTTATATCAACGTAAGAAAGTGTCAGCTTGCTTTCAGACTAATTTAAGACTATTACGTGATCACGCATACATATAATTCTCCAGTGCACAGTCAGTCATTTGCCTTTTTTCAGAAATTTAACAAAAAGGCTTATACCCAAGAATAATTATTAAAATACACGTCTTGCAGGAAAATATGAAATTTTAATAGGGACATAGTTCTTGTTTAGCTTTTAAACTGCAATCGATTTTTACTTGAACAAGAAACCCAACTCCACAATGAATAGCAATTTCGCTCTTTTTTCCGCCTAAATATACGAACGACTTTATTGTGGGAATACGGCACAGAGAGAAAGAGAGAGTAAAAGAAGTAAAAGCCTCTGCTGCTGTCTCTCAGGCCTGGCTAAACAATAATACGGGCTTTGGAATGGATATTTAAAGGAAAAGATACTTTGTCAGAAGAAAATAAACTTGTTTTTGATTGTTTTAAACAAAAGTGTTTTTGCAAACCCCCCAACACTCCTCCTTTCCTCCCTAGGATCTCTCTGTTACTCCATCAACCAGGAAGTTTAAAAGGTCCTCTTCAAGAGGCTTTCATATGACGGGAGTCGAGGGTAATTTATTTAGTAATTAAGCGCGGGCCTTACCGAAACTACTTAAATGATTATTTCCTCGAACCGAAACCCTATTATAACGCTATTTATCTCAATGATCTTTTTTTTTGTTTCTATTGGGGCCAATTGGTAAAGTGAAAATTCAATTATCCGTCCAAAGTCAGTATCAGTTATTGCCCAAACTATGTACGATTATTCATAGAATGTTCATGAATTGTTTATTGCTATCGCGTTTCGACCTAAATCTCAATGATTAATTTTTTTTATTTAAAAATAAACAACTAAACTCGGGGAAATTACGACATTGGAATGCTCGCTTTCAACCAGGCAAACGTATTTTTTTTTTCATAAGACACCTTTATTGGCTGTGTTATCTTAATTTTATGATCATTAAAAATTTGGAAATTACGTTTTTATCATTGTGAAGATAAAATCATTAATCATTAACTTAAACAGATACTGCTCAACAATTGACGTGCACTAAACTAATTTGAGAAACAAGCTCGGTTTAAGGGGAAACTTTAGTTGGTTAGACATTTCATGTTGTTGGGCAGTGTATATTGCAGTTCCCCTATGCTAATTAAGAAATTATAAAAGGCTTTTATGTAGAAAAAAGTCTCGTTTTTTCAAGTTTTCAATTAAGAAACAGTCTTTTTTTAAATTATGGGTGCGCGCCAGGTTAATTTATTAATTTGAATTATTAATTGCTTCCTCGCCCTCTTGCTTTAATAAGTATTAAAATACCAAGTCTTTTCCAGAAGATAAATCCACCTCCAATTTTTTTCTGCTTATAATTGGGGCCCTGCCAAAAAAAATTAGAAAATATTTATACACAAAACTTGTTCTCAGTGCAAAGTACGGTCCTGTTAAGTTCCTTCGTCCACGAAAACAATGCTTTTCATTCGTTTTACCCTATGGCTGTCACGATTTCCTTTATCACACACACAGCAGGGGAGGGTGGTTTTTAGCTTAAGATAAGCATTATTGCATATTTCTCTCGTTCCACTGGTTCTCTTTTTTTCCTTTTGTTATTCAATTCAATATGGCACGCTTTCGTAAGCAATAAAATAAAATGGCAACAGCGCAACAACGTTCAAGACACTTCATGGTTGCCGTATTTCATTTAAATTCCAACAGGTATGAGAGGACAATCATTTTTAATCTATTTTCGATCGAACAATTATTATAGATTTCTTAGAATATTTTTTTTTTAATTCATACTACGCTCTGTTCAAATTCGGTGTTCGGCAACAAATCGATCAAAATTATACAGTATTTTTTAGATTCAAGATTGCTATATTAATAGATCAACGGTTCTATTCTATTCTTCTGTATTGTGTCTAAGGAAAATTGAGAAATTATACCAATTTATGCGCCTGCAGAGAAACCTATCACGTATGTTAATCGAGACACCTCAGGGTGCCAATATATCCATCGGAGAAATTGTATAGACTTTTTCTAATTCAAGCAACGTTGTCAAAATGTGATCTTTTTCTCAACAGCCAATACATAAAACAGGTAGTTATTGCGCGACAGTGACAGTGGTTAAATCTTTTTATTGGAAAGAAAAAGAGAGCGAATCCCCAATTTTGGATTATCCGACACAAATTCGTTCGCGAGATCGACATATGCATGCAATATCGAGCTCTTTATATGCGATTTAAAGAGAGAGAGAAATTCTCCTTTTCTTTTAAAAAGGGAAAAGTGGAAAAAGTCTTATCGCGCTCCATATATGAAAAAAAGCTTCTATCTTCGCAATGAAATATTAAATTAAATAATTAAAATCCATTTGAGAGAGTGAGGGAGAAAGACAAACATAGAGAGAAAGAGAAAGAAAGAGATGTACTAAATAGACGGGAAAGAGAAAAATGTGGCGCAGCCGAAGAACAAATTGAAAATCCCCAGACGGCCGTACAAAACTCTTCGCAACTGCGTTTTTCTCGCTAGACCTTTTATGTCTTATTTTTGTTTTCAATAAATCCGACAATATTTGATGGAATATAGTAAAAGGGCGTGACAACTATTCGTGGACATGACAAAAGGAAAGGTTTAAGTTGAAAAGTCAATACGTATCGTGTTTGGATTGTTGACGGGCAATCATTATAATAGCCGAGAGACGACACAACCATGCCGGGTTTTATGCGCTTCGGGTACTCTATACATGCATGCGGTTCATGTCAATATTGGAATAAACGTTTAGATGCAAAGTGTTACTTTTCGACACGATGGGACAACAACAAAGCGAGAAACCTCGGCTTATTTGTGCGAACTGGGCCTCTAAATTCGACCTCTGGCTGAGGATGTGAAAAACGAATTTATTGGATGTTGTAAAAGATGAAATTCGATGAGAGGCAACAGTTTTATTAAAATATGTCAAACATATGTTATGAACGGGCCTTTAATAGTAAATATTTTTTTCAGATGATTTCCCCTACACGATCCCCCAAGAAGTCACAGTCTTTTAGAACGGTAAGAATTGAAAATTCTTGTGGCAAAAGTCACATTAACCATCATGAATTGATTGTCATTAATAATTCAGTAATTATTGTCGACCTGTGGACTAAATAAAGATCAAACAGACCGATTGTGTTGTGACCAATGCCGGGAAAATGGATAAATTTCCATTGATGGATAAAACTGGGTTAGGTTAAATCTATATTTACCTTTCAAGTCAGGGTAAAAAGGTTTCGTTTTTGAAGCCACCTTAATCGTTTCGGTAAACACCTTACCTGACCTGGTTTGTTTTTCTTCTTTGTACAATTCTATCTGAGCTTTTGGACTGTGATCAACACCTTTAACTCATTCAGATTGAATCAACATTAAAATTGTCGTTCAAACCAGATTTTAGAGTCACTGGCGCTGCCAAAGTTCCGATTTTCAACCAGTTTTATATTGAATTTATTCTAAGTATAAATTATAACTTACCTTAGGTTTTGGTGGGCTAGAAGTGTGATTTTAATCTAGCCCACCAAACTAAATGAAGCAATATTATTTTAGTAAAATAATTAATCGTAATTGAACTTGTTATTGTTGGCCTGCCTTTTACATTCTATGAGCTGAAAGTGAGGGCTTTAATTCAAACCGCAAGATTCAATAATGGACTTCCAAAATTAATAAAAGTAACTTAAACATTTTTTTTTTTTAATTTTAAAAGCTAAATTTCATCTATTTCCTCCTCTTCTAACAATAAGTGAATGTATTAATTTTAATCAAATGTTTTAGCCTACTACGGGCTTAAGATAAACCTTTAATTTAATAAACAGAATTAAATAGTAAAATATGTATTAGCCCTACAGGCGTTTTATAATTCAAGAAGACCGTATTACAGAAATGAAGTTACAACTTTCAATCCTACCTCACAGAGAATTAGCCTACACACACATTAATACATTTTAACCTCCATTGTAAAGAGTTTGTGTTGAGCCAACCTTAGTTTAACTACTGTCATGCTTTCCCTACAAGCTTTGACATTGACTTTCAACAGTAATGGTACTCAAACAACAAACTTTTTTCATGTGATGTAACAGTTGCTATTTTTCTTTTCTTATTTTTTAACTAGGGAGACTTTGATGGAAATGGCACGCGTGCAACTAACCTAAAAATAACTAGAAAAAGGGGGTGGACTGGGGTTTTAGAGCCGGAAACTTCAGGGAAAAAAACAGGCGTTTATAATATTTAGAGACACTAACAAGAAACCACTAAACAGCTGTCGTTTTAACCCTTAATTTTTCGATGTAAATGGTAAGAAAGTTGTTATTTGAAAACTAATAAAAATTTTTAAGAACCCCGCTTTCCGATAATAACGGTCCGGATGGCGAGTAAACGTTGTTGTTGTTGCTGGTTGAATCGTAAAAAGTCTTTTGTCTTTTGAAAAAGTCCTAAACGGAAACGAGGCATTAAGATATCAACGATAAGATTTAATAGAGCGTAATTCGAGACGAGATAATACAATGGGGCGCCATACAAATTTAATAATAACTCCGGACGAATGTACGAAACAGTTGTCTTAATTTATTAAAATTGCCTTTAACCAATCAAATTAGTGTGGTTTCAAAGAACAAAGCATCAATTTTTTTTTCGTTCACCTCACTACCAAACCCCTTCAAACCATATTTGAACCGAGAAACGCTTAGTTAGCGTTAAACAAAACTGAAGATTAACTGCTACCCATTCAGTCGCTTAGCCCGGCATTATATTGTTTGTTTGCCGGCCATTCTCCGGGAAAAAATTAATATATCGCCAATTAAAAGTGTTCCAGTGCCAGGACAGGGGAAGGGCGCATTTTACGACTGTTTTGGCAACGATTCAGATGCGAAAACTGCGGAAAAATTGATCGTTTCGTCGCGCTATAATGGCCTTCGGTAGTTCATTTATGTCTTTTTGCTCTGTTAAGAAAAAAATATTGGGGAAAAAATATGGGGGGAGGACTCTTGTCGAAAGCCGACCCGCGTTTCCTGTTAATCTTTATTTAGGTGTCATCAAGGGTGGCTTAACTATAACTAAAGACCTGGAAGTGTCGATAAAATCGCGATACCACCATAACACCGACACAGGGCATCAACATAAATTATTAAATAATAGATTAAAACCTTTCTTAAGTCCATTTAGGACCTTAAATTAAACCTACATAAATCAGGGTTCTTAATTTTATAACAAAAGAGAAGCTAGTTTAGCTAACGATTCAAAAAAAACCTCCTCTTCAAATTTCAGCTATCCTTTAAAGTGATTTTTATATCTTCTGATTGAAAATAATTTTTTTTAAGCTAAAAAAGTTGTAGAACTGGGCGGCACGTGTCGAACCTATTGATTTAACACCGACATGAAACTTTGCTCACGCCCTAACGATCGTGCAAATTGTCTTTGTAAGGGGTTCTGCAGAGCAATGATGTTTTCTTCATTAACAGTGGTGTTGGACATCCACTACGACCATCATCTTTTCCAACTATTATAACTTTTGGATCTAATGGATCCCCTATATACAATATATCTTTCAATTTGTCATTACTGCACAGTCTAGACGATAACCAACCACATGTGTTCATGTTAATACAAATTTTTAAAGAATTTATATTTCCTACAGTACTACACACCTCGCGTTGGAAAAAATGTAGTTTAAACACGATAACGATGATGATTTAAAACGTTTGTACCGGATAGGTCATGAAATATTTACATTGGGCACGACACGCACCAAAAAATTACACTCGCATGTCGAGCATTTATAAATTTAAACTGGAAAACTTTCCAGACGAAATTCTCACCCGTTGAACTATGCATATCCACTTACTGTTCCATAACAAATATGTACATACGTGTGTGCAGAACTTGCCCTTAACTAGGTTGTTTTATTATTTGGCAAAAATCCGTCACGTGTGACGCCAAACCGAGTGTTCATGGCCGAAATAATTATAAGAGACCCTTTTTCGAGGAGGGTGATGTGAGGGAACATTGGACCATTAAAGCTGCCGGAAGGTTTTTAATCTAAATAGAAAATTTTCGGTGCTACTCTAGTGGTTTCGATAGTCGAACTGTAGTAGTAGTAAGCGACCCTTAATAAATGGCAATGTTGTGAGGAGGGTGAGAGAGGTCTAGGATTAGGGATGGTTAAAAGGGAAATAAGAGAATAGTTGTTACAGGAGCGATAGTTAGTCCAGATGGATGAATGAGGATAGGGGCCAAGGGGGATTGGATTTTATGACATGGATAGGGAAGGGGATTTCGTTGTGTTGCGGATTTTTCTTTCCCCCCGTTTTAAGCTGTATAAATCGAAGAAACTCGCTCTCGCGCAAACATAAATATAAATAATTCGTCTGTGCCACAAGGAAAAACTCTTAAGACATGTCAGAAAAAATCTGCCAATTGAAACTGGGGCAAATAAATTTATTTCTGCTCTTTGGCATGAACGAAATTTACGATTAAAAGAAAAACAAAGAACCCTCCTTCTTCGCAAATTTTTTTTAAGTAAATTATAAGAAATGAAACAATCTATCTAGAATTGTTAAAAATTCGTGCAGAAATGCCGTCTTTTCATTTTCTGATAAAATGCTAACGAATGGAATGCAAGCGTTCGAAAATGCATCAAGAGTTGTCCTTAATTAAACCGAGCAAGATTAGAATCGGATCAGTTTGTCAGCGAACGTGGTCTAGAGATTGCAATTTTGGTCTTAGAAGGAAAGTTATTACGCAAACTATGATGGTAAATATTTGCGAGACGGCCCCAAAGACGCGCCCCCGCCTCCCTCGCTCGTTCTCGTTAGAAAATTTCCAGAGGAGCCAACGTTATTTTTCCATTCCGGGCTTTCCTCCCGTCCGCAAAATAAATTTGCACAATTAACTACTTTTAAGAATCCCACGCTCTCTCTCTCTCTCTCTCTCTCTCTCTCTCTCTCNCCTACATTTTTTTTAATTCAGAAAGGCTTAAATTAGAAATTTAGCTTATACATTGCAACTGGTAGTCTTTTGTACTTTTTAGTAAATTGTGTTTAACTTTTTTTTTAGGATTTATACAACATAGTTTAGTTGACTTGCATCTTTTAGCTGTTATTTTATATGAGTGTTTTTTTTTGTATTATACTGACCCTATTTTGAGAAAAATGTGATAATATATAAAAAGAAGAAAAATATTCACTCATTATGTGATTACATTAGGTTTAGTCCATTCGAAATAGAACATGGAATGTTAATGGTTCGATTTAGAGCATGTTTTAACCTGTAGAATTTAGACTAGAGCGGTAATTCTCTAAAAAAAATCATTTAGCTCAATTGCTTTTCTAATCGGAGGCAGTAAATTGATGTTTAACCTACTGAAAAATTAGACTGTAAACCACTGTTTTCTCCTAAACAACGATCCGATTTATTTACGATTTGTATAATGACCCAAACTGCCAAGCGGCTAATGTCCCTTTTGTGCCCTACCTGGGGGACTCAATCGGTTAGTGCTAATAGGTAATATCCCCATTTATTAATTAACCCAAAGTGTTTTAATTAATTTTAAAATACTCGCTAGCAATTGGAGAGCCATTGCAATGGTGGTTGTTGAACCATTTTTCATCTTCGCCTTTGGAAACGGTAATTATTAGCGTCTCAAGGTAGGCTATTATATCAATTTTTTCCGTGGAAAATAATTACAAAGCACGACTGCGTGCATTTTTTAATGTCGAACACATTTTTCACTGGATTCCAAGTCTGATTAATGATTATAAATCGTTCCTCTCAGTTCTCGTTTGAGTTTGTCGGACTGGTCATCAGACCTGTAACTGAGCGATTTTAATCTCATTTTTTTCTTCGATTCGAATTGTTTTGTCTACGATACATCTTTCGCACAATGCATAAACATTTTTTCTTTCCTCACCCTTCTTGTTTTTTTTTGTCTGAAACACGCCAGGGAGTTTTTCGTTTCGCCGTTGTCAGCAATGGCGAAATGTTTATGCAACCTAAAATAAACTGTCGAGACGATACCGACACCGGTGTTGTCGTGCGCGGCGGTTTTATCGTGTAAGCACTAAAATCCGGTTTATGCACACAGCTCTCCGGCCGTAAAAAGTACATATACATATTATGCTAAATAGGTTAAAGGTGCTGCTGCTTTTTTTTGTTCTTGCTAGCAAATATATGACCAGTTAGTCGTTGCCCGTTCTCTCCTTTTCATGAATTACACACGCACCCCCGAGCATTTGCGTTTGACCACTTTATTTTTATAACAATTTTCTCTGCATGAACGTCTTCATATTATTTTATAAAAGCCTCTTTTATACTGGATTTTCACTAACATAAGTCATTTTAAAACAATAGCCTTGTGTCATGGCTTTATAAGAAACCCTGTAGACATCTAACTTTGTAGTATAATCCTTTTGCAAACGCTGCCTAACTATAATTAATCTTAAACGCCATGGGCAATTGATTGTTGTCCACATTTCCGTCGACCGAATTAAATCAAGACGAATGCGCCGTCGGCCGGCCCCGATCAATTGCCCTTTTCTTTTATGCGCAAGAAGTTGACGTTTTATCTTTAATGGAGATCTTTTACGGAATTTCTTCAAACGTTCTCGTTTGTTGTTTAACGTCGGAACTCATTTTGTTATGGTTCGCTTCAAATTAGGTGATGAATTCAAATAAAATAAATATAATAGAGAGAGAGAAAAAAAGACATCTAGTAGACCGGTTTCGGACGTGATCATTTTTTTTCATAAGCAGGAATCTTCAATTGTTTCCCATGCCAAGAGCGGTTAGTTTCATGGGAAATGGACACATTGTATAAAAATTCTTCAGGAAAAAAAGCGTTTTAGAGTTAAATGAGGCGAAAGTCTATATAGTAGAGGAGCTCCCAATTGCCGTTGAAACGCAAAAATATCTATATTCCAGTTTTTACACGTACATACATAGCCTAAACGAGAAACTCCTTGACAACACGTCATTTATCATCTGGGGTTGATGTCGTGGAGAGACACGAGGGCCCTTTAGAATTTTCCTCCGAAAATATCGGGTTTCTTCTCTTCTTCCAGTACCACTACAAGTAGATTAATGACGTCACGCCGACCTCCAACAAACAATTATAAATATATGGAAACCCTAACTTGGCAACGTTGCAAAACGACCCTTCGCGGTTGACAATAAAATAATTTGAATGAAAACAATAGAGTCCCATGACCGGAGCCAGAAATATATTTATATAGAGACGTTGACATTTATTGGCCGAGCATTCCTTAAAATATGGTTTACGTTTTGCATGTGAATGCCGCCTTTGCTTTTACCGTCTTGCTGTGTGTGTTCAATGTTGCCGGATTTCGTTGATTTTCTTTATGTTTTACGCCTGAATGAAACGACATGAATTAATTAACAAAACCTACGCACACATTGATATGTCGCATTTAAATCAGAGGATCAGTGCAACGGAGAGAGAGTAAAGGAGAGAGAAAGAAAGAAAGAGAGAAAGAAAAGACAAGACTTGTTTTAACAAATTTTATGTTAATTAGTTCGTATAACCGCGCCTAAGCAATTTTCTCTTTTTAACGTCTCGTTTCTTGGCGGAAAACTAATTGAATTTTTTCCATTAATCACGGTCCTGTCATTCGAGGCCCCGACGGCAGCGCCTAAACACGTCATGTCGAATTATAATCGTTCCGAAGGATTCCAAGGGGGCTCTAGAAAAAAAAAGTCCGGATGTTCCCCAGGTTCGAAGAATGGAGCAAAAGAGACGAGAGAGAAAGAGAAAGAGAAAGAGAAAGAGAAAGAGAGAGAGTGAGAGGCGGAGAACACAACGAAAGAAGGAAAAAACGACCCACGACTAAATTAGTTTTAAAAGATAGATTAAATGGGTTTTTGTATTGTTAAAAGTGTCTTGATAAATTGCCGTAGTCCCCAATTTTTTGGCCGAATTTACGGATCTCCAATGTCTCATAACATCCAATTGCATATGATGATAACCATGGGACGAACCACAAAAAGAAATAGTAAAGAACACAGGTTTTCAACCAAAAGCTTGGTTGAGAAAATTCACAAATCTATGGTTGATAAAATATTTCAACATATACAGAGTGTTTCCATCACTAAACTCTAGGTTTAACTCGTTTTCTGAGCACCCATGTACATTACCAATTGAAGTTATATCTTCCTTAGAATATTTTTGTACGTAAAACAACTCTAAAAATACTGTTTATTTAACTCTGTACGGGACCAGTATTATCTCAGTGATTTAATATTATATGGGCCACTCTGTAGACAAACCGGTCATAAATAATTCGCTTATGGAGTGGAAGTCAAGAGCCTCGTCTGGAACATGTAACAGAGATTTGCCACATGAGCTGGAAAATAATAAAAATTGTCCAAGTGGCAAAAGGAACGACCTGAAAACGCATACACCTTCCTTACAACTGAGTCTCTGAACTCTCTGGTCATTGATAAAAAAACACACGTACGACCCTTATAGAATGACCAGTTATTAGGTTAACATTTTACCGTTTTACCGCTGTACGAAACACATAAACATAAAATTATTCATTCCCGTTTTAGTGTTTGAAATTAGTGTTCACAACACTGTTTTTTTTTTTAATTTGTTCGATAACATTCCTGTCGCTGCCACGGAAAACCGGCTTCACTTTTCGTTTCCGTTATTTCTCGCACGAAATTAATTTTCCAGAAGGTGTTCTGGTATGTGTCAGTGCGCCTGCCGTCCTCGTATTCTCCTTCCGCTGACATTTTGATGGCAGTTCGGGTTATGATGAACGAGCGGAAGCGTAGCATTTTTCCAGAATTTTCCACACGTATAGTTCTACATTAGGAACAACAATAATTGGTAAATGGCAACACCCTCTTCTCTCAGACCGAACACCTGAAAAAGCACTTTTTTTCTGGAAAAACTATATGACCAGTGTTTCAGTTCAATTGCCATATGGGCGTTAAGTTGTTGATATTCTTTAAATTAAAAATAGTAGTAAAACTGTAACTTTAAAACAGTATAATTTTACTTTATGCGTTTTCTTAGTGCAAATAAACAAGTAAGTGAGCAAAAAATGACTTGGAAAAATTCATTGTGACTTAACTGTTGAAGACTTAAGAAACAATCTATATTTTTCAATAATCTAATTAAATAAGTAATAAACTTAGAGTTTTAACATTAAAACAAACAATTATCATTTAAAAAAAAATGGAAGTTTATGAAAAAATTAAGAATGAAAGCAGGGGCGCTCAGTTACTAACTTCTTGCAGGACACTTTTCCCTTTTTTTATTTTATGAATATGTACATAATTTCAGTAAAAAAACGTTAGAGATATCTTTAGGGAGTAGCTTTTCCTGCGAATTAAAAGCGAAAAAAAATAAAACTGTGTCCGTGTGCGTGAACATGGAAATAAATGCAAATTTATTTCTACGTTTCGAGTCCGATTTAAATAAGCTACCGAAATAATTTTGTTTGGAGCTCGTTTTCAAGCGATTCTTTTCCCATTTTTCTGGATAGGGCCAAGAGGGGGAAGAACGTTTCCGGGTAAATAAGAGAGTGGGCGGAAAAAATCGCAAAAAGAAACCCGAAAAACGGGACATATAACGCAATTTATGCGTTAGTCGTTGTTGTTTAATAGCATCCGTCGTTTTCATCGAAAGGGAATTTCCAGAAATTTCTGTTGATTAACTTTGATGGGAAATGGTGGCGCGCAACGTGAGTTCTTGAATATTAAATTGTGGGGTTAAAAAACCTGTCCCCACTCACTCTTGTCAAGGAATGTATTTTCCCTAGCAAATGGCTTTTTACGTGTGCCCTTAAAAATTAAAGTTTTTTTAAACTTAGAATCGCTTGAAAAACGAAAGAGGTCTCTGGAAATGTAGCAATTAAAGTTCGCCTCGGAATTCCTTTGACGTTTTGTAAATTTCATAATTTTATTACAGTCGAAATTTGCACGCTTCCTAAACGAGGTTCTCTTATTTCGTTTCACCACCTTTACATTACTACTACTTTCGCCTTAATTTCGCCAAATGAATAAACTTCAAAAAAAATCGTAATGTAGGTACTTTTTGGTATTTGAAAAAATTTCAACTAAATTTATTCAAAGAATTTCAAAGATGCAAAGGCTCTATCTTATTTCGCTTTTGAGAAAATTACAAAAAACTAAAATCTAAAACGATTTATCTATTCCAAAAAAAAATGGTAAATATTGTTTGAAACAAGGGGACGTCTTATAGGCGAAAAAGTTTCTTTTTTTGGGGTTGGTAGTAACCAGGGAGACATTCAGATTGTTTTAAACATGGCGAGGGGCCCCAGGTTCAATCATGACGTAAGCTGCTTAGGGGGCCCCGGGGACGCATTCAGAAAATTGCCACTTTCCCGTTGTACGCATTGCGAAGCGACCTTCGCCAGTCATTAGAAGAGAGATTTTTCTTTTTCGGAATTTTTACTTCTCATTAATAAATATTTGGAGGTCAACATAGGCCGGCTGCAATAAACCTATGTTGCCACTTTGGTCGGTCTAAAGTATAACAATAAAGCGATGAAATGAGAAATTTTACAGTGCAAGGAGGTCGAGAGAGGATGTCTTATGGCTTCGTATTGCGAGAGAACTAATGAAGCGACGATAATACGGGAAATTAAGTGGAAAAATAAAACAGGTACGTGTACCGGCACGGCGAGAGGGCAATAAAATAAAATCAAGTACATTGCTCGTTTAATTACCATTTATGTTTTGATAAAATTTACCTTTTTTTAGGCTTCGGGTTCGAATAACAACAGTAACGGGTCTCGTTCGGTTCTCACGATCGAACTTTGCAACAGGTGAACGATGTTTTGCAAAAGAATTTCTAACAACACCGTTTAAGAAGGCTAAACCAATTGGCATGCTATTTTAGCCTCCTATACTAGAGTTGGTTTAAGATTCTTTTTGAGAAGGCTAAATTAATTGTAGAAAATTTTCAAGTTAACATTATGTTAACATATGGTTGTTGATATGGTCGGTCTAAATATATTTTAGTAGGTTAAATTGACAATTGCAATTATACTGGGCCAAGTTACCGGTATACCAATTACTGGGGGGTAAATTAGAATGTTCTTTTGACTCTTTAATAAATTTTTATACGTAATGGCAAACACGATAAGAAATTCTTGGTAAAATTAATAAAGCTAAACTGCAATTACCTCTAGAAACGTCAATCGACACTTCCTCTCAACTGAAATGCAAAACGAGTTTACGAACGTTGAAGTATTCTAGTGGCAAGGTTAAAGTACGAGTTAAGTAAACGCGACCGCAAATAGAAAACGGTATTTTCTCTCTCTTTCGTCATTATTACGTGCCGCATCGAGGGAAAATTCTCCTTTTTCCTTGCTTCTATTTTTTTTTCTCGTCTTCTCCTGCATTTTATTCCTCTCGACAACTTGCACGGATTTACACCGGTAATTACACACCGAAAGCGAAAAACGATATAATGCCACTTGTTTCGGTGGCTTTTCGATTCGCAAAATCACGCCCTTTGTTCCTTTTCTTACCATGTCTTTTTCTATTAACATCATCGCTCGAATATTTGTTGTTTTCATGATTGTTCTCGACCACAAACGAGTCAAAAGTTTTTTTTTCAATTATTAGGTTTTGAACACGGCAATTTCCTGAATAACATCGTTAGAGTTTTATAGCGGGCTTAATTAAGGTTATCGCGCGTTTGAGAAATTACTATTGCATCGTTCAATTCTGGTTTAATGCCGCATCCTGCCGTACTCGAATAATTTTCAGGCCAATCATTTGAGATTTTAACAGGATTTATGGCCCGCAGCAAAATAAAAGGTACCTCAACAAGAGTGGAAATTTCAAATTTGGCGCTATTATTATTGTTACTGTTTCAAGTATTGATTAATGTAAGAATAATCGAAACACTCGAAGAAACTAATGTCAAACGTTCATTGTCAAATGGTCGTTCAACAGAAAACATCTCGGCGGTTTGCCAGAATATAGGATTATACATCTGGCATCGTGCTTCAGAATTGAACATTTTAAGAAGCAAGATTCCCACGAAAAATTTGTGTCTTCATATTTACAAAATACAACTCAAACCTACAGATTATGCATCGAAAAGAGTTCTTCTATCAGATCATTTAAGGAAAATTTAATTTAGTTCTATTGCAAATAAATTATATTCAAATTTAGCCCTCTTGTGTGGGCTATCTTTTCATGAAAATACAATAGTTAAACATCATAGAATCAGCAAACAGAATATTATGTATTGATTTATGGGCCTTTTCATCTTTTTTCCCAGTTAGACCACTCACTAGAAATTCATTTCTGCAAAATCACCATGAATACTGCACACATACACAAAAAAAACAGGTAACGAACCTTCCTCCATTTGAAATTAAAAAAACGAATTCTGCACTCATAGCGTTTCACGTCCGTGACGGTGAAATTTATGCCATAATAATTATAATTTTTTTTCCAAAAAAAGCACAACATTTTATAGTTGCTCCGCGTGCAAAGATAATATGCAAAAGATTTTAATTAAAAACAATCTCGGGCCACGGTTTAAGCACGGGCAAGCCGAAAAAAAAAGAAAAAAATAGTCAACGGCAATTTGCAAAACAAATAACCTCACTTATTTCTGGATAAGATAAAAACCATTTCGTGCAATTTTAACGAGCCTGCGCGCGCGCGAGCGATTTTCTGCTCTCCACATCCTTTTATTTTGCGCAAATGGAACGTTTTTTTGTGCTACATTTCTAGAAGTAAATCCTTGCAACATCGGGAAGTAATTGTGACTGAAATAGTAATGAAAAATTCCAGGTATTCTTCATCGTGTCCGCGCGGCAATAAAGACCTGATAAACTTTACGATCTGACATATGAAAGAGCAACTCACAAAAGTAATATCGCTCAGGGCCAATTAATTTTTATTTCCCTCGGTTCTCGCTCTCTCGTTAAAAGATTCCATCCAGTGTCGTTCTTAAAGGCCGCATTCTCAGGACAGTCCTTTCACAATACTACACACAAATAAACGAAGAAGAAGAAGAGCGCGCGGTCACGTCTCAGTCTCGACGAAAAATCGACTCGTGACGACGAAAAATTAATTTCAAAAATACAAAGTTTCATTTCTTGTTGTTGTTTCCAGAACCGGGCGAGATGGCGTTGTTTAGTAAGATTAAAAATTTTATATTAAATCCCGCCAAAGCCAAATTACATAAGCCGTTCCCAGTGAATAAGAAGTGATGCACGAGAAAATTTACATTTTGAAAGACCTAATATCCCCCAGGTTCAACTTCCATTGCTCCAAAAGGAGATTAGACCCGAGAGAGAGAGGATATAACAATGAAAATCATAATTCCCAGGTCTGATGCTGGTGGTGGTGGTAAAAGTTCGCCTCCGTGTCCAATAAGAACGAAGATGGACGATTTCAAAAGTGTTATTTTACATATTCTAAAGTCGAAAAGGGTATTTAAATTTAATTAATCAGAACGTAGAATGAGGGGGGGGCAGCAGATGGGGGGATAGAGGCTTCAAACGCCATTAAATATTTAAAGCCTCGGAAGTGTCAAATCTGAAATATTTATGTTCAATTTTTCGAATTAATAATGAAATGGGGCGTGGTCATAGATATTCATATTCGATACAGGTAAAATTCACACCTGACATTAATTTCAAAGAAATATACAATGTTATGTTAATTGGCGTACTCTGTACATAAGCCAGCTTAAGAAGATTAAAAAAATAGTTTAATCTAGTGCCCATTGTTTCTAGAAAACGTATTAAAGCCCTTTTTGCATTTACATAGTAGTCAGTTGTTTATAATGCTTAACGTGATTTATAGCCTTCCCAAAAGTAGGCATTATTTGGGAGTCTAAAATTCTCTTTATATTTTCAGTTGACTGTGCCTTGTATTTTTACGACAGAACACACCCACTTTATACGGCATTTCTGCTGGGAATTGATCTGTCAACCATCCATCCACGGACTCAATTACATCTTCATTGAATGCAATTTTTTTAAAATTCTTGTTTAGAATTTTTTGACGTGAAACTTTGCAATGACACTTCTGACATTTTAAATCGATTTCATTGCTATAGAAACACACTTGCTTATTTATCAATAGTCCCTCTTATATAGAGACGGAACACATTAACCCATTAGCGTCCAGCATCTCGTACGAGGATAAATTTTAAAGACGATAAAAGATCTTGATTTTATTAGAAAAAATAATAATAATTTGGGCATTAACCGATTAACGTTTCATGTACACATTGGAAAATCGCATAAAAAGTGGATTCTTATATGTATAATAGTACTGTCAACAAATAAATGACAACGAAAAATGTAAATTGAACGGTATTCAGAAATTAAATGAGAAAACTAGATCAAAATTGCAATAACACAACTCCAGTATTAAATTCATATAAACNTGACTCATTAAACCTGCTCTAAAGCAAAAAAAGCAGAAGGTTTATTATGAAATAAAATAATAACAATACCATTCTCAAAATATTTTTTAATTATCACAGCCATTAACAGTGAATTGAGACACACTCGCATGTTATTTTTATCCAAACTGTTACTGATAGGTATATTTAAAAAAAACTTAAAAACTAATATGCACACTTAATCTTTTTTTGGTACCTTTAAATACGCCCTAACCATGAAATGTTTAAATATTAAAGAATTTTCAGGCGCATTTTCCAATAAACCTCTCAATAAAACTGAGAGAATTTTCAAGAAAACGTACTGAATTCAGTACAAAATAATACGAGTATAATTTTTTAATGAAATTATAAAGACGCCGTGGCCGTGAAATTGTGTCTTCGCTTTATAAGCCGTGTTTTATGTAGATCTGTTTTATCCCAGGTCATCAAGGTACCACCGCCACCAGGTTTCACATCGGTGGACAATTGTTTAGTGTTTCCTATGAGAGTACCAATCATTTTCGTGACGCTAAATTTTCTAGTTTTCTGTACAGTTGTTCGGCATTCTTTTAGAATCGTATCGAACGCTTGATAGATCTCTGACGAATTTTCTGCCACGGAAATTTCATAAAAGCAACAATTGCATTGAATTCCAACGGTACGACCTTCAGTTTCCTCGACCTGGAACAAGGAAATAAAAATTATGGTTTCGATATTGATTCTCTGGAAAAAAAAGGATTCTTTAATGATATAACCGACAACAGATCTATTTTCGTTCAATGTTCTTTCTCTATTTGGAATTCCGGACGTTGTACGGTGGTTAAATGAACTCTAAATTTATTACGAACAATGACCCTTCTTCAAGGTTCTCAAGGGGAAATTAAGGAAGTCCTCGCCGAAAAATCCAGAAAACAATTCAATAGCAAAAATAGGATTTATGAACACCACTTAAGCTCGTAAAAATTTCAAGCGTTTACTACGTTGTTTAACACGGGAGTTTTCCTAGAAAAAATATTTTCCTAGCGGTTCATGCTGAATATCAAAACAGCGCATAATTTTTACTCACTTCTAATATTAGAATCGTGATTTTCATTAACGATATTTGTTCATTAAATAATCGCCAAATTCATTCAAGTTCATACAGAGAACTGATTGAAACGTTCATTTTTCGTCAATTATTGAGAATTTATATGAAATCTGACAATGTTGGCTGCACTTTTACTAAATTATTGCAGTTTTCAATAATGGTCTAAAGCAGTTGAATGAAATTTGTTAATTGTTTTCCATTAATATAACGTACAATTTTTGGCAATTTTTTGAACTTGCGGATAACATTGTTTACATATACATGTCACTTTTGACTGTTGCCAAAGGAATTTAAATGTATTTTCTTTAAGATTGAAAAACATTACATAAAATACAATATTTACCTGTCGTAAATGTTCGAGATCAGCCTTATTTCCCATCAATACCGTTGGAATTTGAGGTCTTAATTCCATGACTTTTTGTAACATTTGAATGGCCTGTTCGAAACTGGAACGACATGTCACGTCATAGACCACGATGACGGCATCCGCCCAACAAATCGCCTCCCGAGGAAAACTGATTTGTACATCACAACTGGATACATCGACAATTTCCACTTCTAGTGCAGAGTTGTTTACGGTCAGAATTTGTTTGTAGAGTAGGTCTGCAATTGGAAAAAAAGAAAAATGTATTTTTATTCAATTTGTCGATAAAAACAATCAGTGCAACTGAGTCAGGTGTGTAAATTTATGTTGTTTTCGAGTTTCGCAGGAAATGGATGGATTTTTCGTAATTCTATTTGAAAGAATTGGGCAGCTAGGGTTACCAACTAAAATAAAATGGGGGTAAGAGGAGGAGAGGGATACAATTTCGTAACGCCCCATTATATTGTTTGAAACATTCCCGAAAAACGATCGGTTTATTTAAAAATCTGTCAGACCAGCATGGATTTTAGTAGAGTTGCACCTGTTCTAAAAGGAATTTTTCGTGTCGAGAGAAGAAAGAAAACGAAGGGAAATGGCAACAAATTTATTTATTATATCGTCTGTGATATAAACTCGGAGCCAAGCGGCAATAAAGTTTTCTCGGCTTCTTCCGCGTATTTCACAATGGCATGGAGCCCACCTAAAACCGAGAAAAATTTCTCGATCCTCGCGGACACAACAAACGTAAACATTAATTTGAACGCGATCCGATTTAATTTATATCAAATATTTCACGTTTTTGCGGTTATTTCTGGTTCAAACCCAAGTAAAATATTGAAAAAGAAATCATTTATTACGCCTCAATTTTTTTACACATCTTTCCACACCATTATTGATTAATTATCGATACGTGAAGGATAAAAAAAACAATTTTCATAGACGTTATCAATCAACTCAAGTCGAAAAAAAAAATGTTTCAACACGTCACTCTCTAAGGAGCAAAACCAGGCTTCCTACTGGAAACTCAAGCTACAATTCACGATTTTTTATAGTTGATATTGGCATTAGTCATAAGAATCAATTTTTCATTGAAGTTTAAGTCACTTTTCAACATTGTAGAACCCAATTTTTACGACGTAATACAATTGACGTAGTAAAGTCAACACTATAATATATATATTTTTTCATAACAATTAAACAAAAGCAAAGTATATTAAGAAAAAAACTCGATGTATTATCTTGAGGTCTAGAAAGCTTTTCTATAGGCACGTAGTAGAAATAATTGAAAGAATTGACATAGTGACAGTTGAACAACTCTACTAAGGAGAAATTTATCTCAGGATACTTTATGCCTCTTACATCAGCAAGTGTGTGAAAGGAGTACAATGGATGTCAAAATAATTGACCACTTATTGTTGTTTGTTAAGAATTTTTGCATAGGTATAATATAGAAGAAAATGCTTATCGAACAAAGTTTGTAACTGACAACTGAATCCTTGTTGTCCAATCAAAAAGATCAAACATTGATGTCGTCCTTCTTCAAGGAAACTATTAAATCTCCTCATATAAAGTGCTGATTTGGAAAAGTCCATGCTTTTGTAAAATTCATCCAATTTAAAAATATATTCCAGTGCATTACATTTGTTCGTATACCAAACGACGAGAGGCCGTTTGTTTATGAGGTAATACTAAATATAGAAGAACGAAAAAAGGATGAAATAATAAAAGTATGAAAATTGTTTTAAAAATAATTTGATGCATTCAAAAATAGAGTCTAGAAGGCTATGTATAGAGAAAGGGGGCCTTGAAAAATTCACTTCAAATTAAAATTATCATCGTAAAGTTGAGGTGTTGAATAATGTCCTTGACTGGTTGCATATTTTCCAGGCTGGCAATTGTCAACAAGTGACAAAGTGGAATTGTCGTTTTTACTCTCGATTAATGTCGCGTACGTTAAACGATCCGTGAATTTTCCGATCGTTAAAATGCAAAATTAGTGAAGAATGCGTCGTTCGGTTATTTCCTTGAACATTTTTCATAAAGTGCGTGGTGTGGCATGTTTCGAAACTCCATCCAGTGTTTTGTCGTTGACTCATTTTTACATTGAAATATTTCGAAATAAGAAATTATGACCAAAACCTTAATAAAATAACATAATTGACCCGAATGGAAATTCGTTCAATATCTCTCTCAACAAAAAAAAGAAGAAAGAAGAAGGAACTCTTCACGAATTCGGAACGCAGTTGATGTCTTCTTAAATCAACCCGATTGATTATAAACAAACGATTTATGTCCGTTGAGTTGCACAAGAAATCGTTTATTGAAACCGAGATGGAATTCCGGTCACGATTACACACACTCACACGCGCCGGCCAGGTAAATTTTAATGTGTAATAATGACCTGGCCGGCCGGAATAAAACCCGAAACAGATAAGAAGAAATTCCGAAACGCCAAAAAGCAATTGGGTCAGGTATTCCGCTCGGTTTATAGGCCTTCTCTTTCACTCGTACTCATTCTCTTTCTCTCACCCATTGAATTGGCTCTATAAATAAAATGTGGGCCATTAATATGTCTTTGTCAAAAATGGTGCCTCGATAAATTCACTCGGTCGTACTCAACTAGAGAAAATGCATTTCATTACGACCTGAACATTACCTACCACAGAAACGAATAAATTCTAGTGAATTTTTAATATGCACAGTTGCCAAATGAAACCCGCCATCACTCTCTAACGTAAATAAAAAATTAATCGACCCATTATCCATTAAACCATTTGGCATCCTTGCAACCTACATATATACATAAAAATTTTGAAAAAATTAAGGGGGATTCACTGAGATATTTCCACAATGAAATATTTTTAGCACTTAATTGATTGAATTTGTTGCTTGAAACAGAACTTTTCAACTGTCAACAGTGTCAATTGAGCATCGCATACATCAAAAGTAGGTTTAATCAAGCGTAGTCGCGGACAAGACAACAAAACACTTTTGTTTTCTTTTTTTCAATACTGACATTTTTATGTCATTGGGTCATGAATGTTTCGATACAAATATTGTCTTTAATTAAGACACAATCATTCATAGCAAGAATTTTAACAATTTGAATAACTGATTAAGTGAACAATTAA
Source organism: Hypothenemus hampei (assembly GCA_013372445.1). Taxonomy (NCBI): domain Eukaryota; kingdom Metazoa; phylum Arthropoda; class Insecta; order Coleoptera; family Curculionidae; genus Hypothenemus; species Hypothenemus hampei. Next base: position 652,767 of record JABRWK010000012.1, on the reverse strand, counting down.
ATATAGCATATGTCAAATCATATTCATGCTTTATTTCCTTCTTCTTACTGACATTTTCATGTTATTAAAGTCCGTTCACGTTAAGAAAACAGTGTGGAGAAGCATAGGGACTAAAAATACGACTCTGTGATTAGCTTAGACACGAGCCTGATTTACCCTATAAAATAGTTTCTTCACGTGGTGACGTGGTCACGTGGTTCTAATCAGTATTCACATTGAACGTTATGATTTTTTTATCGTGTAAATTAGCCTCACTTAGCTCCACCCACCACTGTTTTCTTAACGTGAACGGACTTTAGGTTATATTAGGTATAAATGACACTAATTTGGACAGGTTTAATTGACATTAACGAAGTGTCATTTGTCATTAGACAGATTAGTTAAATACGTTTGCAATGTCATTGCGCAGTAGATCTAGCCAAAGAAAATACATATTGTCTTTTGTTTTCTTCTTACAACTGACATTTTTATGTTATTAGGTCATGATCAGCTCTAATTAATATGGTATAAACACTAATTTAAAAATTGACAATGGCACATGGGAATTATGGGATCGAGTGTAGCTTTGATCTATGATTATTGTTTTTGTTACAATCGATCATACCTCGTGTGATTTTTTTTCTGTATTATCACAAAATTTGGACTGATTGTGGTTTTTACATTGTTGCCAGGTGGAGTGCAAATTTTTTGGCATGATGAGCGGGACAAATGACGCTATCGTTCTGGGCCAAAAGTTTGATGTTTTTTTTCGGTATTTACACGAATAGTTTCACATTTAAAAGCCCAGTTAATCAACAAAGAAAATGGAAACTTTGGTGTTTAACATCAATATTTAGATATGCGAAAAAACCAAACCTAACCTAACGTGGGGGATTTATCTCCAGCACCAGACTCGATTAACTGTTTGTTGAGTCATAAAAAGGCTGACGTCTAATTATTTTTAGTGAAACGTCCAAAGTGAAATAAATAAATGAGAATTCACTGACGGAAAAAGTCCGTCCAGTCTTAGTTGGTGGATTAGAATTTTCAAAACAGACCCGTCAATTAGAAACGGCATTCCGCTTGCGTTGGATAACGAAATTGATTTATTACGTAATGGATGACAGCAATTTATTACATCGGTTCAGAACTGTGCAGTATTTTTGCCAAAAAATTCAAAAGGTCTCACCTGTATTACTCCTATACTCTCCAATATATCTTCTGGTTAGATAACGGACTGTCAGTGCTGCAAAACAAAATATTATTAATAATCAGCTCTATCCATAATTAAATTAAGTCCCACCCCCTCCATAAACTGTCCACCAATAAGAATTTAAATTGCCAATATTACACAATTGTAATCAAATTGTAAGCCTGAAGGTTAGGTATTATTTAGCCTACTTCATCGAATCGAGAACCGACCTCAACCCAAAAAAAAGAGCAAAATTTAGGTCGGACACTTTATTATCCTGAACATCCCTATTAAAAAAAATCACAAGTGTGTTTGCCATATTGTGTAATCGTACTTTTTTGCCCGCACCTCAGAAAGCTTTCATATCGTTTGCCAGGCCTTGGAAGTCGAAATTATTCAAAACTTCAAACAGCAATAACTCTGGATAAATGATAGATATATGGCAACAATAAGCCGACCTGAATTCGCGTTCAAGTTTTCAACAAACCACTTTACCTACTTTTGAAATTGATTTTCATATGTATGTATGTATGGATGATAAATGGCCACTCCGCTTACCTGATTTGCCAACGTTCGATTGTCCAATCACTGCCACCCTCACTTTCGGTATATGACCTATTTTGTCTTCCGTTTTCATTTTCTGGAAATGAAATTTCAATTAGTTTTTTTCAGCTGCACAGATATTAATAATAATTTTAGTAGGCGTCCAGAAAAAAATCCTGGCGACAGTTGACGTATTTGAATTGACTGGCGGTGTTAAAAAATTTTTCTGAATACGATGTCTATGACCTGCAAGATGTGACATTGAAATTCTTCTATAGCCTATTCAGAATAACAACATTTTCATAATAACAAATCTACAAATGGATGGACTATATAAAAGTTTGCCTAGTAATTCGTACTTTTTTTCGAGTTGGCTTAAAACATTTTTTCACAGCACTGCCAACTTTTTTGATACGTCAATTCCGATGTTTTTTTAACTAATTCTGCCAAAAAAAAGTTCACTACAGTTAAAGCGAGTTAAAAAAAAGTTATAAAAAGTACCTTAAACAAGCATGAAAACAGAAAGAAAGGTAATCCATCGATGTGACGACGGTGATCAAAAGTCATTTGTAAGGTGGAAACAAAAGAGAGCGGAAACAACGTGCGATCGCGCGTGTTTTTTTCAAAACAAACCGAATAAAGTTTACGAAAATTTCAGAGAAATCGCGATTTTTCGATGGAACCGTGGCGCCCCGACGACTTAAAAATAAATCGGGACGAATGGAATTCGGGGCCCCGTGATACGCCACTCGCACTCGCACACCAAACAGGTATCGTGCCGATGGATTTCTTTTTTTAAGATGCGTCTCGTGTTTTTCGTTACATCAAGAGTGCCACGACCGATCGATCATCTTCAAGCGATTTCCTTTTGTTCTCTTTTTCGTCATTGATTCGAGAGTTGGCGTAGTCGAGTGGCGTTGTTGTTGTTCATTTGATTCCGGAAATTTTCAGTCAAGGATCTCCAAACGAAAAGAAACAAAAGAACAACCGTTTAGCGTTTGTCAGTGACCGAATTACGAAACTGACTCTTTGCATCATCATCAGCATCAACTTTGTCCGGAATTTACATGCCGCGTTGTCATTTTTTTCGAAAAAGTCTACTTAATGACTTCTCATTTATTTACCAAATGACAAGTTTAAAATAAACGAATGCAACTGTCATTAAGTGACATTTACGAACTTGGCAATTGTTTTGCAATCACATCTTTAATAGCTCATTTACATAGCCCCCCCATTTTTTTAGCCGCAAGATTTCAACGATCAGAAAAACAAAAAAATTCTACCTACATTTTTAACATATACTGTACATGTACTTCTGAAATTTCTAACTGTTTAAAACCAGTGGGCGTTGAATCGCTCATAATAAAAGATGCTTCCGGTCTACCATCATCATCCATCCGTCTTTTGTTTGGAAATTCGACTGTTTAACGATCCGCATTTTTATTTCAGGAAGCCATGCAATTTTATGAATGGCCCGCTACCGATAAATGAGAAAATTTCAATTGCCATAACTCGCTTCGAGTCAATAATGATGATAATGGCCTACCGTATTTTTTCTTTTTGGCAAATGAATGAAACAAACGAACAACATCGTTATCTGGATCGAGTGTCGAGTGAAAATCATTACATCTAAAGACGATGTTAGTTTGTTTTTCACATTTGGCGAAGCCAACCGAGAAATTGTTTACATACCTTTGAGTTGAACAGTTTATAAAATCACGGGAAAAAAATCACTTTTTCGCGCTTCAATTTTTTTGTTCGAGTAGCGCACGGAAAATTCGAGTAGTTCAAAGCTTCACGAGCGTCTCGACGACTGTGGAAAGCGCGTTCCGACGCCGGGGTATATATGAACTGTGGTCGTCTTGGCAACCGGGCTACACCGCCGACCCTTGAGGTTGGAAAAGTTCTAAGAAATTTTAGTGCTACTACTTGAAAAGAAAATTTACAAAATAACCACTAACTCAAGTTAATTTTAAAATGAATGTTTGGTTGCATATTTTTCTTCCAATTTTACCCCGTTCTATTGGTATTTGGAGTCCTAAAATGACCTTTTGCCCACGTAACGCTTGACGCTGAAACCGTATCAAGCACCCTCGATTGTTTCAATGCGAACCTAGTTCGTCAATAATGTACCTGTAATATCAGTTACGTTAACGCCATTTAATTATAGGGTTTGTATTTTTAACTCATTGTATTGGGCATGGTGAACTGTTATTATGAAATTCCATCAAAATACAGAATTGTTGCTTTTTAAAGGTGATAGCTTTTTATCTAAATGCGAACAATACTTACAATTCTGTTAAGGAGAAAGTTGGTTTTTTGTCAATTGCATCAAAATCTGGAGGATATGACGTCACCGTTAATGTCAAAAAAACGAGTGGTTTATTTAGTCATTTTGCCAAAATAAATATCAACTGACATGTATACGGAATAATTTTCTCAAAATAAGTGAAAAATCAATAAAAGTCACCTTAATTTTAACGGAAAAAGTCTATTTTTGCATACGGGGCCACTCAAAATCAAATCCTCATCTGACAAAATACCTTTTATTAATAAATATTCCATTGATCAAAAAAAAAAATAGTTATTTCAACCTCGATTAACGTAGTAACTGTCATTAAACAACATTCATCGCTGCCAACTCAAAATATGTATACTTTAAAGAAAATATGTCTTGTGAATGGCTTTGGCTTATCATTGACACTATAGTTTGGTCCTTTTTGGCCTTGACCATTTGATCCATTCTCTGGCCAGACCATCTTACGTCTATTTTTGCCAATACTGGTTCCATTTCGCATTTATCTCGAAAGCTAAACAAAATAATTTAAAAAAAATGTGTGTGTTTCCTTTGCTCATTGCATGTGAAATAGGTTTTGCGTAATATTAAATGTGAGTATTCAATAAAAACTCATTTGATTACTTCGTGTTACACATGTATCTCCAATTACACTACAGATGCCACGTGAGGAGGACAACCTAGCGATCGATTTTTTACATATGTATATGCGTCACATGGCATAAAATTTATTAAAATAGGAAAAAATTGTATTATTTTCAAAGAAACAAAAAATGAAAATTCGGATTAGAAGACGTCTTCTTTTTGTGTTTTTTTTTGTTTTAATGACCGCATTTTTTCTTGTTGTTGGGAAGACACAGCGGATTTATTTGTTATCGAGTTGAAAATCGCAGGCGCCAAAAATTTTCCTTTATTAACACTTAATTCGGAAAATTTACAGGCGACACGATTTTTTTTATTGTTCAGCAACGGTTTCCGGAATGTTAATGGAGCCACATAGTTCGTTCGCGCCAAAAAAACAATAACCAAAGAGAAACGTGAAGAGGAAAACTTTATTGTCGGTTTTTAGTACAGATTTCGTCTCTCCCGGCAACAACAACGATTTTAACGAGAAATCTAACACAATTATTATTGTAATGAATAGCAGGAAATTAGAGTTTTCGCGTTTCTTCGCAACTATTCAAGAAGAATGAAACTCCAATCCTCGGTTGTCAGGCAAGAAAATATCAACGAGGAAATATTTTATAAAATTAAAGTAACAAACGAAACGCATTCAAATGCAAGCAACAGCAAAAGTGACCTTTATTTCCCCCGCAAAAACCAATAAACCTACATTTTCCAGTCCAGAAAAAAAGAAAACATTTACTTAAATATTATAATGATGCAACACGAAAGATTTATGAGTTTCACCTTGGTTTTTGAGGGTTTCCCCTTCAAGGTGGCCCGTAAAGACATTCATTATTCGTAAAAAAATAAACTTTCATACAGTGGAAACTCGTTGGACATAAAAAGAAACGATTCTTTTTCAGACATAGCATCATCACACACTCACTTAATAAAATCGAGATTTTTAGGAGATTCCTTTGAAAAACACAAACTTTGCCCACGAGAATTTATTGCACGTGAATAAACCTGGATATTTAAAAATAAATAAATCGCGTTCCTGCACGTGACACACAATAAAAGTTTTCGTTTTTTAGAACTTTGAACTCTCAATGTACACATCAATTGTACTAAACTTAGAACAGTGCCTAAAAGTATCAAAATTTAAGAGAATTTAGTAACGAAAACACATAGATACTTCACAGAATGCAAATATAAGTCATAAATATAGGCTTTTTCAAGGAAAATAATAATTGCTCTAGCGGATGTCCCATCTAAAACAGTTCCAATAATTATAAAACCAGCTCCAATAATTATTTTATAACAGGATTTAGAAGAATTTGCTTAGACACAGCCATTACAGCTTCAAGAGGATTGCATTTTGAGGTACCTACGTGATGTCTATGCAAGTTCATCCCTCTTCTTTGTAAAATTCTCCCAAAAATCTCATTGCAACAAAAATTTTTTGAGTAGATACAACCTATTCTATAAAAACTGTTATGTATTTGGTAGTCATAACAATGACGTTAAAAAAACGTCAGTAACCAAATCTGTTGCTATCGATCTACTATTATTTACTTTCTTATTTAATGGAATATTAAGTAATAATTGGAACATTCCAGAAGCTGACGAAACCATTTATCTAAAAAACTGTTCTTGCTAACGGCACTTAACATCCTGTCATTTGCAGAGATACCTATTAAATCGAGACAAGGTTTTTCGGCATTGCGACCCATTTTTACTCAGGTCACGTGTCCAGAAAGGTAAACAAAAATCGTTTACGTAACGATCAAATCAGCTACCACTTACCACCATGTAGCTACAAACCAAAGTACCACATTCAATCCCTTTATTTCTAAAACCTTTGAAAAAAATATATATTTAAGCCACGTGGTTGTTTCTTCACATGGCTTCGAGCTCAGTGTGTATTGGGAAATCTGCGTGTGCGGCTAATGTGACTCTGTGAATAGAAAATGGGCAAAAATGGAATAATAATAATTGCGCGTGCAATTTACTTGGCAGGGGGTTGGCCTTAAAATATATGCATTCATAGAACATGTGTCTGTTCGTTCGGGACGTAAACATGAAACCAATCAGGACACGCGACAGACTGCCTGAAAATGTGTCAGATACAAATTTCATATGGCCCGTTATCAGAAATTAAAAATGAAAATGTTACTTTTCACATGATACGGCAAAGACAAAAGGAATGTGCTCTAAAACATGCACTTTGTCGTGCAATATGACACAAATATGATTTTTTAACGAGGACCTTGGATATGACATGTCGCATGAACAAATTAAAGTGTTTGATACAGTGCCAGTTGCAAACTGGCAACTCCTCTCTCCAAATCCATCAGAAAGGCACAGTAAAAGGATATTTTAGCGAAATTTTATTGTTTTGCCACATGACAACCTGTCATCTAAAATTACAAATTTACCATAAGTATCCTCCTGATTCCCTTGAACTTGCTCTAATGGATTATCAGGCCTTTGATCCAGCTGCCACACGTTTTTAAACCATTTTTATTTTGTCTCGTACCTAAGGGCGCAAAAAAAACATTAATTATCTTGTAGAAACTCTCTATGACTTTCCAATAGTTGTTTAAACTTTTTTCATGCCGCCTTCACACCAACAATATCTAATTTCCATTTAAAAAAAATCTCATGATGTTAAATCTGGAAATAAACCTAACATTGTTAAATTGTGATTTGCAGTTACGGTAATACTAATTCATGGTTGTCCGTAAAAAAAAAGACATTCATGCGCAATAAGAAAAACCCGGTTGTTTTCGAAATAACGCTCGTAAAAAGCCTAATTAAAAAAATCTGGAGCTTTAAAAAGACGGTTTTATGAACGATAACTCGCTTTCATTTATCCAGAGAGAGAGACAGAGAAAGAGCACCCCTTTAATTTGATTACTAAGCCCGGGCTATTAAAAAAAGGGTAAAATACTGTCTGAACAGTTTGTTTACCTCATCGAAAGTAACGTCCGCTTGTCTTAATGTCAATAAACGCTAAAAATTCACGTGTTTATTTGAGGAAAAGAGAGCAAAAAAAGGGGCAAACGGGTTCATTATATTTAAATTTGATTTAATATTGTCGTTTTTCTTCTTATATATTTTTTTTCTTTTGTTAGAGATGTGCTCATGTTGCACGCTTAAACCTAATACGGTATTAATAATTAAATTAAATGGAGAAATTTTCCATGGAAAACTTCCATTAGCTCTATGGCACTTTTTTCCCTAAGTGTCCTATTCTGTTCGTATTTATAGAACATGTAATTACGCAAAACTTCTTGTATAACTAGCTCTTATGGACGAGGTTCAGTTTACGTAAATAATACAAATTATTCGTTAAGCAATTAATTTTTATTACGAATGTGCCCCAACGTTACATACTCAATTGAAGAAAAAGCCTTAAAGCATAGTAAATATGATCACAACCAAAACTGGAATAAGCGTTTTGAGCCAAAAAATAATACTGAAACGTAGATAGTTATATGAAATATAGAAAAAACTCATTCTAATCACTGAGTTGTCTAAAATACTGTAAAAATTCTAATAAACTAACGGTAGAATTTTATTTCAGCTTCAACGCAATCCTTAAACAACTCGTCCAGTTCCGAAAAATCGTCACCAACGTTTTGAATTTGTTCTTCCACGGCTAAAATGCATTGACTTTCCAGATCTTTTAAAACATCTTTTATTTGATTGTGCTGTGGGTTGTCTATAAATTGACGATAACGCGCATACAGAAGATGGGCACTCTAAAAATAATAAACACTTAACAAGGAAATATACTTATTGGAGAAATAGTACCTGTTTATCTGGACAAATGGTGAGTTTGGATATCGTAGCGTTATTTGTGAAAATAAACGGCTTATAAACGGACCATAGAATTTCCACTAGGCCGGTAAACCAATGAACGCTAGGATGTTTTGATGACAAAACAGATACCTAGAAAAATAACATAATCTTTAAGTGGCAAAGTACTTAGTTACACCCCACCTGACTTCCTGTGGTCGCGAATTTTTGGTCCTCTGAGTATGGTTTGTTGATGTCAGACTCTTTATTTCTAAGCAAGTCCATCATGTTTTTAACTTTAAATTTGTTGTCACTGTTTGAAACTTGATTCAATAACGCTTTCAAAGTGGCATTTCTATTTTCCAGATTTGAGGCTGAAAACACTTTTGCAAAGTTGAAATCTCCCTATATAAGAAAACTGCCTCAATAAAATCCACTAAAGAAGAACGTAACTCAACCTGGCCATCCCAGAGTTCTTTTGAAATGGCAAATTTTTCAATTCCTTCAGATTTTCTGTCAATTTTTGTTGTAATTGATGGTGTATTTGTAACATTTCGTACTCCACTAGTGAGTTTTTCAGCAACCCAATGTTTGCCGCACGTCTCTAATATCCAAGCTTGTTTTGGATCAGCAATTATAAACGAGTTAAAACACCCTATAGAGTCATTATTGCAAGCTGGTCCACCCTGTCCATATTTGTCTAATAAATCAACGATGACATCTAACGCCTCGTCTGCATTGGAACTCCTTTCTAATCCCAATCTAAACAAAATATCTTTAGCATTGTTACTAAATAACATCTTTAAATAACCAACCTAACTAAGTCTACTCCTAATAATCTCTCAACTTTAGGATCTTCCCCAATATCCTTGATTGAAATAGGAGTATTACCAATGGCAACATTGCATTCATTAGCTCCCATTTCAGCACCCCAAGTCCAGTTGGATTTACTCAAAATCACAGCTTTGGTCTCCTTTACAGATTCTACTTCCAAGTACGTACACTAAAAAGGCGATAAGAATATTTCAAATTTACAAATAAATTATTACCTTTGTAGTAGCTTGCGACACTTCACTTGTTGGAATATAAATGATTTCTTGCACCTCATCCCGGGGCCTATTTGAGTTTTTACCAAAAATTACTTCGTCTTGAAGTACAGCCACAAAACAATCACAGGGTTCCATCTGGAATATGAATTAACACGTCTGAAAGTAGTGAAAGTTAAATAATGATTCGAGCGAAACTACGCCCGTTTTTGTTGATTAATTTGAACGGTTACGTCATAACATTAAAAAAAGTGGTACCTATTAAAGCTTTTGCAGCACTGTTTTGCAGTAATTTCAACACAAAAGCTTTGGTTCCAGTAGAGAATTGATTAACTTTCGGCTTAGTATTGATTTTTTAAAACACGAACAGCTGATTGTCAAAAACCGGTTTGAAGTTAGACGTCAACTCAATGCAACTGTAATGGCCGGTTTAAATTTTATTACGTCATTTCAAAGTTATTTAAATAAAAAATGATAATTGATGTTAATTGACATTAAATTTGTTGTACTATCGATAAACGATGTAAAAATATGCGAGATTTTTGGTGCTATACCTTCAATATTTAGTATTAGGTATATCAGCCAGTAGCAACCAATAGAGTGACGCGAAAACTTTCAAATGTCATTACTTTATACTTTAATTGTACGAATTATATTATACTTTTAGTTATCCTGTGTCCAATAACAGAATATGCTTTTTTTCCCTACTTAAAGTTATTTTGAAAATATCCCAAAGAAGTTTTGAAGTTTAACAAAATATATTTTAGTACAATTTTGGTTTCTAATTTAGTACAATATTTACCTATCGTTCCTGTACCACCAGTCTCACTATTTTCTAGTTGCCTTGTTGTCATAACTGATATTTCAAAAAAAAAAATTCAAGTCTTTCACATAAATTTCCAAATTTTTCTAAATTAACTATTAAATATTAAAATATATATTCATCCAATAAGAAGAACAAGAAACATACACTACTGACGTAATTGTTGCAATAGCGGCAACGTTGTACGCGTAAGAGGTTCCGTTCGTTTGGAAAGGATCCCGTTCGTACGTTTCGTGCAGTCAAAGTTTTCTCAAGCGAATAGTCGCTTAAATAAAAGGGGCTCGTGTGGTACGAAAAAATATTCCCGATTAATTTTTTGCTTTGGAAATGGCTCTGTTTCGCATAACCACAACCAGACTACAGGAGTCACAGGTAAAACTAAAATGCCGCAAACAGTTTTTCACCCTTCTTTGGGGGGGAAACCCTTGAAAAAAATTGTGCAGGTAAGGCGTCGGCATTTTTTCATGTCGAACCGAGTACAGTGCAAGTGGTTGTACCTCAAATAAGCATTACAGTGGCACTTTTTTTTATTTGTTCAAGGCTCATATTACGTAAGTTCGTTGATGTTCATTTGTCCAGATTATTTAGGGTAAAAGTTTAATTTTTTTTTTGACAGATAAATGTTTCATTTGTTTTCTTATGATTTGTCAAAAATAATCAAGTCACCTTTAGTTAGAATAGCAAAAAAATTGATCCCCTTATGTAATCACTTTGATCATGTGTTTTTGTTCAAATCGCATATATTTCTGAGTAATAATTTTTTAATATCTTAGTGAGAAGATTATCGTGAGACAACTGTCTATTAAATGTAAAAAAAATCCCATATGATTGTCATTTGGTTTAGGTGCATATTGACAACCTTGGCTTTCACGTTCCTTCACCGGCACCTTGATCTTAACCAATATTCATTAGAAACTTAAGTAATTCAAATTTAATATCTCGCGTGAACATATATCCGGTCATGACCTTGTTTCTAATTAAATACGAATTTTTAGATGACCCCAGGCTTTTAGTTTGGATATTGATCAAGTAAATTTTACTTTTCTGTTAGTAAACATGACTTTTGTCTGCCAATCATGTTTTGTTCCTTTTTTTGGTAAAAAAGTGTGCAAACTAAAATTCGAAAAAAATTTAATATGATATGAAACGGACAATAACTTATCATATTCTCATATGTGTCACTTGTTTCCTCTAGAAAATTGTACCGCAATTATCAATTGTTTTGCGACAATTGAGTGATGCGTCAACCGACCTCAAGGCAGTCTTGGCAGCGAAAATCCCAAAGGAACAAGAACGAGTGAAGAATTTCCGAAAAAGTCATGGCAACACGAAAGTGGGCGAAGTCACCGTGGACATGGTTAGTATTAAAATACATTATTATTTAGAACGTAATAGTGCAACGTCAGAAAGGACCTGCTAACCACTGGAAAATATCATTGTTTATTTGGACCGAGTCCAAAAATTCATTGATAATCCACGTTGGGATTACAAGTTTCTTATAGTGTAACACACCCATTTAACGATAAAAATCGTAAACAATTTTCGCCACTTTGGACTGTAAAAATACAGCAGTACAAAGTCCTAGAAGATAATCAAATTTCTAAGATTCAACTTTTGCCTAATTTCTAAAAAAGACCCTTTAAAACTCGCGCCAATTCGTAAAAATGCATTCCCTCCATAAATAGTTGCTTTTATTCTCGCAACGTTATTCTTAGTCACGCATCGAGTATGATTATACTATAACGTAAATCACGAGTATGTGATAATAATGTTTTCGTTTAATTCAACAGATGTACGGTGGCATGAGGGGAATCAAAGGTTTAGTATGGGAACCATCAGTGTTGGACGCCGATGAGGGTATCAGATTTCGTGGTCTGTCTATTCCCGAATGCCAAAAGGTCCTTCCCAAAGCACCGGGTGGCTGCGAACCGATCCCGGAAGGTTTATTCTGGCTCTTGATCACTGGAGATGTCCCGACAGAAGCTCAGACTAAGGCGCTCTCCAAAGAATGGGCAGAACGTGCTGAACTCCCACCTCATGTAGTCACGTTGCTCAACAATCTGCCCTGTAATGTACATCCAATGTCTCAACTTTCCGCCGCAATTACTGTTTTAAACAGTGAAAGTAAATTCGCAAAAGCCTACGCTAGCGGTGTCCACAAATCGAAATACTGGGAGTACGTTTATGAGGATTCAATGGATTTGATTGCTCGTCTTCCAGTTATCGCCGCCACTGTTTACCGTAACTCGTACAAAGACGGTTCGGGCATTGGAGCCATTGACACTTGCAAAGATTGGTCTTACAATTTTACTCAAATGCTCGGTTATGATGACCCACAATTCATCGAACTAATGAGACTTTATTTGACAATTCACAGTGACCATGAGGGTGGAAACGTTTCGGCCCACACTACCCATTTAGTGGGTTCGGCTTTGAGTGATCCTTATCTTTCTTTCGCGGCGGGCTTGAATGGATTGGCTGGACCATTGCACGGTCTGGCAAATCAAGAAGTGTTGGTGTGGTTGCAGAAATTGCGTCAACAAGTAGGAGACAAATACACTGAAGAACAGTTGAAGGACTTTATTTGGAAAACGTTAAAATCTGGACAAGTAGTACCTGGATATGGACATGCTGTCCTCAGAAAAACCGATCCTAGGTACACTTGCCAAAGAGAATTTGCATTGAAACACTTGCCCGAAGATCCCTTGTTTAAGGTATAAGGCTCTCAATGTGGACGTTTTGAGCGTTGCTAATCAGATTTTGTTTTTAAATTCTAGTTGGTTTCTGATGTTTACAAAGTGGTACCACCAATTCTATTAGAATTGGGAAAAGTAAAGAACCCCTGGCCAAATGTGGATGCTCATTCTGGAGTTCTTTTACAGGTGATTAACATAGTGCAAAAATAAAATTTAGTGGAGATTGTAATTTTTTATTTTCAGTATTATGGATTGAAAGAAATGAACTACTACACTGTTTTGTTTGGTGTCTCAAGAGCCCTTGGAGTGTTAGCCGCATTGGTTTGGGATAGAGCTCTTGGTTTGCCTATTGAAAGACCCAAATCCCTGTCCACCGAAAGTCTCATGAAAGCGCTTAAAGCCTAAGCGTGTTTCAGAAGTTATTTGAAAAATTTGTAATGAGTGGTATTGTGATTGTCAGAGTGAATTATTTTATTTTTCTTCCTAATTTAGTTGCAAGTTACCATAATTCTGTTCTAAGTTGTTTGTTGGCTGCATAGAGTCAATTAAAAAAACTGTACATTCACACTGTTTTAAGGCACGTGAGGGATACTTATTTAAGTAGTGTGTTAATTTATTGAATATTATTTCTTGACTTTATTGTACAGAAGTTTGTAAAATCTACGTTTGAGAAATTCACCATCAGATCAATCAATAATCAATAGATCGAGAATAATAAATGCGACAATATGTACTTGTTTATAATAGAATTTTACCAAAAAGAAAAATCAAATTTTATTTTTTTAAATAGTTAAACTACATGACTTTTACCGCATAAGCTAGCCAGCATTTTGTAAAAACAATATTTAAGATCTGAATATTCAATATCGTACCAATAATTGACCGCTATACATTCATGACTTTGTCTCACGTGATGAAACCATAAACTAGGCAAGTAAAGAACATCCCCTTTACAAACTCTTATATGGTATTTTCGTGCTAAACTATGAGTGTCTATTAAAGGATTCTCGGATATCCAATAAATTGTTTCGTTGGAACAGTGTTCCACATCAAATCCTTCCGGGGTAACGTGTTTGTATCTTTTCACAAGATATTTCTCATATGGGACATAGGGCAAATCTACAGGTGGGATGAGAATGAAGTCTTTATACCCATCAATTACACAATAAATGTTTTCGTAAGGATCTTTGTGCACTAAAATGAACAAAACTTATTACTAATAATGATGGAATATGAAATAGATTTACTGCTTGATACAGCCCTTTGGTCTCCCATCCAAAAATTAATTGCGTCTGGTTTTTTATTGAAAGCTTTTGAAGCCCATTTGAATTCTTCAATGTCTGGAAGTAATTCTGGATAGTTTTCCGTTAAATTGGAGTTTTGTTGTTGAATATACGTTACGTAGTTGTTTCTGTAAAGCGTTCATAACACATGTGGAGTTCAAGTTGTTATGTATAATATTTCGTACCGTTTTTCCTTTAAATGCGTTAGGAAATCTTTAAATTTCATTTGAACTTCTTCTGGCAAAAAGAAGTGACTTTCTTCTTGGAATTGAGCCACACCGTCTGCATATCCATTCGGAGTTACTGTTAGAGTGACAATTTTCTCAGGGTAATTGTTCCTGTGTTTATAAGATTAAATTAATTTTTAAAGAAAAATCTTAAAAATAGAGCCTTACATAAAAAATTGTGAGTCCCATTTCTGGACTGCTGGAAAGTGGTTTGCACCACCTTTAATTAACACTGGAAAATTTCTAGAAACGTAATCTCTGAGGAAAATTATGGGCCATGTGTCTTGTTGGATTTCCAAATAGGAAATTTCAGGTATCTCTTTATTTCGATACAGGAAATCTAATAAACAAAAAGGCTTTATACATTAAATTTTTGACGTCACCATGGTACATTGTTCACCCATGACAATATGGGTTTTATTTAATTATTATTTAGAAATGATGTAATTTGGCAACATAGCAGTTATAATTATAATTAACCTGATAATTATTAGGTTGCACAAATAATTGTTTGACAGTCAATGCCTTCTGTTGTTAATTTATAGCTCCATTATTCAGGATCACACTTAAATCACAAAGCAGCGCTCTTTTTTTACATTTGAATTACGTGCGTTACATTTGCCTGGTTTTCTCCAAGGTGGTCGGAGAAAAATTGACTATGGAAATATGACCTTATAGCAGGATGTTTCTTAAATTTAGCCATACCAATTTTGATATAACTGCGATGTATCCCAATAGCCAGTAGTATTTTTACATAGACAAGGGTAATCATATAGGTTAATAGAGACCTGTGATGACTTATTTACATACACCTTCAGACCTGTGCAAATCTATCTAATATTGAAATTCTAACCTCAAAAAAAAATTGCCTTTGCAATAGGCTAATTTCTAGAAAAAAATTACCTTCAGTTTCAGCATACAACACTTTTAAAGCTTCCGCTATTAGAGAACTATTTAATGCCTCATTATCACACATTATTTGGCTTTAAATGCGCCTTTCCATGCATGAGCACGTTACAAAATCGTTTATGGTTTTCCACTTGACGTTTCATCTACAAAATCGGTAGACATCTTCAGATGCATTATCGTCCTGAACAAAATACCAAGTGTGAAATCCTAAGAACATTGATAATTGATTCTTCATCGCCACACTGTACGAGGACTGTTCAATAAAAAAGGGGTTGAAAGATTATAAACCTATAGTTAGTTTTTCAAGTGGCTCACTATACTAGTATGCTGCAACCTCCCTATCCTTGTCTCAAAAATATTAAAAATTTAGGAGTCAAATTGAAACAAGTAGGACCTATAAAGCGGATTCGATTAAACAGATCTTGAATCATTCGAATTACAAGTGACTTCTATGTAGAAACAATATTACCATAACGGCAAAATCATAGCAATGCATCTATTGATCAGTCCTCGTACAATATGAATTAGAAAATTAAACAACTGTTTAATGCTGCTTGAACATCTATTTATTGACTATAATTTTTGTATCTAGAACCGTTAAATTTGATAATTTCCCATGCGATTCGTTGATCAGTTTTGATGTTAATTAAATTGTAGGGAACAAAAAACCATTATAAAAATTACTGTAAACAATTCGATATAAAAGAAAACAAATATAATAAAAAGGCAACAATAATAAATCATCACATATGGATATTTTTTACAATTTCAACCGTTAACAGTTTTAGAACATTGGCTTTAGACATCACATTTTGTCATTTGTCATACATATTAGACAACAAGAATCATGTACATATTTAGTTATTGTCACTGATATTGAATATTGATCAGAATCAATCAATTTTCAATGAGAAAAATTCAAAGTGGCACATTTATAACATGTTGATTAGTGGCTAGATTAGCCTTAAACAGACTGATTTATACATGTAACGATTAAACTTTATATTAACTGGCAACATGTTCATAGAGACAATCTGCTTTCTTCAATAAAACACATTAACAAAGCTGGAGTTTTTACAAACTAATATAGCTATTATCTATATCAGCGGTTCTCAAACCATTTCGCATACGACAGTTTAAGAACCACTAATCTATACACTAAATTTTTATTATCTGCATGACGAAATCAGACATTTTATTGTCGTTTATTAAGCTGGACAAATTTCGATTTGTAAGTGCGGTTGAATAATACCTCCAAGACCGGGTAAAGTCGTATCTCCTTGATTCAAAAATTCGTCTACGGCCTTGGCCGCTTGACGACCCTCGGATATTGCCCACACCACCAACGATTGTCCTCGACGACAATCTCCAGCCGCAAACACGTTTCCCACACTAGTTTTGTAATCGGACGTGTTAAAATTGGATCTGGGGTCCAGTTCCAAATCCAGTTGATCTCCGATTGCCCGTTCCGGTCCTAAGAAACCCATGGCAAGTAACACCAGGTCTGCTTTAAACACTTGTTCGGTGCCCTGGACTGGATTCATTTGCCATCTGCCGCTATCGTCTTTTCTCCATTCCACATTAACAGTTTTTACACCTAAATTTAAAGAAATTTAATTTTTTTAATTCCTTAATAACTATGACGGTTTACCATTAACGTGTCCGTTTCCATCATCCAAGAATTCCTGTGTCATAATGCTGAAAACCCTAGGATCAGAACCAAATCGTACTTTAACTTCTTCGTGGCCATAATCCACTCGAAAGATTCTAGGCCACTGTGGCCAAGGATTATCGTTGCTCCTTTTCGTCCCGGGTTGGGGTAAGATTTCGAAAGTTGTAATGGAAGCAGCTCCTTGCCGCAGTGAAGTCGCAATACAATCGCATCCAGTGTCTCCGCCTCCGATTATAATCACATGCTTATCTTTAGCGTGTGGTCCTTCCAGAGACGCACCGCCTTGCTTCTTTTGCCAACCTTCTAGGAACTCCATGGCGAAGTGTATTCCATTCAATTGACGACCAGGCAAGGGCAGATCTCGTGGCCACGTGGCTCCCGTACAAAGTACCACCGCATCATATTCTTCGCTTAATTCTTTAGCTGAAATGTCTTTGCCTACGTTGACGTTGGTTTTGAAAACTATACCTTCCGCCGCTAACAAATCAACACGTCTTTGCACCACTTGTTTACTCAACTTCATTGTTGGAATACCATATTGAAGCAATCCTCCGATTCGATCATTTCTTTCGAAAACCGTTACACCATGACCTGCTTTATTCAATTGATGCGCACATGCTAGTCCTGCAGGTCCCGAACCTACGACCACGACTTTTTTTCCAGTTCGCACTGTAGGAATTTGAGGTACAATCCACCCGTTTTCAAAAGCGTGGTCTATGATTGCACATTCGATATTTTTAATGGTGACACTCGGTTCAGAAATGCCCAACACGCATGCACCTTCACAAGGAGCTGGACAAACACGTCCAGTGAATTCTGGAAAGTTATTTGTTTGTAACAAGTGGTTTAGGGCTTGACGCCACTGATTCTGGAACACCAGAAGGTTCCATTTCGGAATGATATTGCCTAAAGGACAACCATGCGAATTTGATTGGCAGAATGGAACGCCACAATCCATACAACGAGCAGCTTGTACACGTAATCCTTTTCGCACATGTTGAAAATTGTAGATTTCATCCCAGTCTTTCATGCGCTTATCTGCTTGACGATACATGCCAGTTTCTCTGGGATATTTCATGAAACCCCTAATCTTATCCAGAACGCGTTCAGCTTTTTTAGGTTCGTGTGCATCACCAGCGGCGTCTTCGATGTCCTGAATTTTCGGTTCGTGTGCTTGAGTCGTGGTATTTTCATTTGCAGTCTTTAGTTGTTTTAACGCCCTCTGGTACTCGTAAGGGAACACTTTTACAAACTCATTTTTAACTGAGTCGAATTCTTCAATTAATTTTTTCGCAATTACACTCCCAGTTAACTGTTCAAACTCAATCAAAAGATTCTTGACCAATATTAAATCGTCACGATCTTCAAGTTTGCATAATTCCACCGTTTCCATATTGCATTTAGTCGAAAATTTGCCATCAACGTCCCAAACATAGGCGATTCCTCCGGACATTCCTGCAGCAAAATTCCTGCCAGTTAAACCAAGAATGAGTACGGTTCCTCCTGTCATGTACTCACAACCATGATCACCTACACCTTCAACTACTGCAATGGCTCCTGAGTTTCTTACGGCAAATCNCGTAATCCTTTTCGCACATGTTGAAAATTGTAGATTTCATCCCAGTCTTTCATGCGCTTATCTGCTTGACGATACATGCCAGTTTCTCTGGGATATTTCATGAAACCCCTAATCTTATCCAGAACGCGTTCAGCTTTTTTAGGTTCGTGTGCATCACCAGCGGCGTCTTCGATGTCCTGAATTTTCGGTTCGTGTGCTTGAGTCGTGGTATTTTCATTTGCAGTCTTTAGTTGTTTTAACGCCCTCTGGTACTCGTAAGGGAACACTTTTACAAACTCATTTTTAACTGAGTCGAATTCTTCAATTAATTTTTTCGCAATTACACTCCCAGTTAACTGTTCAAACTCAATCAAAAGATTCTTGACCAATATTAAATCGTCACGATCTTCAAGTTTGCATAATTCCACCGTTTCCATATTGCATTTAGTCGAAAATTTGCCATCAACGTCCCAAACATAGGCGATTCCTCCGGACATTCCTGCAGCAAAATTCCTGCCAGTTAAACCAAGAATGAGTACGGTTCCTCCTGTCATGTACTCACAACCATGATCACCTACACCTTCAACTACTGCAATGGCTCCTGAGTTTCTTACGGCAAATCTTTCAGAGGCAATTCCTCTGAAGTAAGCTCTTCCCCAAGTAGCTCCGTATAAACAAACGTTACCTACAATGACGTTCAAGTGAGACTCAAATGTCGATTGCTTTGGAGGGTAAATCACAATGGAACCTCCACTCAGTCCTTTGCCAACATAATCATTTGCGTCTCCTTCTAGAGTTAGATTCACTCCTTTGGCAAGGAAAGCTCCAAAACTCTGACCCGCAGATCCAGTTAAGCGAATATTAACAGATTTACCATCTGGCAATCCTGCTTCGTTGTATTTCATGGAAATATGGTAGCTTAGGGTGGAACTAAAGCATCGATCTTCGTTTTTAATCTTCATTTCGATATCGATTGAATCTTGAACGCCTTCTATAACTGGCCTGGCTAAGTCGATTAGTTGGTTATCCAATCGTTGTTCCAATTGAAAATCTTGCGTCATTGAGCCACCTTTGATATTAACTCCGGGACGCATGTGTAAAGCGTTTTGCATTACAAGGTTTAAATTTAACATTTTGGCTTTGCTGGTTCCAGTTTCGACTGCGCGCAATAAATCAGTTCTCCCAACTAATTCCTGATAAGTGCGCACGCCTAATTTAGCCATATATTCCCTTATTTCTTCGGCTAACATGAACAAATAGTTAATGACATGTTCCGGTTGTCCAGTGAATTTTTTACGTAAAATAGGATCTTGGGTAGCAATGCCGACTGGGCAAGTGTTCAAGTGACACTTTCGCATCATAGTACAACCCATTACTATTAATGGAGCTGTGCTCAAACCAATTTCATCAGCTCCAAGTAAAGCGGCTACGACCACATCAAAACCAGTACGAATTTGACCGTCCGCTTGTAATACGATACGAGAACGCAAGTTATTTAGTACTAGCACCTGATGAGTTTCAGCAATACCCAATTCCCATGGCAGTCCAGCATTTTTTATACCGGTCCAAGAACTGGCACCAGTTCCACCATCATGACCAGACACAACAATGTGTTCTGCTTTGCCTTTTGCTACACCACTAGCAACCACACCTACACCCACTTCTGAAACAAGTTTAACCGAAATACGTGCTTTAGGATTGGCACATTTCAAGTCGTAAATCAATTCAGCCAAATCTTCAATTGAATAAATATCGTGATGAGGAGGCGGAGAAATTAACCCTACTCCAGCGACTGAATGACGAGTTTTCGCTATGTCTCCTGTTACTTTGTAGCCAGGCAATTCACCCCCTTCTCCAGGTTTAGCGCCTTGAGCCATTTTTATTTGTAAATCGTCGGCATGAGCCAAATACGAAGATGTAACTCCAAATCGACCTGAAGCCACTTGTTTAATGGAGGAACGTTTTTCATCGTCTAGATAGCGATCTTCGTCTTCACCACCCTCACCAGTATTGCTTTTACCACCCAACTAAAAATGGAAAACTTTAAAATTTTCCTCCAAAATCTAGAAACTTACTTTATTCATAGCAATGGCCAGCGTTTGATGAGACTCTAAACTGATCGAACCGAAACTCATGGCTCCTGTAGCAAATCGTTTAACGATTTCTGTAGCAGGCTCAATTTCCTCCAAGGGCAAAGGCTCATCAAGGGTTCTGAGTTCAAATCGACCTCTGAGCATACAGTCTTGAATCGATTGCATTGTCGATTCGATGTAACGATTATAAGCGCTCTTATTCTTGTTCACAGCCGATTCTTGTAGTGACGCTATACTAGAGGGCTCGTTTAAATGTTTCTCCCCACCAGCACGCCAATGATATTTTCCTGTGTCTCTTAGAATTAACATATCACACCCTTGTTGGTATGCATTTTTATGCCGTTGCAATGCTTCCACGGCCAGCCATTCTAAACTTACTCCACCTAAAAAATATTTGAGCTACGCCATCTATTCTAATACGTTAAATTCAACACTTACCGATCCTAGAGGGTGTGCCTTTAAAGCATTTCTCGATTACATCTTCAGCAAGACCCACGGCCTCAAAAATTTGGGCTCCTTTATACGATTGCAAAGTGGAAATTCCCATTTTAGCCATCACTTTACTGATGCCAGTTTGCATGGCTTGAGCATAGTTTTGATAAATGGCTTCGTCGCTTAGATTCGTGTCTAGAATGCCTTGATCCCTCAAACTTCTTGCTAATTCCAAAGCTAAATACGGGCAAATCGCGTCTGCGCCGTAACCTAACAACAAACAAATATGGTGCACTTCTCTAGCCTCAGCGCTTTCTACGATCAGGGCTACTTTCATGCGTCTTCGGGTTTCAATTAAGTGATGATGTGTAGCTCCCAGGGCGAGTAAACTGCTGATTGGTACCCGATCCTTGTCCGCCAATCGATCAGAGAGGATTAGTATTTGATTGGTTTTCGCTGCCTCGTTCGCCTCATTGCAAATCTCTTGGAGTTTCTTTAGAAACCCGTCCATACCATTTTCAACCGGGAAGGTGATATCAATCACGTGGGAAGACCAATTGCGATGCGTGACATATTTAAAAACTTCCAAATCTGCTATGGAAATCACTGGATTTTTCAGCCACAATCTATGAACCTAATGGACATAAAATTGTATTGATTTTTCATACTTATCTATCACCACTTACCTGTAGAGCTGTGGGTTCTAGAATATTTGCTTCAGGCCCTATAGGACACTGCAAAGACATAACAACTTTTTCTCTAAAAGGATCAATGGGCGGATTGGTGACTTGAGCAAATAATTGCTTGAAATATTCGTAGAGTAATGGGGCAAAATTGGAGAGACAAGCTAATGGGACGTCATTACCCATACTGCCTAAAGCTTCTTTCCTAAAATTTAAAAGATTCAATAAATTTGACACTGCTAATAATTAACTCACTTATTGTTGATCATTGGTAGAAGCAGCAAATGAATGGTCTCCGTTGAATATCCATATAAAGGTAATCGTTTGTCAGTCAATCCGCTTGATTCGAATTTGGGTTTCGCTGGATGTCCTGCATCTAAGTGGGCTTTTTTCAGTTCTTCCATTGTTATCTAGAAAAGAAAAGTGGTAACAAATCAAGAAGGGTTTCGTGTTGTCTGAAAAACTATTAAGCAACGAAAATGAATTAGCTGAAAACAGTTCTAGACTAAAAATTATCTAACAGTGTCACACTCATTTCTGGACTCACCATCTGAAGATGTCATCGGATAATTTTATAAAACAAAAAGAACCAATATTAGCATTTGTCATTTTTGAACTGTACATTAACGTGAACTCAAGAAATAATAATGTAATTACCTTTTCTTTAATCCAATCGGCGTGCGGTCTAGAATGAGAAATTTGATGTTTCAACTCAACATCTTGGATAACAGATTTTTCTACTGTGTCCACTAACAACATACGGCCAGGTTTCAGTCGACTTTTCAGCACTACATTAGCCGGATCAACATCATATACCCCTACCTAAATTAGCGATACTAAGCACATTAATTCTAACTTAAGATTATAATCAGTTGTTTACCTCACTGGCCATGATCATAATATTGTCTTTGGTAATATAGAATCGAGAAGGTCGTAGTCCGTTTCTGTCCAAAATAGCGCCAATGAATCGCCCATCAGTAAAGGAGATCAGTGCGGGACCGTCCCATGGCTCCATAGAACAGGCCGCCCAATGGTAGTAATTGCGTTTGTCTTCAGGCATAGTTGGATCGTTTTGCCAAGCTTCAGGCACCATTGTCATTACAGCCTGTAGAAAAATCACTTCATTATTTGAAAACTTAACACTTGAATTGAGTAAGTACTTCAGGAAGTTTTCTTTGACCAGCATGAACAAGAAATTCGAGAACGCAGTCGGCTGATCCACTGTCCGATAAATTGGGCTCCACCACTGGATATAATTGCTTTAATTTATCCCCAAACAAGGAATTTTTCATTACACCCTCTCGAGCTTTCATCCAATTGACGTTGCCTCGTAAAGTATTAATTTCTCCATTATGAGCGATTATTCTAGAATATTTGTTGTCATTTAAATAAAGCATTTGCTAATTTACATTTATTGAGGTACCTTAACGGATGGGCACGTTCCCAACTCGGAAATGTATTGGTACTAAATCTGGTGTGAACCAATGCTAGATACGTATCGTACAAAGGATCTGTTAAGTCAGGGAAATATATCCATAACTGATCAGAAGTCAGCTGACCTATTGAATTAATCAAATGACTTTCACACGAACCCAAATAGTACCCAAGGATTACCTTTATAAACAATGGTACGTCTGCTCAGAGAACATATATAAAAGCGTTTTGCAGGGGCTGGGATTTCATGGCTGGCCCTCTTGCGCAGAACGAAGAAGGTCCGATCCAGTTCTTCCTCTAACAAGTTTTTGCATGAAGATTTCGGAACGATAAACACCTATTGAAAAGAATTAGAAATAAATGGGTTTTTCTGAGAGGATTTTACATCTAACTATTCGTCGACATTTGCGATAGACATTTTCAGAGGTTTCAGAAGCGAAAGGGAATTAAAAATATTGCTTCTGCAAGTATTTCATTTAATCTAAGCTTCGAGAAATCACCTCTGAATTGTTTATTGTAAATGTCGACTGAATGCATGCAAATGCTTCAGTTCTTGCCTGTCTCATGAATGGTTCAGAGTTTTTAGCCACTGCACCTATGGCGGAATTGTTGGTTGGTACGGTACGCCAAGCCAACACGGACATATCCAATTCCTGGCAAAAAAATGTATCGATTTTTAATTAAATTAATTTTAGAAATTTGATCGTTCAAGGTTTGACTTGCCTCTGCCAAGGCTCCGAATTTATTTTCGGACTCCTGGTGGTGTAATTTGTCCAAAAAGAAAATTCCAGTGGCGTAACGCCCGTACGGAGGCAATTGAACATTTTGTTCTTCTCTAGAACAGAAAAACATTCATTTTAATTGACATGTGAAAAACTCAATCACTCACTTAAGTTTGGCCGTGTAAAAATCATGGGGAATGGCCGTAAGTACTCCTGCTCCATCGCCGGTATCATTATCGCATGCGCAGGCGCCTCGATGGTTCATTGAGACTGCAAGACGCTGCGCGTCTCGCACAATTTTTTTCTGGCGTCGTCCATCGATGGCGACCACGAAACCGACTCCACACGCTTCCTTTTCAAACGAGGGGTCGTACAAGCCCTGAGCTGTGGGGGCCTGCCACGAAGTTGCCATCTAATTACTGAAAATAAAAATAGTTGCCAGATATACAAGATTTAGAAAAAAAAACAATGTCGTAAGGTCACTGAAAATTTTCCGCTTTGACATAAATTGAAGATAAATTTTAACAATTTTGCAATAATTTTTTGTCTAATCGCTGCTGCTGGCCCCCCAATGGAGATCCATAATGAAATCGATAATGATAGTAATGAGGCGACACTAATAAAAAAACAATATTTGTTAAATAAAAACGAAATAAATCAAGTGTGAATCCATTATGCAACAGTTTCCTTATCAAGGTTAAGTGTTAGATTTATGATTTTTTTTTTGCTGCTGGTGTTATGGCATG
The DNA here is from genome assembly GCA_013372445.1 of Hypothenemus hampei. Lineage (NCBI taxonomy): Eukaryota > Metazoa > Arthropoda > Insecta > Coleoptera > Curculionidae > Hypothenemus > Hypothenemus hampei. The sequence continues at coordinate 628,023 of JABRWK010000012.1, read as the reverse complement.
TAATTGCGTCGTCGTTATCGACATAAGTAAATATGCAGACCTATAAAGGTAACGAAAAAAAACAANAAAAAAAACAATTGGCTTGCCGAAAGGAAAAAATGCCCATCGTGAAATGTAACGATTAACAAAAATGCAACGTTAAGCATTTCTTGTTGGTTTTTACGTTGCACTTTGTATCATGGCTCAATTACCATTCAACGTGAGTTTGGCAAACGTTGTCACAATTTATCGTTTTCTTAATTATAATTTTACTTTTCTTAATCTAAACGAGTCTGGATCCAACAAATTTGCAGATGTAAAATTATCCTCATTAAGTAATTTTGAAAATTTTGAGACGCTTAAATTTAATTTTTGAAAAAAATTGAAGACACCTTAAATGCTTTTCTAATTAAAAAAAAACAATTTTAAGTCATACAGACTTTAGTCCGGCATAAGAAGACCGTTCAATGACGTTAATTTTATTTTGTCTTAAGTAATCCGCTGAGCCAAACGTCCTTAAATTGAAGAGCCTCATGAATGAATTTCAAGTTATATACAAGTTATCGGGTTAATAGACGACCAGCTTGGTTGAGAAGCCTTGCTCTGTTGAAGAACGTTTGTAGACGACTTTATTGGTTGGTATTTCATGTTGAACAAACGATTGAGATGGGATCCAAATGTTCGGACATTTAATGAGTGATGTACAATGTTGGTAACAAAATTGATCGTTTACAGGTCTCTTTATAACACACTGCTCTTCCAACCTTTAATAATCTTGCACTAGGAAAAATACGCATAAGTATCAATAGAATTGTTTTCATGATACGTAGTTTTTTGGGTATCATTAGGGTTATCTTTATGAACTTATTCACGTAATTCTTAAGGAATGAATGCGTCTTAAATTGGAATGAAAGTTTTGTCGCCAATTATAGTTTGAAAATGATCATGGCTTCCATTTTGTAACAATTGCATACTTTGTTGTTTGGAAGGCGTTTTGCTTTTTGAAATTCGGTCAGTTTTTAAGGCACTCAGCCAAGTCATAAACAACTTTCATTATCTTCAGTTCGGAATGCAAAATGATCTTCACAGTTTCAGATACTGTAGATACACTTGGCGTCAGATAAAACGGAACGACTCTTAAAGTCATATTTTCCTGATTTGAATAAATCCGATTATTGGACGAATTAGAGGAATAGGATTGCAAAACAAAAAGATAACAAATATGCAGGATGCCAACATCGTTACCTATCTTCAAGAAAATCCTTTCGCAACAGCCATTGCAGCTGGCCAAATTACTAATTTTCCAGATTATAATTTGACATTGTCATTTCAGTTACAGTAATGCAAAAATATATGTATAGAGGTGCCAATTTTATCGTTCCGTTTTATCTGACGTCAAGTGTACATTTAGAGCTGATCTTCATCGTGTCCTGAATTACTTTTTCAGAAGTTACAATGCCAACATGTTTTAATTGTCATTGTTACTTTGCCCAACAGTATCTAGATTAATATATTTTCAGTTTCCAATATGGTAATCCTCCCTGTCAGGTTTATGATCTGAATGTATTTTCAATCTTACCGTGAGCTCAGATATTCCCAAAATACTAAAATGTGTATCTTGATTCAAAAGACTTATTTTCTTCTAATGCTAGAACATTGAATTTCTACATGTCACTTAGTGGAAAGACCATTGTTCAAAATTAAAAAAATTCTGGAATTTCATATTTAATGTTGTTCAAACGTAAATGTTCATGGTGCCAAAGTGAATTATATAACATTCATCTTACAGTCCTTACTTGTTTCCATGTGAATATTGCATTTTATCGCTGATTCGCCAGTTAAAGGAAAACGGGTCAATTTGCGCAAATAATTGCGAGAAAGAGTTCCACAGATTAGTGGTGTTGGAATTGAACGATCCTTGTATTTTTCAACTTCCACCAATCCCCAACCAGTCGGCAACGTATTTTCAACTCCTCATATGGTCATAAAGTAAATTCCTAATTGATGAATCGAGAGGCCAGTCCAATTACCAGACTTCAATGTTATCAAAAACTCTGAATATTTATTGGAATTGTACCGAAAACTTCAAGTGTTTATTAAATTGTTTCAGTGCTTATTATGGATGTTCCGTAAACAAACACTTGAATTGCCTGCGAAAAAATTCAAATACCATTCCTCCCCTCCTCTTCCTCCGACTTCATGTCACCAGAGCCAACTTTAATTAAATTGAAATGAAAAATGACTCTCAACTGTCAACGACTGGCATTCGCTTTTTAATACTTGGCTCACTTGGATATGTTTTCTTTTTTTCGAAATAAAATAAACCCTGTTTTTTATCATTAGAACAGTTCAAGGCAACCTATTCCTAATCCAGAATTAATGTCCGAGATGATCTTTTGATATTTTCCAGTGCTGGTGAACGCAACACACCACTGACCGAGGGGAAAGGGGAGTTTGAAAGAGGAGCAGTGTCGTGTTATTGATTTTTCCTGACGATTGCGCAATAGTATTTTTTATAACAATAATAAATTGCCAACCGGCTTGTCGTAAAATTTGTTTGCAAAGTCGCAATTAAAACTTTGGATCTGAAAAACGGGGGCAAACGGTGGCTATTTTTAGATTTGGAAATTTTCTTTGGTTACATTGACAAGACTCGTGGATAGACCGGTTCTGTTAACATTAAAATTCGAAATAATTAATTTCCATTAACTCACCCAAGAGATTGGTTAGTGTGAAACACCACTACTCAATAAACTTCCTCGATGCCCAAATCTAAACCGTAATAATGGAAACACCGAAAAAATAACAAACGAACGCCAAGAAACAAATTATTAGGAACCAATGCCTACTTTAATTCAATGATCAAATAACAACTCTTATTTATCGCACTTTGTTAAGAACTCGTGCTGCATCTATTAATCAACAACAGAAACGAAGCTCACGCCAGGAACTCAGAAACCGATCTGAACGAATTTTCATTTTTCAGATAGGTAAGTCTACTTCTTCTGTTTCCAGTTGCACGTCAGCACCCTCCAACTCTGTCTCGCACGTTATGTACTCATAAGATTATTGCGTGCAAGGATGCCAAAGTTACGAATTTGTTTTTAGGCACTGGATATTTGTCAAACAAATAAAGCTGAGTTATCAAATCAGTTAACAAACTGGCAACATTGTGCATACAGTAAAAAACATATGAACAACTATTAGTTCCATAGTTGTCAGAGAGCCATCGATTTTCAAAGAAATAAACAATTGATTGGTTTAAATTGTTAAGTCTATTAACAATAATCTTAGATTAATTAGCCATAAATGAGTAAAAGTTTTAACTGTTTTGCATCTGACGTTTTGTCTATAACTGCAAAAGAGTTCATTATATCTTTAAAAATATCATTTTTTCACTTGAAAACCTTGAATTTTCCATATGATGCGCTAATTAAATACTTAAATCGAACGCAAATGTTAGGTTATAACAGGAAAACAGCAGAACATAAGTTTCGCTACACTGCTCAGTATAGTTCTTTTTTTAATTTACCGTATCTTCTCTAAACATGACTGAGTACAACATTGCCATATCGCACAATTATTCTTTAATACAAGTGATCAAAAACATTGTTGCCAAATTATCTCTTCATCATTTAAAAATTTAAATCCTTGAATTCAGGACGACTTTCACATTTTGCAATGATCGCTTTCGATTTTTCAATATTACTCGTGTGTTGCTACTTAAACAGTACAAAATGTCCCTATCGAAACTAGTGTTGCCATTGAAATACTCTAAAAACTGTAGAAAAATGTTTCAAATTCCAAATATGATCAATGCAACCCGTCACTTATCAGTTTCAAAGGTACATTTTGCTAAATTGGCTCAGGAAAAGAAACCCGATTGGAACCGAGCTGTAAGTGAAGCTGAGAAAATTGTTGGATATCCAACATCATTTTTGAGTTTACGTTGGTTGCTCAGTGATGAAATTGCTAACGTTGCTTTGCATTTGAGAAAATTAGTTGGGTCGAATCACCCTCTACTGAAGACTGCTAAGTAAGTATTATCCCTAGTGTGTAATATTAGGTCAAAGCGAACATTTCGTTTAAGGGGACTACTTTACAATGGCAAAAATAACATGCAAGCCTGGGGCCTTATTGTACTACTCATATCAAAAGCTGCAGGACATTCTGCTGATATTCCAGATATGGAACAGGACAAAGCTGCTGGCAAGTGTCATACCTTTTCCTCACCAAATTGTTATGTTATAAAAAGTTGATTGACAGGAGTACTTCACAGCCAAAGAGCTCTAGCAGAAGTAACTGAAATGATGCGAACGAGTCATTTAGTGCACAAAGGTTTAGTCAATTTGCAACCACCAAATAACATAGATGCTAATGGAGATATGATGTTTGGGAATAAAATTGCTCTTCTAAGTGGGGACTATTTACTCAGCAATTGTTGTATTGAACTGGCTAATCTTCGAAATCAAGACGTAGTTGAACTGATGAGTTCTGCTGTAAGAGATTTAGCTGAAGCTGAGTTTGTTGGTCCAAGGGACAAGGAGAACAATCCATTACCTGCTAGACCTAAAAATGTTCAACAGGAATATACACAGTTTACAGATAATAATTTGGAACCTTTAATTGTAAGTGAAGCTTTGGGAAATGCACACGCCGAATGGACTTTGAGACATGTACTTAATGCTGGTAAGTATCTAAAGTTGTTTAGATTATTTTTTTAATAATCAGTTAAAGGTTCTCTCCTTGGAAAATCATGCCAAGGCACCCTAAAACTGGCAGGCCATTCAGAAGAACTCCAAAAAAAGGTTACCTCTTTGGAAAACACTTAGCCTTAGCTTGGCAGGCCTGTTTAGATCGAGAACCCTTTCAGCCAGGTAAAAACCCTTTCAAATACGATTAACATTGTACTCCTCATTTCATTAGGCTCAAGCGGTCCATTTAGTCTAGTATGTGCCCCATTAATGTTTACTTTACAAAACAAACCAGAATTGTATGAACACATTGAAAAAGGATTAGAAAATGTTGAAGAAATCGACTATCATCTACTCAGAAAGGAAGTTCTGGAAGGTCCAGGCTTAGAAACAACCAAAAAATTACAAAAGGAACATTCTCAAGCTGCTTTAAAAGTTTTAAATGAATTGCCACCATCAGACGCTAGAACTGCCCTTGCTAATATTATAGCTGCTGTACAGGAGTCTTGAAATATTCTTTTTTTTTGTTCAGGTTTTACTGTGATAAGCTACAAAAATTTGGTGAAGGATATGATCAATGTTTATACGAGGGTGAGTTGAAAAGATTCAATTGTTTCGTAAACTTCAAGATATTGCAACAACAATGCAAAAAGACAGATACTTCAAATTGAAATTGGTACTTCATGCACTCTTTTCGCCTGATTTAACCTTTTTTGACTAGAAGTTGTTCTTTACATATGAAAAAATTTCACGCAGTTAGAAAATATAGGAGAAATTTTGAGGTGATTGTTACTACAATCACCTTAAGGTCGAAAATTAATCATCTCATTCTCGAATATTGTTAAAAAAATTATTTTTTATTTTTTAAATAAATATTTACAAAATTCTCCCTATATTTAGTAAAGCTTGTTTTGCATCAGTGTCTTTGAACTCACTCAGAACTTTATAGCTTTTTTCAACAAATTCTTTCTTTAATTCTTCAGTCTTTTGGATTCCTGGACCTTCTCTTACAGTCTCTTTTATTAAACTAAAATCACATTTGCTTAAGTCATCAGCTCCTTTCAAAATTTCTTCATAAAAATCCGGGTTATGCTGCAAATGGAACATTACTGGTGCTAGAACAAAAATTTTCCTTAAAAACTAGTTTAAGTCATTATTAAACTAACCTGAAATTAAGCTAAATGGTCCGTTACGATCCTCCTCCAGAAAAATATCCAAATCAAATTGCGCTTGCAGTGCCAAAGCCATATTTCTACCATATAAATATCCCAATTTTTGGAAATGTTCAGAATGATTGGCTAACTTTAACGCCGCTTGGCAACATTTGGCCAATAAACTTGCACTTCCTAAAACATCCTTTTAGAAAGCAGCTTTATTAACAGTTTATAAACTTGCCTAGAAAGTGTCTTAAAGTCCATTCAGCTTTTGCATTACCCAGTACTTCATTCACTTTGAAAGCGGCCACACCAAACTCATTTGGAACCTCAATTTCAGTCAGTTTTGTTACAGGCCTTGCTGGAAATGGTTTATTTTGTTTGTCTCTCGGTTCAATGAATTCAGCTTCTACCAAATCACGAAGACACACTGATACTAGTTCGTTTACTTCTTGATTCTTCAAAACAGCTAATTCCCGAAAGCTTTGGCTCAGTAAATAATCTCCTGTGAGTAAACTAAGTGTATTTCCATAGTTTAAGTCTGAGTATTCTTGAGGCTCTTCGGTGTAGATATTGAATACACTGCTATGAAGAATGTGGCCGGTCCTGATCATTTCAGTTACTTCTGCCAGTACTCTTTGACTATGAAGAATTCCTTTTGAAATCCCAAATAAGAATTCCTATATAACAAAAACGACAAATTTACCTGCTGTAATATCCTTATCCATATCCGAAAAGTCCCTTTCTAAACCTCCAGCTTTGGATACTAACAAGACTATTAAACCCCATGTAGGTGTTTTATCTCCTAATATTAAATTCCTTGTAAAAAAACCTCATTAATTTCAATATAAGCAATTTAATGTAATTTACCTGGCCGTTGCCAATAAGGGATGATTAGTCCCAATTAATCGCCTAATATGGCTGGCAATGTTTGCCACTTCGTCATTTAACAACCAACGTAAGCTTAAAAACGATGTAGGATATCCAATAATTTTTTCTGCATCATTAATAGCCTTTCTACATACAGTTTGCTCTTGAGATTTGGTCAGTAAACTACGGGTTAGGTAATAAATGGGATTAAAAGCACTTCTTAATAATGATAACCGATGAGGCCTGAGCCTGATCATCTCAAGTTATAAAAAATTTAAATTCTCCCACAAATAAAGCTTTTTTAACAAAATTCTACCGTTAATTCTTAATTGACAATATTTGGATTTCAAATCGAATAATTTGAGGTTACGTTTACTCTTATGTAACAAAGAAAAGACGATAAAAATATGTTCGGAATTTAACAATACTAAATATATAGGTCTCTTTTTATTTCATTGAAAATAATTAATATACGGAACGCTGTACCATATAAATCAATTTTCGACATATGACGGAGCAGCTGTTGATCACATTTGATGAAGGACTTCTGGATTATTCTATTGATTGTCAAAAGCTTGTTTGTTTATTAAATTTTCCTTAAACTATAATGGAAGAGACAATTTGTCGGATTTGTCTTACGGAAATTGGAGAATTTCAAACCTTGTTCACGTCAGTTAAACTGGAAGGTTCCCAGTCAACCATGCACCTTTCTGAGATGATTTGTTCCTTTGCCCATATCCAGGTAAGGGTTACTAAATGTAAAAGCTATTTGTTTTTAATAAAAAATCCTTTTAAAGATTACAGTGGGTGATGGACTACCCGAACAAGTATGTAATTCATGTGCCAAAGATACGTTACGTATGTATATTTTTAAATTACGTTGTGAAGCAAGTGATAAAATTCTCAGAAAGAGACTTGCCGAACCTCAATCTGAGTTTCAAGATGACTCGAAAAGTAATAGCACTCTTGAATCGGGAGAAAATTGCATATCAAATGAAGCAAGCGACAGTAATACAGAAGAGGATTATTTCTACTTGGAACATGTGAATGTTAAAAAAACAGAACGTGAGAAGAGTTTTGAGTGTAGCTTTTGTCAGAAAAAGTTTACCAGAGAAGACTTACTGTTGCGGCATAAAATTGCACATGCCATGAAAATGAAGAGTTTTAATGATGAAGAATTCAGCAAAGAAAGCAGAGAAAACGACAGTGAATCGGAAATTGATGGGTTTCAAGATGACACAACACAAATAAGTGATATTGAATCTAGCAAGGGTTCCAAATGCATTCTATGTGATTTTGAAGGTGATTCTTTGGAACACCATTTTAAAGAACATTTAACACAATCAGAATTTGGTGACCTCACTTGTAAAGTGTGTAACGAAGCAGTAAAGGACGTGCAACAATTCAAGAAGCACGTTCAAAAAATTCATGGAACAAAGAAAATTGGCAAGAAATACTCCTGTCCACACTGCTTTATGGAATACTCGAAAAAAGGCAATTTAAACAACCACTTGTGCTGTCACACCAATAACAAAACAGCTGAGTTGAGTAGCGAAGAACAAGAACAGTTTAATTGTGATCATTGCAACAAATTGTACAGGAGCAAAAAAGATCTATTGCGCCATCTAAATAGAGTCAGGATTAATAAGAAATTTGGCATTCAAAAGAAGCCTCACATTTGCGAAATTTGCTTTAAAGGTATAAGTGGTCACTTTTAACAATTACCTTTATTTCATGTATTGTACATGTTTTAGCATTCAATCAAATTTCAAACTTAAAGGACCATTTAAGGACCCATAATGGTGAAAAACCATTTTTGTGCCCATCGTGTGGGAAAGGCTTCAATCAATTAGGTAATCATTACTGCAGCTAGTTTTGAATTTATTGTTTTACATATCCTGTATATTTAAAGGAAATTTACGTCAACATCAAATAAGACATAGCGGGGTAAAGTCCCATATCTGTCCTACGTGCGGCCATGGATTTGCCAGTAAAGGAGAATTACATGCCCATTTAAGGAAACATACAGGTATAATAATGGTTTTGCTTTTAATTAATGCGCAGCCCAGTAATGAACATTTTCAGGGGCCAGACCTTTTGTTTGTGATGTATGTGGTAACGGATTCACCACATCATCATCTCTCACCAAACATAAACGTATTCATTCAGGCGAGAAACCTTACGAATGTGAATTCTGCAAAATGAAATTTTCGAGATCTGGTATTTTAAGCAGGCATCGACGAATTCACACGGGAGAAAAGCCTTATGTTTGTGACATTTGCACAAAAGCTTTTACGCAGAGCAACGATTTAAATTCGCATTTAAGAATACATACAGGCGAGAAGCCGTATAAGTGTGATGAGTGTGGACAACCATTCAGACAAAGTTCAGCATTAAAAACACATAAGAAGACTCATATGGAAAAGAAAACATCAGGACAGGAAAAGAAACCACGAGAAATAATGTTTGTTGAAGAAGAAGAGAATATAATGGCCATTAAATATGAAGATCTAACTGGAGGTGTTTAGAATTTGATTTTTTTCAAGGAACAATTCTATTCTAGTCAATTTTTTAATTTTTCATCTTTTTCACACACCTTATACATATTTACATTTTAACATTAAATCAACATAAAAGCAAATAAATGTGAATTTAAGTGGAAACCTCCTCATTACTACCGTCAAACTCTAGTTTTACATCATCAGGCAATCCTTCCACATCTACTTCCGATTCAGCAGCGTTAAGCATGTTCAACGTCACTTCTTGTTTCAATAAACTTGGTTGGGTTACTGCAGTTTGGCTTGTGGGATTCACTTGTCTGACTGGTAAACCAGCATCTTCAAAAGCTTTTTTTTTCAAGGCAGTCCTAATTTGTGATCTGATTATTATCAAGAAAAATACGGATTAGAAAGTGGACAAATGTAGAGATTGTATGGTTGTTATTAAACTTACACTGTACGCCGTTTGATATGATCACTTATTTGGTTTAATCCATCTGAAAATTGTTTTACCACTTGACGAAGCATTTCAATTTCTTCATCCGTCCACTTTCTGTGCATTGAAAAAGACTTAATGATCTGATTCAAATAAAACCTGACTTACCCTGTAGGTGATTCTGAATGGGGATGTAATTGCATCGTTAAATCTCCTAAACGATTAAAAGCTTGACCGGCAGCAGTGAATATTTCACCGACCTAAAAAACTCAAGTAATATGTCGTTCTAAAATCGAAATTTGCCATTTACCTTGCTAGCAGAACTCATTTCTGTGCAAATTTCAAAATATTAATCCAAAATAACAAAGCGCCAAAAAATCATAACCTCACAAAGCCAAAACAAAGTTCACAGATCAACAGTCCTTGTCTATCCTTATCACATAAATAACATTAAACGAGGATAAAAACAATTTGCTTTTATGTTTGACAGTTGTCAATGTCAAATGTCACCTGATTATTTTTGACAAGTGGTATTGCCAATGAAAATCTCCACCGTTGTACATATGTGTAATGAAAAAAATGAATAATTTGTAGTAAAAAAACTAATTTTTCACTAAAACCATGAGCGGAAACCCAAAATTAGATGATTTAATTCAATCGGTGTCTTTGTACAAACGAATTCCTACAGTATTACATTTAACTTTGTTACCTTTTCTGGTTCTCTACCCTGTATGGATATATTTGTGGATTGGATTGTGGGGCTTCTGGGAGCACTACGAGGGAGGCTTTGTTGGTATCGCAGTGATCGGATGCATCCAGATCTTATCTTGTCTGGCCTGCTACTGGTCAGTTCACATTAATTGTTTTTTCAATTGTAAAAAGGAGAAGGATCCTTTGAAGGCTAATCTAGCGAAAGTAGTACCTACAGAGAACAACGGCAGTTCAGAAATTGTTTGGCTCCGAAAAATTAAGGTAAGGTATAATTACTAACATTATATAGTGTTTGTAATATTTTGTTAATTCCTCAGCCACCAAATGGGGAATTAATGATTTTCTTCATTTTCCAAAAAACTAAATACATATGGGATCAAGACAAGAAAACGTTCAAAGGCGTTGAGTTCCCCATACATAAGACTTTTGAGGAATATAATATGTCTAAAGGATACCAGGATGACAACGATGTGAAACAAGGAGAAATTACCTATGGAAAAAATGATTTGGATATGGTGGTACCGGAGTTTTCTGAATTATTTACAGAGAGAGCAACAGCTCCATTTTTTGTTTTCCAAGTATTTTGTGTGGCCCTATGGTGCCTGGACAAGTACTGGTACTATTCAATATTCACTTTATTCATGTTGATCATGTTCGAGTGTACATTAGTACAACAGCAATTGAGAAATATGTCTGAAATTAGGAAAATGGGCAATAAACCTTATAATATTTTAGGTAAGTTTTATTTAAAATATGTCATTTGAATATAACCTTTTGGTTTTCTTAATAGTTTATCGTAACAGAAGATGGAGACCCATTTTAACAAATGAACTAGTTCCCGGTGACATAATTTCAATAGTGAGAAGTAACAAGGACAATCTGATACCTTGTGACGTGCTCTTGCTCAGAGGAACTTGTATTGTGGATGAGAGCATGTTAACAGGAGAATCTGTACCTCAAATGAAGGAACCTATTGAAGGTGGTGATCCTAACAGGATTTTAGATCCAGATGCAGATGGAAAATATCACGTTTTGTTTGGTAAAACTTATGGCGTTTCCCGTTAAACATTCTTCAGACATCAGAATTATTTCAGGTGGCACCAAGGTGGTTCAACATTCTTCACCTGTAAAAGCAACGACAGGCTTGCGCCCTCCAGATAATGGCTGTGTTGCTTACGTGCTAAGAACTAGTTTTAATACCGCTCAAGGCAAACTGCTACGTACCATTTTATTCGGTGTCAAGCGAGTTACAGCCAATAACAAGGAAACATTTGCGTTTATCTTGTTTCTCTTAGTTTTTGCCATTGCTGCTGCAGCATACGTGTGGAACAAAGGTATTGAAGACCCCGAAAGAAATCGTTATAAGTTATTTTTGGAATGCACTTTGATATTGACGTCAGTTGTTCCGCCAGAATTGCCGATTGAACTGTCACTTGCCGTAAATACTTCCTTATTGGCCTTGTCGAAATTGGGCGTCTATTGTACAGAGCCCTTTCGCATTCCCTTTGCTGGCAAAGTGGACATTTGTTGTTTTGACAAAACAGGAACGTTAACTAGCGATAATCTTATAGTTGAAGGTGTGGCCTTGGCAAATAACGATTCAAAAGTAACTTCCATTCAAGACGCCCCCTTAGAGACACTTCAAGTATTAGCGTCTTGTCATTCACTAGCGCAACTTGATGATGGCCTGGTGGGCGATCCCTTGGAAAAAGCTACAATGACAGCGATAGATTGGACTGTTACAAAAGCTGATTGTGTAATACCAAAACGAGGAAAATCGGCAGCATTGAAAATTTTCATTCGTTATCATTTCTCTTCACAACTTAAACGAATGTCAGTGATTGCCGGCTACAATCCACCTAACTCAACAGACACCGTATATATTTCGTCTGTTAAAGGTGCTCCAGAAACATTAAGAACCATGTTAGAGGAGGTGCCCAAGAAATATGATGATGTTTATTTGGCTTTGTCGAAAAGAGGTGCTCGAGTGCTCGCCTTAGGTTACAAGGAGCTTGGAAAGCTTTCTAGTCAAGAAATTCGAGATTTGACACGAGAAGAAGCGGAAAAGGACTTAAAATTTGCCGGATTCATTATTACTTCTTGTCCGTTGAAGAGCGACTCAAAGAACGCAATTAAAGAAATACAAGAGGCTTCACATAAAGTCATCATGATCACTGGTGATAATCCATTAACTGCCTGTCACGTTGCCAAAGAGCTGCGTTTCACCACCAAACCAATTTTGATACTAACGCAAACCAACGGCTGTGAATTTTCATGGGAAAACTATGTGAACAAACAAGTTTTACCTTTAGATTATAACGTGCAAGGGGGTCAAGAATACAACCTTTGCATCACTGGCGATGGTTTGGAATACCTGAAAATACATAATAAAAATTTATTGAAAGAAATTCTACCTCAAGTAAGCGTTTATGCGCGTTTCGCTCCGAAACAGAAAGAATACGTAGTTACACAACTCAAATCATTAGGTTATACTACGTTGATGTGCGGAGATGGTACGAACGATGTTGGAGCATTAAAACATGCTGATGTTGGAGTGGCAATTTTGGCAAATCCCCCTGAACGATTGCCATCAGAACCACGTGAAAAGCTTTCGCGAGAGCTGGAGAAAAAAATACGTGAGGATCGTGCGGCCAAAACTCCAAGACCAAATCATATAAAAAACGTCGTGGAACAACGGGATCGAATGCAAAACAAGTTGAACAAATTGATGAAAGAACTGGAGGAGGAAGAACAAGTTCAAGTTGTGAAACTAGGAGACGCCTCTATCGCATCCCCGTTCACTAGTAGATTGTCTTCAATAGCATGTATTTGTCATATAATCAAACAGGGTCGATGTACTTTGGTCACAACGTTGCAAATGTTCAAAATATTGGCTTTGAATGCATTAATACTAGCCTATACTCAATCGGTACTCTACTTGGATGGAATTAAATTAAGAGATATGCAAGCCACATTGCAAGGGATCCTGTTGGCGGCCAGTTTCTTGTTTATTTCACGCTCAAAGGTATGGTTTATTGTAATATCAAAGCTTCAATTGAAATCCTATTATTTTAGCCACTGAAAACACTGTCGAGGCAAAGACCTTTGCCAAATATCTTCAATTTGTACACTATTGCTACGGTTCTATTACAATTTTCCGTGCATTTTGTTGCATTGATTTATCTGGTTTACATGGCCAAGGCACAAACTCCTTTGTAAGTTTTAATAAAAAAATATATTCCAGATTTCGACAACAGCAAGTTTTAGGGTTGAAAAAGAAGTTAATAGTAGTATCTCAAGAACTATGCCAACTCTAAAATTAACCGAAGATGAAGAAGACGAGCTCTTTGAGCCGAATCTCATAAATAGTACTGTGTTCGTAATATCAATGGCCCTACAACTGGCTACATTTGCCATAAACTACAGGGTTTGTATATGAAATTCGACATACCGTTTTACATTAAAAGTATCCTAATTTCAGGGTCGGCCGTTTATGGAAAGCCTAATGGAAAACCGTTGGCTTTTATATAGTATCCTATTTTCTGGAGCAGTAGTTTTTATTCTCACATTAGGAATCATGCCCGAATTGTCAGCTCAATTTGAAATAATCGAATTTCCGGAAGACGTGAGTATCAATTAGAGGCAGATTTGAACTATATTAGTTACAATATATTGTTATTTTTAGTTTAAATACGTCCTAGTACTAGTTTTACTGGCAGATTTTGTTTGTGCATATCTAGTGGACCGTATATGCATATGGATCTGTGGTGAAGGCAAAAGTTTAGCGTAATTTTAAGCCAACCGTTTATAATGATTTATTGCGGTCATTCCACTATTCTAGGATTGTGTTAAGAAATGTTTCGTTTTGTCATGCTGTGACGTAAAGTGAATAAAAAATTTAATTGAAAAACAAATGACGCGAATGCTTTTGACAGTAACATATTGCAAATATTCTTCTGACACTAAAACTAAGGATGGCTATGACAAAATAAAAAATCTCAAAATGGCCGAAAATTTCATTTGCAGTCGCAACGAGATTTCATTAAAAATGAATTCGAATCAGACTAGTTACAACGGTGTGCCTCTACGAAGAATTGATTTAAGTCGCCTCGAACCAAATTTGAGCAATATTCTAATAATAGCTATCATTATTGGAAAACAACGGCCTAAAATAATTCAGTTACAAGGTGGGCAAAATGGTTTTCCCTCTGATAATAGGGCCGTGTGGAATTTTACGGTACGCGATTCAGTGAAACAGTATATTAACGTGACGTTGTGGGGCAATCCAGAACAAGTGTTCCAGGCAAACGACAAATTTTCCACGGGGGATGTTGGTAAAGATTTAAATTGACTAACGCCATCTATCGTTAATTTAACTAGGGTTGAGTGTGATTGTACTGATTTGAAAAATTTAATAGTTGAACTAATCAATCCGCAAGTGAATCTTCGAAGAATTGACGATGCCTCGGAGAAATTTAGCCCAATGGTTACGTCACCTTACAAGTTGATTTTAAGCGATAAATCGGACCTAATAATGCACCCACATAATGAACCTTACAAATACTTGTTACATTACCCAACAAAGCCCTCCGTTCGGTTTGTACCTATCCAGAATATTTATACCAGAGGAGAGTCGATTGAATGTACGATTCCATTGAATTTGTTTGTAAGTTGTTATTAAATATTCGAAAAACAGTTGTAGACATATTGGGTGCTGTTCGAGGTATAAACGAGACACGTACAGTTAGTACATGGCGCAATGAAACCTTACAAGTGCGTGAAATTGAAATTTTCGATCATACTGCTCCTAGTTTAAAAATTACATTATGGGAACCCGATATAATTAATCGGTAAAGGTCATTTAATATAAAAAAAAAACACTAAACTTTACGAGAGTTTCAGCTCAAATTTCTGGAAACCAAGAGAAACATTGTTGTTTTTTACCGATTTGAAAATTGATTGGAGCAATTTCGGACACACTTACATAGCGAAAACTACAGGTCGTACAATTGTTACTGAGAATCCAATTGGTAAAGAGGCTCAAGAATTGTTAGAGTATGCGCAAAATGCTCCAGTTGAAACTTTTCAAATTGTTGAACAAATGATTACNTGGAAAACCGTTGGCTTTTATATAGTATCCTATTTTCTGGAGCAGTAGTTTTTATTCTCACATTAGGAATCATGCCCGAATTGTCAGCTCAATTTGAAATAATCGAATTTCCGGAAGACGTGAGTATCAATTAGAGGCAGATTTGAACTATATTAGTTACAATATATTGTTATTTTTAGTTTAAATACGTCCTAGTACTAGTTTTACTGGCAGATTTTGTTTGTGCATATCTAGTGGACCGTATATGCATATGGATCTGTGGTGAAGGCAAAAGTTTAGCGTAATTTTAAGCCAACCGTTTATAATGATTTATTGCGGTCATTCCACTATTCTAGGATTGTGTTAAGAAATGTTTCGTTTTGTCATGCTGTGACGTAAAGTGAATAAAAAATTTAATTGAAAAACAAATGACGCGAATGCTTTTGACAGTAACATATTGCAAATATTCTTCTGACACTAAAACTAAGGATGGCTATGACAAAATAAAAATCTCAAAATGGCCGAAAATTTCATTTGCAGTCGCAACGAGATTTCATTAAAAATGAATTCGAATCAGACTAGTTACAACGGTGTGCCTCTACGAAGAATTGATTTAAGTCGCCTCGAACCAAATTTGAGCAATATTCTAATAATAGCTATCATTATTGGAAAACAACGGCCTAAAATAATTCAGTTACAAGGTGGGCAAAATGGTTTTCCCTCTGATAATAGGGCCGTGTGGAATTTTACGGTACGCGATTCAGTGAAACAGTATATTAACGTGACGTTGTGGGGCAATCCAGAACAAGTGTTCCAGGCAAACGACAAATTTTCCACGGGGGATGTTGGTAAAGATTTAAATTGACTAACGCCATCTATCGTTAATTTAACTAGGGTTGAGTGTGATTGTACTGATTTGAAAAATTTAATAGTTGAACTAATCAATCCGCAAGTGAATCTTCGAAGAATTGACGATGCCTCGGAGAAATTTAGCCCAATGGTTACGTCACCTTACAAGTTGATTTTAAGCGATAAATCGGACCTAATAATGCACCCACATAATGAACCTTACAAATACTTGTTACATTACCCAACAAAGCCCTCCGTTCGGTTTGTACCTATCCAGAATATTTATACCAGAGGAGAGTCGATTGAATGTACGATTCCATTGAATTTGTTTGTAAGTTGTTATTAAATATTCGAAAAACAGTTGTAGACATATTGGGTGCTGTTCGAGGTATAAACGAGACACGTACAGTTAGTACATGGCGCAATGAAACCTTACAAGTGCGTGAAATTGAAATTTTCGATCATACTGCTCCTAGTTTAAAAATTACATTATGGGAACCCGATATAATTAATCGGTAAAGGTCATTTAATATAAAAAAAAAACACTAAACTTTACGAGAGTTTCAGCTCAAATTTCTGGAAACCAAGAGAAACATTGTTGTTTTTTACCGATTTGAAAATTGATTGGAGCAATTTCGGACACACTTACATAGCGAAAACTACAGGTCGTACAATTGTTACTGAGAATCCAATTGGTAAAGAGGCTCAAGAATTGTTAGAGTATGCGCAAAATGCTCCAGTTGAAACTTTTCAAATTGTTGAACAAATGATTACTTCTTTCTCCAAATGTAATGGTTTAAAAACGTCTTTATTTTTTAAAAACGTTCAGCCTATTTTTATAGCAAACACCGCTGATGAAATATTGAGTATTCAGCAGGTGCACGATCGTATTAATAACTGTTTAGCGATGAAAAGGACTAGAAATAATTCATTTTCGTTCATCTTATATGCTTTTGTAACGGAAATGGATTTGGATGGTCTTCAACGAACCCTTTTAGTTAAATGGTTTGTTTGTCTGAAACTGCATTACCTTGTAAATGGTAATTCTATGGATTTCAGTGGCCACTGTAACACCATTATTAAAGGAAACAAATGTGAGATGCCAGAATGTAAGGTGATTTACGAAAATGAACCTGTCGAATCGAAAATTACGTTTGATATTAAAGTGGCTTTGTCAGATCACACTGGAACCTTAGTGAATTGCAAATTGTGTGGCAACGCTGCCGAGTTAGCTTTGGGCTGCTCTGTAATATTTATTTTTTCTAATGTGAATTCTAATTAATTAATTTGAGCCATTATAGGCTAAAGGTTTCGCTTCAATGTCGGACGATGACAAGGGCCGTTTGAAATGGAAATATTTATTAGAACAATGTAAAGTCCATGTAGCTGTAATTTTTGCTGTCAGCCAGAATCCTATTATTTCCATTTTACATATTAAACGAGCCGATCCCATGGAAGTTTCCCGTCTATTACCTGTTTATTAATTAGTACAATTATTTTTTTTTGACGTACAACCCTCTGACGTTTAATGACATTTAGTTTTTGACAGTTCCATCTGATTCTTGACATTGTGTGTACAAAATAAAATTGAGTTGATCTATTCCAGCACGTTTTTAAGAGTTTTTCTTTGGAAAAATCAAACAATTAACCTGCAAAAAACGTTGAAAATGAACTGAGTCTTATGTGGATATATTAAATAGAGTGTTCGTATTGATTCGAATCTAATTTATAAGAAAAAAATCTGGTGAGAAATGAATGGTCGCGTTAAAGATCCTGGGCCAGTGCCCAACAGATGGTTGCACTGCCCTAGGAAAGCAGACAAATTAATCATTGACAAATTTATGGCCCTAAAAACACCGTTGGATTCTAGTTTTGATCAGAAAGTACCAGCTGAATGTCAATTTCCTCCAAAAATGTTCTTTGATATTTGCAAAATGAAACGGGTAAGTGTCGGCAACAATTCCTTGAAATTAAGTCGCCAACAATATCGCTATAGATAAAAATTGGACTCTGGATCGATCTGACCAACACCAGTCGATTTTATAACAAAAGCGAAATTGAAGAATATGGATGTAGATATGTTAAATTGCAATGTCGAGGGCATGGCGAAACTCCATCCCCTGACCAAACCAGGATATTCATTGAGCTCGTAGGCTCATTTATTGCAAAAAATCCCCTGGAGCGTATCGCGGTCCACTGCACTCATGGCTTTAATCGAACTGGTTTTCTAATTGTTAGCTATTTAGTTGAAAAAATGGATTTTAGTTTAGATGTTGCATTACAAACGTTTGCTGACGCAAGGTAAGGACCAAGAGTAATCTGCTTGTTTTAAATGAGATAAAACTTAATTTTCTTCTTGCAATTAGACCTGTTGGAATCTACAAACAGGACTATCTAGAGGAACTCTATCGTCGATATGACGACGTTGATGATACTCCGCCTGCACCAACGTTACCTGATTGGTGTTTAGAATATGATGATAGTGAGGAGAATTCAAATGGCTCTGATTCACCATCAACTTCATTCAAACAAGATAATCTAAAGACAAACACTTATGAGGGAAAAATTAGGAAAAATCGGAACGCAACCAAGGAATTTATGACGGGAGTGCCAGGAGTGCACTATTTTGATGAACAACCAAAGGCGTTTTTCCTTCAAAAGAAAGCCCAAATTATGTGTGGCTGGAAAAAGAAGGACTTTCCAGGCTGTCAACCGGTGTCTATGGATAAAAAGAACATTAAGCTATTGCAAGAGAAACCATACAGGTTAGTGTCAACAAATTTTATACAATACTTGGGTAGATGCGAGGACTTTTCAATAGAAACATGCTTGATCTAAATAGTCATGCTTAGTTTCATTCAATTGTCTTTAAATCTGTTTCTACTAAAGAGTCCTCGTAATTTATATGTGGTCAATGTTATCTTTTACTGTGTTAAAGCACTGTTTGTTTATATTGAAGAATGTAATTCTGAATTTAGAGTCTCTTGGAAAGCCGATGGCAACAGATACATGATGTTGATTGATGGCGAAGACGAAGTGTACTTTTTTGATAGAAATCATTCAGTTTTCAAAGTGAGCGGTTTGAGATTCGTCTATCGAAAGAATCTAAATAGACACCTAAAAGATACTTTACTGGATGGAGTAAGTCAATTAAAAATAGCTTGTCCGCTGCTAAGCTTGCACAACATAATGTCAAGCTTTTAAGTTTAATCATTTTTAAACAATTCTAAATATGAACATTCATTTCGAAAACAGGAAATGGTAATAGACAAGGTCGACGGTGAAGACATTCCACGTTACCTGGCCTACGATATCATAAAATTCGATGGTCAAGACGTAGGCAAATGGCCATTTTACCCGAGCCGATTGCAATGCCTTGAATTGGAAATAAT
Organism: Hypothenemus hampei; assembly: GCA_013372445.1. NCBI lineage: Eukaryota > Metazoa > Arthropoda > Insecta > Coleoptera > Curculionidae > Hypothenemus > Hypothenemus hampei. The sequence goes on along the minus strand of JABRWK010000012.1, from coordinate 608,351 downwards.
CAAGCCTCGTTACGCAGCTATGGAACAAAGGCTGATCAATAAAGTAATGGAGCCATTTAGTGTGCGAAAAAAGGATTTCTGGCCAATCACACAAACGGCTAGTTTGTTAGGAGAAAAGTTTGCTAAAAGTCTTAGTCACGAACCGGACGGACTCATATTCCAACCGTCAAGAGAGGTATAAACAAATAACAAACTTTTGTATATCACGATTAACGATATTTTGTAGCCATACGTTGCCGGTCGATGTGATGAAGTGCTTAAATGGAAACCACTGAGTTTAAATTCGGTTGATTTTCGTGTGAGAATTGCTAAAACAAAAGGTGCAGGTATCATAGAAGAAAAGGTGGCTCAGTTATATGTAGGCCAATTTGACCCTCCTTTTGCCATAATGAGATATACTAAGGCATTGAAGGATCTTGATGGGAAAATTATCGAATGCAAATTTGAGAATAATCATTGGAAATATATGAGAGAAAGGACTGACAAGACGTATCCGAATAGCTATAACACAGCCATGGGTAACATTTATATTTGTTATTAAATATTTCAAATGTTTTCATTTGAATCATTTTACTTTTTAGCGGTTTGTGACAGCATATCTGATCCCGTAACTAAAGAGTACTTGTTAGATTTCATTGAAAATTCTCGTTATAATGACGATTCAGAAATTATGCCACCGCCCATGAAGAAAATTAGAAGATGACTTTCAGAACAATAGAAATGACTTTATTTATAATAAATTATTCGAGTAAAACAACTTAAATTCTAAAATCTTAATCCTAAAGATAATTATCACAAAATATGTTAAACAAATACTTAAAACAAACAGTCCTTTAAATTTTACACTGCCATCTGCTGTGTATTTTCCTTACTTTATCTTCTTTGAGCAATTTCTGCAGATGATGATTAACATTAAATTCAGCTGCCTTGATTAGTTTTTCATTCAAGCCTTTGTAAATGGTCCTAACTAAATCCCCTTCAGTGAAACATTGATTTTCATTCTCAATCAACACCTCTAAGATTTGATGTTCTCGTTCTTGTCGATGATTAATGTAATATTCAATTCTTTCATTTGGATCCTAAAAAAATAAGTAAATTAGAACCGTATTTTGTTAATTACAACACTCTTACATGAATAACATTTCCATGCCCAGGGTAAATAATTGCAGGCTGTGTCTTTAAAATGAATCTTAATGATTCCAAATAGTCGTATAAATCTTCAAAAACGGCAGTTCCTTCACCCAAAATACAATCTCCACTAAAAATAGCATTATCTTCTACCAAGTGTAATGCCACATGGTCGCTTGTATGTCCTGGAGTGTGAAGCACTCGAATTGTAGCTCCTTCAACTGTAAACTCTTGTCCATCTTTCAAGGAGCCTAGATCTTCATGGATGTATGAGTCTTCATTTCGAGGATATTTCCATATTTCGCAATTTTCTTTAAGATAAAAGCGTGATTAAACATACAGTTTGGTTTTGTAAGAAAAGGGCTTAGTCTTACCAGTGAATTCAGGCAATTCTTCTAGGATGTCATTTAAGCCTCCAATATGGTCGTGATGCCAATGCGTTAACAAAATATGGGCCAAAGCGATATTTTCAAATGCCAGCACATTTCTTAGATGATTGATGTATTGGGGCACATCAGCGTCTCCAGTATCAATTAAGATTCTCCTACCACATTTATAATTTAGAGAAAAATTTCTTGAAATAAAATTTTTTGAAACCTCACCTTTTTCCAGTTCCCAAAATGTAGGTGTTTGTTCCTTGAAGTGTCATAAGGCCTGGATTACATCCAAGCACTCTTATTACTCTTGGAGATAACTTTGTTACCGCTGGAATAACTGAAGCCATTTTTCTATACCACCTGGCAACAATAATAGGTATCTGGAAGATGAGGAATGATGTTACAATCATTTTTTTTGAAATATCACTTTTAGTATGGCACGTCGTTTTGTTTTTTATTTGTGTTAATCAATTACCATCAGGGACGGCTTGAACGTTCCTTATCTTTAATGGTTTTAGAAAAATAATTTACTATTTGACATTTCAAACAGCTGATTATTGTGTAGTTTCTTAAAAGAAAGAAAATGAAAAAATGACAGTTGTCAAAATTTCACGTGTAATTTTTAATTCTTGTTTTTCCGCCCTAGTTTTGCAATATACAATATTACATTAGAAACTATAATTAACATTGTTAAATTATAAATTACCATCAAGCAAAATAGAAAATTTTTATTTTATTTAAAGCAAAGAGGATTATTATTTATCCTTTTCGATTTTTTAAGGGTCATTTTTGAAAAATGATGTGTTTCAGTTAACAATAAAAAAATAAACAATGCACCTGTAAATGTCAAATGTCAAATAAAGATCTAGGTGAGATTTAAGCGTCAAAATTGATGTACTCTGATTGGTTAAAATATCCCTTTTAATTTTTAAACCGGTAAAAATGTTAATTAAGGTGAAAGTCATTAGATTTTAGTTTCTTCTTTCGTCTTAAGTTCTCAAACCACTTTATCGAGATGTTTTTGAAAATCATAGTAATTTTAGTAATTTCAATATCATTAAGTCAGGGCAATTCAAGTAACAAAAAGGTATTTATTAACTTACATAATAGAATGTTCTTAGAAGAACTTCTCTTTTACTTTACTCGTTCGTCGAACCACAACTAATTAAATAAAATATCTGTCTTCAGCTTTTTATACTTATTTGAAAAAGCCGTTAGTTATCATAAATGCGACGTTGTCGTTTATTTGTGGCGTTATCAGTTAATAATTACATTTTTCTCTCAAGTGAATTGATGGGTCAGCAGTTTTTCGGTGAGGGTCATATAAGCCACGCAGTACGCTGAATTTAGTTAATAATTGTTCTCTTTTTGGTTAAGTGATAATTGAAAGGTCTAAAGATGGTATATAGAACATATTGATAGCCATTAATTATTGTTTTGATACACGCTCAAATATAGCACTTCCTTGTTTATGTTCAATTTAAATAAACTGAACATTAAATAATGGGAATTTTGGGACATTTTTCTAAGACCACGAGCCAATGTCAGGTCATGTTAGGTTTTGAAGTGGAAATTACAACAAAAGCACAACATGTCAATATTATTATGTGTTTTTCAAATTAATTCAGTAGTCAAAACAAAAATATTTTTCTTTTAATATGTGTGCATCTCAATTCTGCAGGCTTTTAATTCAAATGAAATCGTTCCTGACGTCATCTCCGCACCCCCTTCAAACATTTTGACAGTACGTTATCTTCAATCGAAAAAAAAATGTCAATTTGGGGAACGAAATTGCTCCGATTGATGTGCGTCAGGCTCCTAAAATCACTTACGAAGCCGAACCTAACACCTTTTACACCTTAGTATTTACTGATCCCGATGTCCCTAGCCGAGCAAATCCTATCAGAAGGGAATTTAGACATTGGCTGGTACGTACTAACTGACATAGGCCCAGTTTTTTCATCTACGAATAAATTTAACTGACAGTTAATTGTCACGATTACGCACAAAAGCGCTACTCTGATTGGCTGATTTCAGCGTAACCATGACATTAAACTGTCAGTTAAATTTAATAGTAAATGAAAAAACCGAGCCATAGTTGTATATGAGTATTCAAGTTAACTGACAACTATCATTTGTAGGTGGTTAATATTCCTGGATCAGACGTCAACAAGGGTCAAGTCCTGAGCGAGTATATCGGATCCGGACCGCCAGAGGGCACTGGATTGCATCGTTACATTTTTTTACTTTATAAACAACCGTCTCGTTTGGAGTTTGAGGAGCCTTTTGTACCCAATACTGAATTTGGAGACCGACCTAATTTTTCAGCCCAAAAATTTGGAGAAAAATACAATCTGGAATTAGTAGCTGGTAATTTCTACCAAGCCCAATATGACGATTCCGTGCCCGAATTACATAAACAATTCAAAAAGCCCACAAACTAAATGTCGCATTTTTCAATAAAATAAATGCTCTCTTATTGTAGTTTGATCTATAACAATATTGACAACAAGCGAATGTCGGTTTTAACTGGAATTTTTTAATATAAATATCATTTTTGTATGGCCTTGTCAAGATTCTTTGACCTTACCGAACTGGATTAGCCCTAATCTTGGACATGACCTTTAATATGATAAAAATTTCCAGATGAACATTTTAATAAATATTGAAGGGATTGAAAAACATCCTCACGTGTAAAACTAGGGAACTGCCTTTAATCGAGAAATACCTATTGAAGGTTTACCAGGAAACACTACGATATAATTGTGAATCATATTACTTCGTGTTTCACAATAATAGCCACAAGTCATAATAAAAATGCAGAATTAACTGGTTATTATCAGTCAGTATTGAACTGTAACCGCTTCTGTTCGACGCGCAATATAACAATTGGAAAAAATCTGGCACGTACTGTTGAACGTTATTATTTATTCAAGATAACTTGATTTAACTGGAAAATAACTATGTACAATCATCTTTCCGGAACTGTAGGATCCCATTCTGCCTGATAGAAATTCCCAGCAATTGGATCGCCCAGCTCATATTTTTGAGCGAAATTTCTTATATTAAAACTTTTTCTTTCAGTTTCCAATTGTTGTTCGGTCACAGTGATTGAACCTTTTTGTTGGAATACTAAAAATATGTATCTGTGCAGGCCAGTATTTTTTCGAGGACCAGATCCACGATAGGGCGTCAACACTTGTCCCGTTTTCAAGTCACTTCCTTTAAGGTTCACCACTAACCAATGAAGAATTTCTCTGAAAGGGAATGACATAAAGCAAATTGCAAGCAAGAATGTTAAAGCAATCGAAACCGGAAAGTAGGATTTGCTCTACTAGGAGCATCCGGATCGATCATACATAATGTGTACAAGCAATTTGGATCAGCATCCCATGATACTTCAGGATGTGGCCGTACATCGGTGGGAGTTAAAACGTTGAATAGCACCTGTTTGTTATTTGGATAAACTACAGAAATTAAGCCATTTGGAGCCGTGTTCAGGCAATCTGAAACTACGCTTTCAGCCTCGAAATTCTATAAACGATTAAAATATAAATCCTAACTGTACATGGCCTGGTTCCAGAACTTTCCGTACCTTTTTTACATTTACTTCCAAGGACATTTTATTATACACGTATGGAAAGTTAATATCCGGGGTCCGCGATATAATGAAACAGACAGAGAACACACCACCCATAATATAAAACACATGGAATTGACAAAGATAATATATCTTTGACATTCAGCTTATTTTGATCGGTGTTGCCAGATATATATATAATTTTTGGACGACAAGATATGCAAATAATTCTATCAATTTTAATTTTTTAAAATATTTTTATTTTAATATTTAAGAATAATAAATAATATTTAATAATTTTAGATTGCCTTCTTAAATATTCCCTACAACTTTTAAAATTAAAATTGATAAAATTATTTGCATATCTTGTCGTCCAAAAATTAAAAAAATATGTGGCAACACCGTTCAAAATAAGCTGAATGTCAAAGATATATTATCTTTGTCAATTCCATGTGTTTTTATATTAGAGGTGGTGTGTTCTCTGTCTGTTTCATTATATCGCGGACCGCGGATATTAGCTTTCTATGCGTGTATAACTGAATCAAAACGTGATATGGAGAGTCCAAACAAAAATATCTTATCTATTTTGTATAAAGTGTTTATTTACTTAATAAAACCATATTTATATAAGAAATCTGATCCTGAATTAGCTTGTCATTGGATGATACGTATATAATTTTCTACTTAAAACTATACATACTGGGTGTTTATTCAAAACTGGTCTTTAAATATAAAATTTCCATATAGACAAACGATTATATAAAATTATAAACTACTAACGATAAGTTAATCATACTATGTATTACATTATTGAAACACCCAGTATATAAAGAACAAATTCAATTCAATCACAAACAATTTACCTACATTATTTATTTTTCACAGCATCATTCAAATTGACTGTCCCCTGGAAAATATCACATGGGCTTCGTCCAAAAGGCGAAAATCGGTAAAGAAACTATCACAACGTTAATCAGGCAACTAGAATGGATAAAAATAATGAAGAATTGAAAAAAAAATTGCAGTTGTACATTATTTACATTGGCGCCAACCACGTTTAAATACCGATTCCTAATTCTAGAATCATCGGATGAAGGATTTTGACTATCGTCTGCGGTAGGAGGATAAGTGTGAAGGTTCTTCTTCCGTCGACATTAGTCGTTGCCTTTCCGCAATTTCATTCCTGCAATAGAATAGCATTCGTTTCGTTACAACTGAATGGCTGAAACATATAGAACTATGCACAGACGAAACATCAAATTTTCTTTAGAATTTGTATGAAATTTAATAATTTTTTAGCCGTTATTGTATTGATTTAAATAAATAAGATTAGGTACAACAAGTACAACTTACAAAAGGTCTTCTTGGTGACGCTTTCTAGCTTCCGGAGTCAAATTCAATATGCCTTTGGTTTGTTGATCCAAAATCAATACAATAGCAGTTAATATGAATGCCACTAAAAGGGAAAAATCCTTAAATACTTATTTCCATTCACTCTGGCATGCTTACAAAATAAATTCCCAAAAAAGAATTCACTTAGGACCCTGTAACCGAATCTATCGACAATTTGTCCCGTAATAAGAGTAGAAACAGCAATACCAAGATTTTGAACTGATTGGCACCTAAAAAACAATTTTTTCATATTTATGTTTTTTTTACGGAAAAAGAACGTTTTCAAAATTCTAGGAATTTAGCTATAAATTTGTCAAGATAGATAATACCTCAATACTAACATAGTAATACTTTCTTTAATCTCAATAAGCTCTAAAATCGAACTCTTCGTAGAGATTTTCTCAAATTTAATAACACACTAGGTCGATAGAGGCCAAATCAAAGTAGATGAGAAACTAATTTCTAAGACTTCATTTGATTTTGAAATTTTTTTTCATTTCATTTCATTTTCATTTGAATTTGAAATTTGAAACGACCTATCTTTTCGTGTTATATGCGGTTAATTGTTAAAGAGAGTGCTGAAACGCCTTCCAATACAGCAACTTACATAAACATATCAAGAATCGTTTTTGATTTTTAGTGTTGCTTAAAAACCATAATTGGGGATATATATTCCTAGAAATTTCTAAACATCTCTGATAATCAAGAAAAATGAACTTACATTCCATAAGCAGTTCCTAACTGATATTCGGGAACAACCAAAGACACCATAGGCCAAAGTCCGCTGGCCAGAACAGAGTATGATAGTCCCAAAATAACCTAGAGTGAAACACCTAGTATTAAAACATACAGGATAGACTTAATTTCTAGTTGCGCAATACTTACGACTCCAATATAAGGATTAAATGATGTAAAACCCAACAATAGGTGTGCTATAATAGTGAAACTGGTTGAAATCAAAATCCACAAAATGTTTAAGCCGCATTTATCGATTAATATTCCTGTTAGAGGAGAAGCAATTCCAGAAACTAAATAGATCAGACTACTGGCGTTGTTAGCCTCTTGATCTGAGAGATGAAATCGTTTGATGAAGAACCCTCTAGATTTTGAATTCAATTAATAGTTTGAATGGAATCATCGTGTGTAAATCAACAACTTACTGCGCCACACCAATAAACGGGAAGATAGCGTTGTAATATGTAACACATATGCAACACAATAACCAAAATGTAGGTTTAAAATTCTTGATATCAGTGAGTTTGACCACTTCAGTACTTTGATTTTCACTTCGTCCTGTGATGCGTTCAGCTCTTTTGTCCATTAATCCTAACATGGTAGAACTGAACATTGAGAAGACGCATGTTGCAGTTGCTAAAATATTAACGACCTAAAAGTTTTAGGTACTCAACAATGAATATTGTAATTGTACCTATTAATAGAGAAAATCCTAAAATCGCTGAACCATCAGCTTCATTGGACACCCATTTATAAATTGGTTCCATAACCCAGAAGTTGACTGTGCTCCCAATACGGGAAAAGCTCATTTGCAGGCCAAAAACCATATTCAATTCCTTGCCCTTAAACCATAGGACAGCATAATTGTTTTGAGCTACTGCTAGTGATTCAGATCCAATACCAAATACGAACCTTCCAACCATCATAAGCCAATAGGCGTTTAGGTAGACAGCAAAAGTGAACACTAGTTGACCAATAAGGGTTAGGCTCATGAAAATATTTGAACCAAGACGTATTCCAAACAGTCTTTAATTGCAAAAATACATATGATAAATAGTAAGGAATTTTGTATTGATACTTACCGATCGATCAAGAAACCACCAATAAAACACATTATAACGTTTGGCCATGAATAAATTGAATATAAAGCCGTATATTGAGTTTCTGTAAGGTTTAGATCCTGTATAAAATGGTCATGCAAGGCACTGGGATTGTCGTAACAAAAATATGCCCCTTAAACGTTACTTTTATTGTTTTCACTGTAGAATTTGATCAAGAAACACTTACCAAAACCCAAGAAGCACATAAACACTAATGCAATGAATCTGTGTCCCTTACCAGTGGGGTGGCAAATGTTAAAATACACTCTATCACAACATGTTTCTTCGTCCCTTATGGTAATATTCTGGTCTGTCTCCATGATTGCCTATTGGTCATGTAAATTATTACGTATATTTTACTGCTACGCCAATCAAGCAAATAAAGAATTCTTTTAAATGTATTGTTAAACAATAAATAATTGCTTTGTTTTCATTTGAGTTGTCAATTGCTTCTTCTAAAATTTTTTTTTGACATTTTATGTCATGGCCCTTGCAAACATTAATGAGTCATTTGTATAATCTTTTGCATTTAAATTCAACTTAGATACATAAATAACATATTTGAATTGAAAAATATTCAAGTATTTCATTGAAGTTTATAAATAATGAAATCTACAAAGTAAGCTGGCTGAACAAACGAATTCTTCTTTAATTTTTTTTTAATGACATGTGTCATAATCAGCTGCCGTTCTGTTTGTTGCTTTTGACATTGGTAGCGGAATTTTTTTTGTTCCTGTGTCTGTGTATGGGTATTTAAATTATTATTAAACCAAAAAATCGTTATTTTGCAATTTGTATGAAATAATGAATGAAACCGAGGGCAGCCTGTGGTGTTACCTGCCCTATCCTGCACTGTACAAAATCTTTCAGCACCTCAATTACAAGGAGCTAATCTTGGCAGGAAAGGTTTGCAAATTGTGGTTTCAAGCCAGCAGAAACGATTTACTTTGGAGAGACTTATTCTACGAGAACTTCTTAGTAGATCGTTCAGTACCAGTCCTTGCAGGTTAGACAATTTCTCCTTTCAATGTAGCTGTTTTTGTTTTAACAAATTTCTTGATATTTTAGGCAAATCTTGGTATGAGGAATTTAAGCGTCTTTGCTACAAAATCCCAGTGGTTCAAACTGAGACTCTAACTGAGCATAACCATCAAGTATTACATGTTAGTTTTTCGCACAATGGCAGATACTTTTCAACATGTTCCAAGGATGGTTACGTTACCGTAAGTGGTAATTTAATTAGAATAAATCAAGGAACTAACCTTATTCGTCCAGATATGGAACTCTAATTATCCTGCTTCAGTTAAATACAGCAAAAACATGAAGCATTTCAAATGGAAATACGCACAATATTCGCAATTCAATGAAACTGATACCTTAATTCTAGTGTCTGGAGTGTATTTTGGTACAACTCATAGCACTTCAGGGGAAATTGCCGTGTTCAATTTAGGTTGTTATATTTCATTGTTGTAAAATCGTTCAAAATTATAATAACCTTATATTTCAGATGGGTTCTATTTACAGTGTAGAGTAGTTAATAAACCTTATGACATTTTTGGTACTTGGTACAGTGATCAATACTTGTTATCTGGCGATTTGGTGTGGTTAGCTCATTTAGTAAGCAGTTCACATTTGTGGCTGAATCGGGCCTCCCAGGAAGTTGATTCGGAACTGGTATAATGAATGATTTATAAAATAATTGAATCGTAACTGTGTTCTATGTTAAAACAGATTCCCATTACGCACGGTTTATTTAGATTTTACAACAGGAATGCTAGTTCCGTGCGCGCAATTATGATCGCAAACTGTCTACCAAATTCAGAAAATATCAGTTTGGAAGAAACGGAATATAATACAGGAGTGCCGGTTGATCAAGGCGTAATTTTCGAGCACGGAAATCCGGTCAGTCATAGAGATATGAACAATGTGCCGAGCTCAAGTAAATCAGTTTTCGATGAGATTCCTATACCGAACCCTAATAGAGGTCAAAACGACTTCGCCAATCCAATTTGGTACAATTCTGATTATAGAAAAGTGGAAATTGAACAAAGTGAAGCTGCCAATGAGGATAGCGACTATGAAATGGACCAGGACGACAACAATAAAGACGAAGGATTCGACGATGATGATCATTCAACTTCCAGTGACGAAACGGATGCTTTGACCGATAAATATTTGATTTTTACTACAGGAAACAAGACGTACACTCCCCATCAAATTGGATTTAAACGAATCAAGCCATTTGTTTTTCCCAAGAAAATGGACCCAGGACCTACTTTGAAAGAACGGTTGATTTTACAAGAACAAAGAAAAGAACAAATGCGTTCAGCCAGTCCTAGCAAGGATCCTGATTGGTTGGATTTCGAAAAGGTCGCTGATAAGTTCGATAAAATTGATCATTTAATTGATTTACACGGACACATTGTGGGTATGGGTTTAAGCCCCGATCATAGGTAGCACAGTTCTTAGCCTTTATAAAACCTATGAATTGATGAAATTTTATTTTTTAGATATTTGTACGTTAACAGTAGATCATGGCCTGAAAACTATGTCATAACGAACCCGCTTGATCCACCTCCGATAGCCCAGGAAATCGATATTCACGTTATAGATTTGGTGACACTGAAGCAAGTAGGAACCATGTTAAGGGCTCACAAAGCCTATACACCGAACAATGAGTGTTTCTTTATTTTCTTGAACGTTTGCAATGAATACGTTGCCAGGTAAACTAGAAGTATTGCATTGAAAAGAAAATTTTAAAACTTTTTCTTATAGTGGGGCCGAAGATAAGCATGGTTACATGTGGGACCGTCACTATGGCGTGTGTTTAGCCAAATATCCACATCAGGATGTGGTGAATTCAGCGGCATTCAATCCGAAGGATCCGGAAATGTTGGTGACAACATCCGACGATTTTAAAGTGAAAGTTTGGCGTTCCCGATCAAAAGTGAAAGAGTTGGGGTTGGACGTGAGAGATTTTCCTTTAGGGATCGAACTGAGAAAAACAACAATGCATAATAAAGGTTCAGAACCCGGTGGTTCTTATTCACCCCATAAATCTAGGTAATAAAATATTTTAATTTCGATTTGTAAATATTTTTGAAAGAAATTAGTTTTACATTTAAATGATGCAGGATGTTTACAATGCCGTTGTCAGTAACAATTACTTTTTTTCGTTATCTACACGAGAAAAATACCAGAATTTGGTGCTTTTTAATATCGAATAAATCTACTGTTTACTTATATTCGCTCTCTTTTTGTTCAATGTACAAGCTTGTCAGTTTTATTTATTTCTTTTTAGTTATTAAACGTTACATTGTACATTATATTGTGTGTGTGTGTGTGTGCGTAGTTAAGGCCTTTGCAAAACATGTTTAAATATATTAACTGTGATGTTAATAGATGAAGAGTTTATATTTCTGGTCCTGGTCTGCAAAATTTTATAGGCAATCAAATATTAATAGAAAAACATAACGGCAACCAGACATTGCAATTAAAATAATACAGGTCTATTAAGAAAACTGAAACTTCGAAAATTAAGCATAAAAATGACTTTATCGCTAAATTAACTTCAATAATATGTGTAAACAATGATTATTTTCACAACACTTTCAATGCTAATGATAATTATCACAGTTGAAATAATACACTATCTCTTTCTTGAAATAAATTATTAAATATAAGACGATGTCAATTACAAAATGGGCCCCGCTATTTATTCAGAAGGGTTCACTTGAAGTGGGAACGTCACCCTGTTCGGTAATCGTTTCGGAACTGTTGTTTTCATCATTTTCAGTATCCTTTTTCCGTTTTTCCACGTGGCCTTGACAATGTTCACATTCATCATCTGAGGAATCGGACGATGAGCTTTCTCCAAATTTTCTAGGCTTGTTATAAATGCAACAACCTAAATAATGTTATTAAAGGATTAAAATACATGTCGTTTTTTTAAGGATTATTCTGGTCTTACATTTCGACTTTTTCTTGCCTAAGTTCTCATTATCCACAGTCTCGGTGCTCCATTGGACTTTCCTATCTGGTCTGGGCTTTTTCAATTTGACAGTCACTCTCGGAACAGCTTGATCCTAGATAAGAAAACGACTGTAATATGTTTCATATGTTTATTCATATACAAAAATTAAGCAATAACATTTAATTTTCTCAATGCCAAAATTTTCTCCTTATTAAAACCTAATATTTCAGATAAAACTTCATCTGTATGCTGTCCTAAGGCTGGAGGAGGAGTTCTGATCTCATTCCCACCTTCACTGAAGGTAACCGGAGGTCCTACAACTTTAATTTGAGCTCCAGTTGAATGATTCAATGTTTTAACAATCCCAATTTCTTTAATGTGAGGATCACTGAATGCCTTCTCCAAATTATTAACAGGACCATTAGGAAAAGATGCATGAAAAAATATTTTTTCCCATTCTTTATTTGATTTTTGCAAGAAGATTTTGCTCAAAAACTCTAAGAGTTCATTTCGATTTTTCACTCTGTCTTTGTTTGTTAGAAATTTAGAGTTCTTCGCTAGATGTTCATGTTCAATTAACTTAGAAAATTCAGCAAATTGTTTATCTGAACCGGTTCCAATTGTATAGTAACTTCCATTTTTGGTTGGAAATGATTCATAAGGTACAATACTTTCATGGGCAGTTCCCCATCTAGTAGCTTCTTTGCCAGCATTAAGATAATTCGAGCCAATGTTAATTAAAGTGGACATTTCAGTTGAGAGAAGATCACAATCAATTTTTTGTCCTTTGCCGGTTTTGGAACGTTTTATTAAAGCGGTTAAAATTGCTCCATGGGCATACAGTCCTAATAATTCACAGAATAAGAATTCCAAATCGCATTAGAAACAAAGTTTACCTGTAGCTATGTCTATTATAGCTACTCCTACTTTACATGGAGGTCCATTTTGAGGTCCCGTAGCATGAAGCAGGCCTCCAACTGACGAGGCTATAACATCATATCCAGGCCTAGAACTATAAGGTCCTTTTGGACCAAAGCCAGTTACTGAACAGTAAATTAAATGTGGAGCAATGCTTCGGAAATCGTTGTAACCAAGTTTTAAAGAATCCAGTTTTCCTGGCACATAATTCTCTATTAGAACGTCGGAAGTTTTCGCTAAAGAATATAGAATGTTTTGGCCTTCTTTTGAATGAATGTCCACACAAACACTCTTTTTATTGCGATTGAAAGTGACAAAATAACAGGACTCATTTGTGTTCCCTATAAATGGAGGACCCCAATTACGACACTCATCTCCTGAACCAGGTTTTTCAATCTTAATGATTTCAGCACCCAAGTCTCCAAGTATCATGGTGCAATACGGTCCTGCCACAATACGTGTTAAGTCTAATATTCTTATACCCTCTAAAGGAGACCCTGTTCCATGGGAGTAGGTTCTTTCAGTAGATTTTGCGAATATTTTACGTGAACAAAACAAAAAACAGTCCTTTAACCTAAACATTCTTGATGTGGTCGCGTACGCACCAGTTCACACATAAATAACCAAAAAGAGTTATCATTTTACCTGTTCATCTACAGTTTCAACCAAGGTCACAGTTGAACTTGAACTTTCCGGGTGTTGTTGGGGCGAGGGAATTGAGTCAGACATGATTTTCTTATAGGTTTTTGACAATGGAAGATGAATACTTCAGTTTATGCTTCAATCGAAAAATTACATGACTATTGAAGCCAACAATTCAAAGATTTATTAATATTTTGGTTTTTGGGATGTGGTCCCTATTTGACAGTTCGCGTCACGCTTACAAATAGACATTGTTGACGTTTGACGCCATATTTTTTCTTCTTCTAATAAATTCCAACGACTTTCAACTCCGATGTATGTTTTTGACAATTTTAAATTTATAAAATGGCGGTCCGATTATTTAAAAATAGAAGTTAGATATGTGGTGTTGATCTGAAATAATGATCTTTTTATGCAAAGAAATAGTAATTAAAAGTATAACCTGCAGTTGCAAAGCATTTCGACAACGTCCTGAACTAGAGGCACGTTGAGTATCGCAATTCTGGATCAGATTTGATTAGAGTTCGTCGCTTGATTATCCTAGAAACTTACCCTGGAAAGGATCGAAGATCATTAGCAGAACACTTGCTGCGAATATTACAAGAGAGTTTACCAAAGTTTAAAGTTTAATTAACACATAACGGATAAGACATGCATTAGGAGTACCTAACGACATTTTTAATGAAAGATACGTTTACTTTAACAGAGTGTAAACAAAAGTATTTATATTATATAACAGTTAAGAAGCATTATCCAATCAATTAGCATTATCCATAAAAAATTGCAAACTTTCACAACCGGAAAAACATTAAAATAATTTTTATTCCGGCCTAATTGATATTGTTCAAAGGTTTTGTACACCTGACATTTCGCTTGCAACTACTATTTCAATCTTGCTGTGATTGAGGTCACTTCGGGCTCTATTTTGTCGCCTCTGAAGACACTCACCACAATTCTGAGCGGAATCTCAGGTGTAAAAAATTTTGGAGCAGCAAATCCGGATGAAAATTCTCTTAATGTAGGGATGAAAACTCATCTTGCGGACAGCTACAATAAGCGGACACCTTTCTTAACTGGACAAATTTTCTGGAACCAATTTCGACATATCATTAAAATGCTTTTCAATAAGTGGACATTCCCTATAACCGGACAAAATTTGTGGAACCGTGAGTGTCGACTTATGGGAACTTTCGGTGTATATTCGATTATATCTTTATATAAAGTTAAGAAAATTTATTCATATTTTTGCATACTACCAACAGGTACACCTTTTTCCCTCATAGGGTTTTGCTGTAACATTAGTAACAACCGTACCTTACCTTGTCTGGATTAAGCACTACACGCTTAAGTGCAACCTGCACAAACCGAGTTGTACAAGTAAAATCCCATGTAATGGCCTTTAATACTTGGACGTGTATCTGGTGCTTTACATGTTTAAAGGACTGTTGCATTTGTATTTCACTAGAAATTAGGAATAATAAAAAATTTAAGTTTAAAATGAATTTTAATTTCAGGTAAATACATTTGAGGAATTTGCCTCTTAATTTCGAAAGATTGCACGTGCTATACGTTTAGTGTTAAAATAATGAAATATTTTAGTTTATAACAGTGAGCATTTAATCTGGGATAATGTTTTACGAAAATTACGATGGCGAAAATACGAAATCCCATAGTCCGTTAAAGGGGTTTTCCGGGAAAACGAAATCCGGTCGAGTGTAACTCGTATACAAAATGCATGTTTGAACATAAAGCGAATTTAAATCTCCTCGATTGTTCGAGTTTTCAACCACTCCACACTATTCTACGTAGTATTTGGGAATATTCATTTCAAAAAGGGGGAATTATTTCAAGTAGTGCCCTTTTGTTTCATTCAAGCAAAGACCATATTTAAATACTAAAAAAAAATAAATATGTATATATATACATATCTATATTTCAGGAAGATATTTACACGAACGGGAAGGACTCGAGTAAAACTTTCAATGACATCTGTTTGGAAAGCCGCTTATCAGCAGCTGACAATTTCCCAAATTGATGTTGAATACGAATAAACGTTCTCTGGATCCGTTCCTTTATGTTTCCTAATCCCCATACATACACATCTTTAACGCGCCGGAAACGCTTTTCCAATAGTAACAATAATAAATCTCAATTTCCGCATGATTTGTTCCGCGCCTTCTTCTTCTTCTTCTCTTCTTTATCTATTAAACAAACGTAACTGAATTCCACTCAACCAAAAATTTTGCCAGAATCACACACTCAATTGGCAAAAGAAACTCCTCAAAATACCCGTCAAATTTATTTGCATTTTATGATTATAAAACAGGTTATAAAAGTTGCAAAAAAGTTTGCTCCCCTTTTTGTTAGACAGCTATCAGGTTAAAGTGAAGTATAAAATTTCAAATTTACAGAGTAACGTTTACCCTTGAGGAGGCCTGACGTGTTTTAGGTTCCTTTGCACTCACCCTATCCAGAACTATCGGACAGGTTTTAGCTGGAGGCATGTTCACTCATAAATAATTTAAGCATTTACCACTTTGTCCTTAGTCGGACAGTGGCGTACGATTTTCGTTCACGTATGACTCTGCCATAAAATTTTCTATTCTGGGTTATGTATATTCCATGTATGTACATATTACGTATGTACTTGTATATGTATGAACCCAAATGAACGTAAATTTTTAATCATCAATCCATTTTGATGGCTCCAGGCAACGGGAAACAAAATTAAAATTGAAACCTATTGTTTAATAGGCAACGAATTTCAAATATCTGAACACACGCACACCACGATTCATTTCGGCTTTTATTAATTCATTAAAAAAAATGTCTGGTGCATTCTCGTTTCGTTCGCTTTACACTCCATCGAATAACAATTATTTTATATTAATTGGTCCGAGGGTGGCGACCTTAAATTAACTGTCAATGTCCCGACTTTCAATTGTCAACAATGTCATCATTTGTTTGAATAGCCTTAACCGTTGATAATCTTAAAGGTGGATTTAGGACCGTATTAATAGTCGCACCTTAAGTCTTCCTCAGCACTCATGTCTTCCTTGACCAATGAGGAACGACTATTCATTGCAAACAAACATTCCTTATTGGTCAAGGAAGACATGAGTGCTGAGGAAGACTTAAGATGCGACTATTAATACGGCCCTTATAGTTCACGTAACGTAACCGTAACGTAACACGTAACACCGTAAAAAAAGTTAACCTTAGGAAAATTAATATTTTAATTTATAGTTCACCGTAACGTAACGTAATACCGTATCCGTAGTGCGAAAGTTGGTTATCTTTTAAGTTTTATGTTACGAAATTTACGGACAACCAATCAGAACAGTTGTTTTTTTGACAGTTGTAGTGTCAAATAAATAATATAAATATTAATTCTTAAATCATTGGTTAAGGTATTTTTTGTGAAGTGTTAATTTTTTTTTTAAATAAATACTTTTCAATATTTTTAAATTATGCTCATAAACACGTGCAAACAGACTTATAATAAGTGTTGGTTAGAAAAATTAAAATTGACAAATGTCAAACTTCTACGAAATTTTAAATGCGCGCATATATGCAAGTTTGAGGTTCAAACATTTACTATGAATAGGTAACTTCAAATTTACGGTACGTCATACGTTACGACTACGTTACGGTTACGTTACGTGAACTATAAATCCACCTTAATACCTGACGCTGTCATCTAATATCGGTTTGTATGCAATAGCGTCGATGGATCAGATGCTTTTGGAAATAATGTTGAGGTGTTCAAGTTAACAATCCTAATGCTGGTTTAAAATTTCAATGTTCGCCTTTTTAAAAAGTTCAAAAACACACAGTCGATTATGTTCAAACGATCGTAAAGAATTGAGAAGAAGTCCTCTCTTAAGGAGTCTGCAGATATTCAATTTGACAACAAGGTTGACAACTAAGGTGATCGTCTAGAGATCCTTTGGAAAGCTCAGTCAGTGTAGGTGATTTATGGCCACACTTCAAAAAGAAAGAATGTGTATCGCAAAATGAAGCAACGATAGATACTTCAGTTGGACATTTGGATATCAGTTTAAGTCGCATCTGCTTGTAATAGAATGACAATGATGGATCATGTGAGTGGTTGATTTCTAACATGAAAAGAGCCTTTACAACTAACGTAAAACTGGAATATCCAGGTCATACCTACCTATGTGTGTTTTAGCAAATTTTAAATATTAACAATGTCATTTGATGGGTCATACTCAGGTAAACTTCGAAATCTTTCATTTCAAATTGTCTTCGCTTTCCTTTGTCGATCGATATTTATCTATGCTGTACAAAAGCGTGTAATTACCGAATTCATTAGCATACAACGTCGGACAATATATTTCCCTATGGCTACGTGCATCCTATACTTAGAGCTCATGAATCGTGGCTCCAACCTGCTTATTAACGGTTTTATACTTCGCTTCCACGAAACCCATTCTTCTGTTCCCGTTTAATGGACGGTTATTTTGTAAAAAAATGAAAAAGAAACAAAAAGAGAAACAGAGGTAAAAATTTTTTACAACAATTTTTGGGCTACATTGTCTCGAATGGACAAATTCTTTTGGACAACTGGCAGCGTTGCCGTTCCTTTTGAAGTCTTTCTATAGTTTTATTAAGAAAACAACAGAAACGAAGAAAAATGAACATGTAATTAGTACTACTAATAAATGCGTAAGGTATTATTCATTAATTTTTCCGTGAAATCAGTGAATTGAATGCAAAATCAATAGTTCTACTGAAAAATCAGCCAACTAGGTAACATTGCAATAAACTTAAGCGTGAATCTAAAGGAATTAAGTATCTACAGTGAAAGCAATTTATTTTTGGGGAGAATGTAAATTAATGTGTGATCGTTATTTGTTTTTAGTGGTTCAAATTCTTTCAGGTGTAAATGCTTTTACGTCGAAAACACTACGTGGTTTTTAAAGGTATTTTCCGAAAAAAAAATTAAATTCACCCTTTAAATTTGTTTGTTTTTCTCTGGTTTCTATCTGAAAAATGTAGCATCCTTTAAAAAACAAAACACTGTTTGTCAAAAAGTGATTTTTCAAAATTTAAAATGAAAATTTTGAAAATTTCTCAAAAACTTATAGAATTAAAAATCATTCATCCTTTTCCATTCGCATCTTTTTATTAATTGATCTGGTTTTTGGCAACTTTTCAAAAATTTTAAGATGAATTTGAACGAGATCTGACTGTAGAAACGGACATTTTTCTCATGGCATTTATACCAACAAATTATTTTCTCCCATTTTTGGAGGTTTTCTAGCAAATGTCAGAAACCTTTTCGACCCTTGAGAGGATTAAACGAAATATGGAATCATAAACGAAAAAGAAAATTTTTATCTTGAATAATGGTCATTGTAGAAAACGAGATACACATACAGTTCCAAAAATCTGATGGTGTCTCTTATACCCCAAAACAACCATAAACCTATCAAGCATGTGTGTCAAAAAAAGAAAATGGCACACCTGAGCCCATGGAAAATGGATGGATTACAACCTAGCTAATGAAAAACCTTGCTACGTATAATTCAATTATAAAACAAAACTTTCCAGACACACACATTATTATGGATTCGAAATGGTCGAAATCGATGATCGATGACTCCCATCGGAACTGATTCATCATTTAAACTCTGTCCGTACTCCACTTATCAATTCAACGCAAAGTAATTAGACATATGACGATGACCATCAGCATGAGCATCATCATCAGCTGGAAAACACGATTTGAAGCCTCCAGGTTGACCACGATGTACGAAGGCCGAACCGATACCTTCTCCAAGACCCAATCAAACTCCACTGATTTGTCACCTGTCCTTATAGAGGCCCGGCCTCTTCATATAGTCTAGCCAGCTTAGGAATTCTACTGGCAACGTTGTAGCGCAAGCGTGGTTCGTCATGTACCGCCTCTACGTTCCGTGTTGGTCCTTTCACGGCTGCCGCCACATCAGGTTGAGTTTGACACTTGGCCAGGTGAACGGCGATCGGTGACGACGTGATTTTTTCCAAAAAGAAAGACGATCGCGTACAGTGCGTTTTTCGTTGCAAATTTTATGAAAAAATATATTCGAGTTAGTATTGTTTGTAGTTCAATTGTTTGGTTTCTTGGTGGATATTCAATCAGTTTTCCAGTATAGCCTTCTTGTCGCTGTTTTTGTTTTTCACGTATCGGCCGTGAAACTTTACAATTGTTAACAATAAATGACAATGTTTGCTTGATTGCTATTGACATTTTGAGTGGTAATGGAATTCCATTTTTCGAATTGACGTAAATCGTCTCACGTAAGTTATTTTTATTAAATTTAGGAAAAAAAATAAACAAACCAAGGGCTCATCTGTAACAGAGCTGCTTTTGTTTATTTCCTTTTAAGGTTTGTAGTCACGTAAGCGCAAGTAAACATTTTTAGAATCGCACCGTACATATTCCATGAGCAACAGGTGGGTGACTGTTTGTTGTTGTTGTTGCCACTTTTGATCGACATATCTAGAATTTAGTGACATTTTTCTTAAAAAATAGTAAAACAAATGAAAATTTCCAAACGATTTCTACTCGACAAAGTTTTCCATTGTCTTGAGGTCACACCGGCCGGGCCGTCTCGGTCGGCCATGTAAAGTACCAAAGAAAAAAAAAAGAGAAAAACAAAGGTCTCGAAAACCAGTTTCTACGACTTGTAGTTTATTTCTGTCTCTCTCAATGTCTTAGTCGCTCTCTATCAGTTTGACTCTTGATTACGTTTCATTGGTTGTTGATTTAATGCTGAACGGGGTAAAATTCAGTATCAGTGTTGCCAACCGTATTTTTTCAGGTTGCATTTGAATTTTCAATTAAAGTTTGTCACGTGATGTTCCTCAAGGAAATTGAAACAAAAGAAAGCTAAAACAAGTTGAGAGGTCGAGTTGATTGATTTTAATAACGTTGTTCACTTGTTTACAAGAACGAAAATCATTATTTCAACATGACCGGACACATATGTACGTAAGCAGCGTCTTGTGTCTGTGTGTTTCGAACAGCTGCAGCTGAATTTTCATCGATTGTTTCGTACGTGTGCGTCCTTGTCTTTGTAATTGGGTTGAGAAAGGGACGGATATATGCCAGGTGTGTTGTTTGATCAAGGCAGGCGGCCGTTGACAAATTGGCCGTACTTGATTTTTCCATTGTAAGTTTGGAGAGAAAAAAAATGAATTTTTGATTGGTTTCAAATCGAAATTTTATTGGAGAGTGAGAGAAAAGTGACATTTTTGACGTGAGACATTAGTAACTGGAGATAGCATCACGTTGTTAATGAAATGAAAATTATTCAGGCTCAAAGAAGGAAAAAAATAACCATACATTTACTTTTTTTTATATCGATTCGAAGAATTCGTAGATAAGGATCTTGGAGCCGTCATATATTTTGAGGTGACATTCCTTTGCAGGTAACGTTTTGACTGCTGCCGCTTTTTCTTCTTCTACCTTTTCTTCGTCTTCTTCTTATTCACTGAAACGCCATCAAAAGAAACTTACGTCCTCTTCTCACTCCCCACGATAAAACCTGATGCATTTTCGAGATCTCTATCTCGGGTTTATCGCACCTATTTAAAATACCATCCAATGGTCGAACAAATAATATTTTACGTAAACAGGGCGGCAAAATCTTCGGAAGAAAAGGTCGCTAGTTTTATATATTTGCAGTTGGCGGAGCGACCAAACGTCAACGTTGAAAAAATCAATATTGACTGGCCCATGAGCGCTCATTATGGGCACTGTCGTAATAAAATGTCTATTGTGTGTGTGTGTGTACCGCCTCGGTTTTATGTACTTAATTATTGTTTGTCGATGTCATTTGCGTTCAGGTGAACTGTCATTTGTCATAAACGGATATGTAAAACATGAAGATGAAGCACAGGAAAAAGAAGAAGACGAACAGGAATACGTTATTGTGTTATGTTGTTCGGAACTCATTTAAAATAATTAAAAGCGGCGTGTCGGTTCTGTTTCACGCACACGTACAAAAAAGATAAATTGTTCAAAGCTTTTCGGACAAAGTGAAATATCGATGTTGCTCTCTCGTCGTACACGCATTAATTATTTATTTAAACTAATGATGCATACAAAGGAGTATCTCGTTTCGACAGTTATAAATTATTTTTTTGCATTAAAAACATGCATTTTTAGAATGAAATGCTGAAAAAAAATTGATCAAAATCTAGAAAACAATAGTCTCAAGGTTTAAATGTTCAGAAGACAAGGCAGTTTTGTCGATATTGTTAGTCAATCACATTTTTTTTTATCCAAATACAATACAATGTGGAATGAAAAGTTTAAAAGTGTCCTGGAATTATCTTGGGATATAGCAGATCTTGTCAATGACCGTAAGTTTACTTGACAGCGTTGACACAATGACTATTAAAAAATGGCAATTCTCCTATGGAAGATGGTTTTGTCATATGTTTCTTACGCAGTGAAAAAGTGAAACCCATTATTAAACACCGCACAATGAGATTGCAATTCAGCAATTCATGTTTGTTACTCCAGCAAGTGTTGTATGCATGGAGTAAAGAATTCGAAAACTTCGACTTCCGTAACTGATTCTCATCGATCTCGTCAAGCACATGATGTTGTAGTGCCGGAAGTTGAAGCCCTAGCAAAGCTTTGGATCATCATATTCTGCTGTTCACCATACAGTGCATCCTTCAGTTTCATTAAATGTCAGCGATATAGTTGTCACTGCACTCCATCTCAAAATTGAAACAACGGCGTCCTGATGCTTGTAAAGAAGTATTCATTCGCTATATTTTACTCGAAAATGAGTCATGAGTGCACTATCACTAAACTCTAAATTAAGAAATCAAGTACATACAACTCATCTGGAAAAATTATAGTGTTCTCTTTTGTGGAATACAATGGCGTTAAATTTGAATTGATTATAAGCCTAATGGGATCTACAGAATACTTGAAGAGCCACTTTATGGTTACCATTAGAACCATAGAGCGAAATTTCTTAAGCAATGATACATATTTTTTGCCAAAATATGCCACATATTATGCATGTAATTCATTGGACAATATCTAATGTAATAAAGGGGCTGTCTATCAGTAAAAATAATTAGAAAGTTAAAAAAATTAGAAAACAATCTCTGGAAAATTTGAATAATTCTCCAGAGATTCTGGTTAGAATGCTACAAAGAAACCTATCCATGCAAAAAAGGCGACTCGTTTTTCCATATTCATTAGGAAAATTCTGATTTCGCCAAATATTTGGTTGTTGGGGCTCGTAAAATCGATAATTCAAGTCCGATACTGGTAAAAGCATTTTCCTTTTAGAGACCCCCTTCCCACCGATAATAATAATGCATTTTGTAGATGCAAACACTCGATACTGCTCTGTGTCAGTTTGCAGACTGGAAAACGTTAATGTACAATATGTGTATATGTGTATATTTTATTCAAAACTCCATATACATGGGCTCTAATCGTTTTCAGATAATGGCCAAACTAACATTGTTTAATTATACACGATTACCTGGCCGGACAGGAGGAGAATAAACGCCTGATGTGACAACGAAAAATTACGTCAAGGATTTTTGAATAATTTTTTGTTATTGAATGAGAAAAATATGTACATACTTGCAAACGATCCAGTGAAGATAGATTGGGTGTCCGGTCCTGATTTATGCACTATTTTCAGATTATTGGAACTATTTTTAGGGGCTGAGGAAAACGGGCGACCGCCGCACACACACCGCGTCTCTTGAGCAATAAAATTCCATATTGCCGTCCAAGTTTATTTTTGTACCAGTTTTATTTAGATTATTTTAAATCTAACATGTATTAATAATATGTAAATGAGAACTGTAGAATACGTTTAAACGTTTGCTAATGTTACAGGAGGATTGAGCATTAGAAGATTCAAATATTGCCTTGTAATATACAGGGTATCTCATTTTAATTTAATGCTAACGATTGTGTAATTAAACCTTTATAGTAAAGGAATTATTTTCTGGTTTATTCGTACAATGTAAACGAACACTCTGTACAAAAAATTAAATTTTTTTTTAATAACAATCCTAAAAAAAAGTATGTAGCAACAATGGCTTTACTGCCAGCTTTAATTAGGCCACCAAATATACATGACAGTTATTTGACAGAGTAACATAACAAAAAAACATCAATATTAATTTCTCTTTTATCCGTAATTCTGTGCGCCCTGTCATGGCGTTTTACACTGTGCAATTTTGTTTATAAATAATTAATTTTAATCGCAAAAAGGTACTTAAAAAAATGCAAGTTTACGTGGTTGTCCTTAAAAGTGGTACGTGGTTGAATCGTGAAATTCGCCGAAATTTCTCGGTTCAGACGAAGGACGAAGTTTCGGCTGTGGGGCGGGGGCCATTGACCTTTAAGAATTCTGCAAGAATTACACATTCAGGTCTTCACGTCGTACGTATTTACAATTTTTCTTTATTAATAGACGTCCGTCGTAATTTGATGTTTTATTAGATTTATTGAAATACGCGTTTTGAATAAGATTTTTTTTATTTCTAATGAAAAACAGTCCAGAACAAAAAAAAAGTGTCTTGAATCGAATTGCACGAATCACCGACAATTTCAGATTCGTCATTTTTTTCCCCCATTTCAGGTCGTCATTTTTTTTTCTCATTTGACAGCTGTCAAATAAATTCAACTAATGTGTCTTTTTTTAATAATAGAATTTATTTAATCGGAATCAACGTTTTTCAGGTTGGAATTCAAGCAGTACCGAAAAATCCATTGGTTATCAATTGGTAAAAAATTTGTGTGGATTTTTTTCAAGTAAGTTTATCATATTTTTTTCTTAATTACTTTGTGACATTTAGCCATGACGAAACATAGAATCGGATTAATGGTGACAGACATCGCCATTGTCTGAGGTAACGATGTAAAGGTCATGGAGAAGCAAATTATTTTCTCAAACGAGAAAACATACCCTTAAATAAAAGAAGATGAAGTAGCAATTTCGGAGAGAAACATAAAATCTATCAGTTTTTTTTTCTGTTGCTGATTATGTAAAATGCATTCCACTTTAAGTCCAACGAGGTTAATATAATAAATAATTACATACATATTATGTATGTAGATAAGACGTGAACTCTGATTAAGGGCCCCACCATAGATGAACAAATAATTGATATTATTAGTGTTTCCCTAAAAAGAAAAGTTATCACTTTTAGTAGGGATACACACATTGGCTAATTAACTATTTTATGTCTTATGATCATGTGCCCTAGATTTTGTTAATTTCACAATTAATAGCAATTTTTTTAAAGGGGAAAAATGAGATACACCAAGTATTTGTTCATGCATGGTGGGATCACATTTTAACATTGGACTTATGGGGCATGCCCAGTCTATCGTGACAGATGTTATCGCTTAACCCGGGCGAAGAGCATGCTATTTTTCGTTTACTTCTCAAACAGTAACAATTAATACTAAATCAGTGGCGTATCAATTAGGTGGGGGTTCAGTTGAGTGAGGTATCGGTATCGATAAAAAATTTCATTAAGCGTCGCACATCGGTCCGATCGGAATCGACTTTTCGGGGAAACATTTAATTCGATAATATTTTCATTACCTTAATTGACGTGTCGCAGACCGTATGCCGTGGCGAAATTGGATCCGAACGGTGGTGGGCGGGGAGATCGGGTTAAAATGTTTAATTAAATTTTTAATTAAGTTATGCGAATGCCGTATTCGAAAAGGGATACTCTCTCTCTCCCCGGGCTCGCATATTAGCCATATGGTCCGATTAAATTAAAATTTCCGGGATCGATTGAACATAAAAAATGATTCGTGCGAGACGAGAGACAACAAACAGGGAGAAAAAATTGTCCAGGGTCCATCTTTCTTTTTTTTTTTTTTNTCGGCACGGCAATATTTTCTTAATTGAAGCGATAAAAGGACCGTCAAATAAAGAATGAGCCTCCTTCCTTCTCCATTCCCTCTGGTTCGTCCGCTGGCGTCTCCTCTCTACAATTAAAAGTGCATTAAAGGAATTTTCCATTATGAAATTTCTCAATCGAGTTAATTAGTAATCTGTTAATTAATTAAATCCATCAGCGCGGCGAGGCGGCCATACCCAACCCGCCCGCCGCTCCACATCTACGTATATGTATGTATATAAATCGAACAGGGGCCCCGACTGCCACTTCAAAGTATTGCTGAACAATTTCCTATATATCGTTAATTAGAAACTGGCGTTTTGTAATTAGTGGCTGGGGCTCCGAGATTGATTTTTCCGATGTTTACGCGAACAACAGGATCCCGTGATAACCACACACGGGATAAAAGGGAGTACATATTTTCAAAAAAAAGAAAATGTTTCGCTTTTTTTTTCGAAAATGTTGTTATGCAATCGATTAAACTTCTTCATCTTAATCCAAAGACCGAACAGTGTCTTAATTCTTCGTCGATTTGAATTGCTTAGTTTAAAAAGGTCGTTTATATGGTAAAACTGGTTTTAGCGTTTTGCATTTAATGAAATAAGGAGAAATACAAAATACATTTTTTTTGGAAATTTATTCTCGTTTTAAGATGATACATTGGGATAAAGTTGTTTCTCGAACCACATGATTTTAGTAAAGATGCAATAATTTCAGGCATTCTTTTAAACTTCTTCATGTTCCTTTGTGTATACTTTTAACTTGCACCTTTGAATTTTCTTATTCGTGATTTTAAAGTTGCCTGTAGGCTGCTATTTTCCTATTTCAAAAGTTTTAATAGTAATTTAAACTATTGATCAATAGAAGGAATTGAGAGATTTGTTAGTATAATTTCGCCAATGTCTTCATCTTAATGACTCTTCTTTTATAAATTTTGACATCACCGATTCTTCCAATCGTTGTTGTCAAAATGTTGATTAAGTTATCAACAATAATGAGTGTTTTTATAATTGTTGGTAGCTATTAAAATGTAGCGTTCGTCAGTAGAATAGCGTGTTTTCAAATTAAGCTTAATGTCTAACAGTGTCATTAGTGAACGACTCTAGGTTTTATTCCTAAAGGAAGAACAGCAGGCCAGTTTTAAACAATAAAATTTCAGTGAAAGAACAATACTATTTGTACCGAAGAGAAAGTCATTTATTGCTGGTAGAAAAAAATAGTACATTCTTAAAAATCTAAGCAGAAAATAGCCTAATGTAAATAATTTTAGACATTAAATTGGCATCGAAAACATCTTTGTAAGGGTAACCGACCAATCCACTTTGATAAATAGCAAAATTATGAATGGTTAATTAAGGGTCTTTTAAAGGATCAGTTCAATTGTCAGTTTCAAACCTAATAGATCAAGCTACCAAATCACATCTCAGTTTCATCTCTAATCAACACATTCAATGTCAGTGTTGGGTAATCATTTAGTGTCTATATTTTTCACTTGAAAAGGAAATAATGGTGTAAAAGTCCCTTTAGTTTTGAATTAAAACTGCAACAAAATCGGTAACACATTTTGTTAAATCCTCTTTACTACGTACATATATTA
Organism: Hypothenemus hampei; assembly: GCA_013372445.1. Lineage (NCBI taxonomy): Eukaryota > Metazoa > Arthropoda > Insecta > Coleoptera > Curculionidae > Hypothenemus > Hypothenemus hampei. The sequence goes on along the minus strand of JABRWK010000012.1, from coordinate 580,987 downwards.
ATATGTACCATATATAAAAGAAATAGTGGCTAAATACTGGTTCATAATCTACCCCTATTACAAGACCGCATTTTCGTTGAAGAAAAGCAACTACCAAACGCCTGTAAAAAGGGCAAAAAAAGCGTTGTTCTTGTTCGGCAGAACCGATGAAAATAAAATCAAAAAGTCAAGTTGTTCTAAGAGAAAACAAGTGACATATTGCTTTTGACTTTTTCGTAGCCAATGAGCTGTTTCAAAATTTCTCAATTTTCCTAAAAGTTGTTGTTTTTCGTTCTCACACTAAAAAAAATATTAGTAGTAGAGTAAAGGTGTTTGCAATGTTGCCAAATCGAGTTCGTCCCTTTCGCTTGTCTCGCTGATTGCATTCTGTTGTCTTGGAGCAAATTGATTACAGGTCGAAATTAAAGTTTTTGCCGACGGAATGATTAAACATGCACGAGTGGGTCCGTACGGCTAATATAGAGAGGAGAGGTGTATGTGTGTGTGGATATATGTATGTGTGCGTCTATGTATAAAGCGAATCTCGGTCGGATTTTAATTACAAACTTGCCTCTCTGCTCGTCACAATAATGGCCACTCAAATCTAATTCAATATGTCCGGGGTCGTGTTGTGACCGTTATTCGCTATTTAATATCGGAATTGGAAATAATAATAAGTGCCAGTTTTGACTGTGTCGGGACTCGTGCAGAAAACTTGAAAATTAATTAATTAAAGTTGTTGTGGAGGTGAAGCACGACGAGGAGGAGGACGAGGAGGCGGTTTAGGAATTATTGATGAACGTCGAACACTTTGCCTTAATGTTATTATCGTGTTCGGCATCCAAAAGGGGCGGGCGACCTTTATATCGATATGTTATATGAAAATTCTTCGCGAAACTATCTGGCAACGCGCGCGCAATTAAGCTTATTTAATTAAAATGACAGCTGACTAATGCTTCATTCTCTCTCTCCTTCCTAAGGCTCCCTTTTAGTCAAATTGAAATTTCGTGTCGAACAACAAGAACGATACAGGCAAGCAACAAACAACAAAAAAAATAAAACCTAACTTTACCTATTCATCATCCGTGCATCCCCCGGTATATATTAAATATTCTAACGTTGATTAAATTTCGAAATGTTATACGTATATGTATAGTTTAATTAGCTTTAATTAAACTGAAAAACACACAGTAGATAGTTTCGCGGTTTAATTAAGTCGCTGCTATGTGAGTGATGTTACCTATTTCGGTTTTATTGATTTTTCGAATTCCCTCTGTCTTTCTCTTTCTCTCTGCCCCCCTTTTGCAGCTCGCCTATATCTTTCTCCTTTACCATCGGTTTGCAGTTTCAGCTTGAGCAAGAGTGAGAGCGAAGTAGATAAGATGTTTTAATTAAGATTTGTACTGTATTTCGTGTAGTTGACAAGAAATAATGCTCAATCTGGCAACGTGGCACATTTTTGGCTATATTTTTTTTCGAAAACAAAAAATAAACGAATACCAGCCCCAGCCGCTGCGTTCTCGTCAAAAGTCATTTATGATGATTAAGGCGACGAATGTAAATCATTCCCGTTTTTAACGTTTCGGAATGTCTGCTGAACATATGCCGGCCTGTTTGATTATTTTCCTTCTCTTTTTTTTTTTAATTAGGAGATGTCATATTATGTTTACGATCTTATTTGGCAACGTTGCGCGAGAGTAAAGTGATTATTACTAACCTATAATTAGGACAATTAATTAATAATAGTTTCGTGAGACCCGCCGCTGATTGAAACCGGTTTGACTCGATTCCTGTAGCAGCAACAGCAACAGCCCCTCGGTTCTTCTCCACACGAGATCAGACCTGCACCCCCCCTCCCGTCTCTCTCCTTTCTTTAGTGGGTTCGTTAGTGAAATTCCTTCGTTAGTTCCTGCCCGCGTTTAGTCGATTGGTCTCTCTTTGTGTAGGTAATGGAATGATATATTTAATTCCTGGGTTACGTGCAAAGGCAGTCAGCCAGCCAGTCATCTTACATTTCCAAAAAGTGAAAGTGGCATTAGTATTATTAGACGCTTGCAGAATAAAAGCGTGCGGAAAAATAATTAAAAATATCCCCCTCCGTTTTCGAGATTTTTATGGAGCCGTTTTTATTATTATGAAACTTGCCCGGGCTTTCGTTGAGAAAATATGAGGGAAACTTTAGTCATATCATGCGGTGAGAAATTACATTTGTAAACCTAAGTCGGTTAAAATATGTAAAAGGAAAGTGGGAAAAGTTTATTGTTTCTTCTTCTGTTTCGGCACACGAACGAACAGGCTATTGATTTAAGAGGTCTATTCAAAAAGTCTCTATTAATCATATTTCAAACAAAATTTTTAAATTACATATTTAGCAGGAGGCTTATGGTTGTTTTAGCATTGATTTAACATTTTTGACCTAATTATTGTATAATATACTACATTTTCTGGATTATTCTCGCATTGTTAACATGATATTATGAACGGGATAACTTGCCTAAAAATGCTTCGTAACGGTGTCGTATCGCAAGCTAAGAATCGGAGGTAAAATCAGCAAACTGTTGCTAATAAAGTAAGGTAAAATTTGATATCTTAACCAAAACAATTTCTTCTAAACCTTGCTTTGGAATAAGGAATAGCATCGGATGATGATCACTAATGAATTCTCTTCGTTTTTTTGAAGTTTCATGAAGAACCAGACTTACGAAAAATGGATTAAGAAAGAATCATCACTTTTAGAAGCATTTATTAAATTGGCACAGGTAGAATTTTGTGTGGTATTGCTAATAAAAGGTTCCAAAAATATCGAAATATTGAAGAAGATCAATTGGAGCATTTGCAATAGATGTTTTAAACTGCATGAATTATTGATATCAAAGACGAGGAGACAAACTACGTATATTGATACAATCTAACTTGTCAACAATGGTGCCAGAAATTTCTGGGAATTTTCCTTGAAGATGTATGAAACTGGACTGGTAGAAGAAATTTGCTTCTTATCTGTTAAGATGGTCTCATACCGACTACATATTACATAGAAAACTAGATGAATGTCAAACTGATGTCTACATATTTTCGTGTTGTGTTGAAATTTGGAAGTGATTCTTCAACTTGCATGTCATATTGAATCATCTATGTAGTATACACGAACGAACAACAATATTTTGGTGGGAATATTTTTACGGACTTTTTACACGAATGTTACAAACGTTGGAATGAGTTTGTCAAATGTCATAGCATACAGAGTATTCACTAAACTGCATACTACTAGCCATCATTACTTTCCATACCATTTGGAGTTTTGGAAAATATTCAGGTGTAACAAACCTTCGGCAAATTCTGCATGAAAAGGAACGCCCACTTTGGAGTTAAGTGTTAATATCTATTTAAAAATGGACACTGAAGAACATGATGTTACGTAATGATTAAAGTAAATCTTGGCCTACTTTGACATAATCTTAACTGATTCAAATTACTATTAAAGCAACGAAGTGTGCGAAATCCATATTGAAGGTCAACATATTATAGTACGATTCGTGTTCCTTTATGGGACAGTCTACAGGAAAGTGACGAATAACAAACGTTCGACAAAGTTAACCTTCACACGCTGCGTGCCAAAATACAAAATATTCAGCACCGTATGGGACCAACTTTAATCTGAGAAGTTTATATTCGATTATACAACTATTCATGGATACACCCGTGCAATCAGAAACCTTAGCGTGTTGGGTCGATGGGTTCTCCAGAAACTTTCTGAATTCTAATCCTTTACAGAGGATTAGAATAGCTATTCTCTGCTGTTTAATTCGTCTTAAAAATAAACCTTTTTTTGTTGACTGAATAGTGAGTCGTAACTCTAAGTTTAAAAAAGTTCTCCACTCAAGTAAGGTGTTGTTATTTTTTTTTGATGGTCAAACCGTACGATATCCAAATGATCACTTTAAGAATAACATTTTTCCATCACGATAATACTTGACCATATACATCAAAAAGGACATTATAAAGTCTGGAAGAGTTGGAATAGGAAACTTTTAGTAGACCAAAAATGAAATTATATTTTCGTCTAGCGTAACAATTTTCCCATTTCCACGGGTAATCATGTTCAAATATGAATATTATTATGTTGCGGTTCACTGTTCAATTATTTAAATGCGTCCTAATTAAAGTTAACCAAATGGAAATTTAACATTTTTCTTTCAGATAGGACATATTGCGAATAGGGTTTCTTTGAATTTATCGTTAAATCGATCTCTGGACCTAAACGCCACCGAAAGAGTGAGAGAGACGAAAAGAAATTAATTTGCACAAGAGAGTGAAACGGGAGTCCTAATTGGAAAATACACCCATCCAGCCAGTGTGGTCCTGGGCCCCCCAAAATATCGACTGCCGCTAAAGTTTATTTAGGGCGCATTTCAGAAGTTTGCAACATCAATTAAACAACTAATGAGCTAATTAAATGAGTATTCATCGGTAATAATATCCCCGGAGATTATTATTAAACTCAATGCACGACTAATTACTGCTTCCCGAAGCAAAAGAGTTATTTAATTAATGCGAGAATATTATTCAACGAGTAGAACGAGCAAAATTCAACGTAATTGTTCTAGTTTTGGCTTGTGTTTTCTTTAAAAATGAGTTCTCACTGATTCTTCTTCAATGCCTTCTTTTTTTTTCTTTCATTTCGAATGAAATATTTGTGGAAGATAGAGATATGTAAATACATCTTATCTGAAGGTGAACGACACGACAAACACAGATTAAAAATTTTTAAGTTGCAGTCGAACGTGGATACGTTCCCGACACCAGCATGAAAACGAACAAGAAGTGGGAGAGAGACTCATTCAGGAGTGTGACTTGCAAGTTTCTTTCACGAACAACGATTATTCCATCAGTCATTATTGTTATTAAATTTGTTGCATGTCGGGGGGCCTCCGACCCCCAAGTCAAGTCTGTCCTCTTTTATTTCTAATTATTCTCGATAATTTGACATGTATGTATGTGTGGCCGCCTTTCGGTATGGCAATTTTACGCTTCGTTATTAATTTTTTTCTTGTCCCATACACCTGACGCTTTTACGAGAGTGAATCAATATAATAGAGAAGGAACTACTGGACTGGGTAATATTAAAATTCGAATCTTTTGGAAAATGATGTCCAACATCAACGTGAAAAGAAAATTGAAAAAATAAGAGCAGAGAAGAGGGGAGGGGAAGGTCACGGTTTTTCTCAATTTCCCCCGACGACCGAATTAAATTCGACGCCTACACACACGTATGTGTGCTGGCCGAGGCTCAGTTTTCAATTTCATTCTTCTTTTCCAGTTTAAGGGCCGCATAAACAGTGAAGGTAAGCCGGCCCGACTATCCATTCATCCATACCTTTCGCTTGTAATATCCAGAGAAGGATTTCGAATGGAAAATTGATTCCGTCCAGACCATAATTTCATTCATTCATCAACATTTGGCAACGTTACATATTTACCATCACCATCATCTTGGTAAATTTTCCGAAAGTTTAAGAGCTTTGGGTGCTTTTTTAAATCATTTGTTTATCCCTGGAATGCCGTAAAATTCAATAATTAACTCGGGCTCCGGATGGGGTAATTCCGACAAGTGGTCCCCACTTTAGTCTCATCCATCCGTCCATTCGCCACAGGGTCGCTTTATCGTTAATTAGAAACATGGCGAATGTTCCATCGGCAACCATAAATTCACCAGTTCAAGTACGCGAAACATTTAAATTAATTATTAATTTTCTCATTTATATTACCAAAAAAACGAGAAAAAAAAGAAAAAATTTCACATTCTAACATTTGTAATAATTCATGGACATTGTCCTCACTTAGTTAACACTTAATGCCTCTCTTATATGGCGTGCATTTAATTATTTCTCTCTGACGTTTGATCTGGCCAGGAAGCCGGATGTACAGGCACCGCAAATGGACCCTCCAACCCCCCGGGCCCTGTTTTATCCTGAAGTTACAGAGTGGCTCAGTTAATCGTGTTTTAATTAAATTTCACCTTAATCGGCACAGTATGTGGTGCCAAGCTAAAGGACAAACATTAATGAAACCGCCCTGTATAGTAGTGTGGTTCAGGTAAAATGATGTCGCCATAAGAAAAGATAATTTACTTAGGCTGGGGAGACAACAAAGCCGATAATGGTTCATAAAAGGCCATTTACGATCGTTAATTAGCGACTACCGCTTGCGGGGGGACCCTTAACGTTTTTATGGTGGCGCTTTTATATCGTGCAATTTCCACACGGACTCTTTGGAAAATCCATGACTGCAGGGCTTTCTCTTTTCATGAATTTTTATCTATTTATTTTTTATAGTACAACCATAAGAGTTACTATCCCTAACACTTAATTGTTTGGTCACCATAAGTATGTATTTGGGACAATAATCTCGGTGTGCTCTGGAAACAAGTGATTGCCCTTGTCTGGAATTTGTTAAAGGACAAGTTGATACCTCTTGATAGTCAAAATGCGAACTTTATGTCTTCTTTTTATTACAAATAAGGGACTTTGGTCGTCTTTGCAAGTTTCATCATTAAATAAATTCTACTACGCTTAAATTCCATATAAACAAACAAACATATAAGCACTGCTCTTTGAAAGCTTCTTTTCCTAACAGGAGAAACTAAGTCGATCCAGACTTTGATGTTCACTCAGTCTACGTTTAGGATCGTAAAAAAATAAAAGCTCTGTTCATTACTTAATAGTTATTTATATAATTAAGCGTGTAATAGTGTATTACGTATCGAAGGGAGAAAAAT
>JABRWK010000012.1:537819-562830 GCA_013372445.1 Hypothenemus hampei | reverse complement strand
GACAGCAATTAAATCGTCGTAATTGTGTCGTTATACACGATGAATAAATGACAAGTGGGGGGGAGGGGGTTTTAAAGCGTTTTCCTTCCCAATCCACGGTCGTACGGATTTTCGGACGTTCTCGGACAATGCCATCTAAATGACACCACCCGACCCGACGGTGAAATACGCAAATGATGAAGAATTGTGAAACGTGTGAATGGGACTCGTAATGATCTACACCGCATCGCGTGATTGTGTTCATTCTCTCTCTCTCTCTCTCCCCCTCTTTCTCTCTCTGTCTCTCACTTTCTCTCTCTCCCTCTCTCTGTTTCTCTCTCTCTCTCTCTCTACCTCCCTTCCCCATTCCGTTCGGAAAGTCGACCTTCGTAATGAGATATTATTGTCCGAAAGCGCTACGGCCCTTTTCAGAACCGGACCTCGTCGAAACGAGCGGGGGCCATAGCTGTTCTGGAGAAAACGACCCATTTTGCCTATGGGACTTGGAACGGCGCTTGATTACTGTCTGATTGCGAAACACGAATTCCGCATAGGCTCTTTAAATACGCCATTTGTGTTGTTGTTTCCACTTGCTGCTGATTTATATTTGTATTGAAATATGTTGAATTCAAATCTGGCTATTGGGATGGCGTAAGCGATATTGTTCGAAATGGTTCAATTTCAATTGAGAGTGGTCAGTCTGATTGAAACCTCGACCGACCAGATAAAACATTAGAACAAGAGCAAAATCGAGTGGGAGTTACTTAGTTGTTTTTAACGCTTGCCAAGCATGTGCTTCTCCAATATTTTATGGTAAGACGGTTTGGAGAACTTTAGGGAAAATTATTGCGTCCAGTTTACCTGTTGTTGTGCCAAAGTTTGCAACTAGTTTCCGACAAGAAGAATAAATTTCCAGGGAGAGGTCCAGGCGAAGACGATACGGATCATAAAATTCTTGATAAATGACATTGCGCATGAGTTTTTATTTGAGCTTAATGAACTAGGAATGCTTTTCTCATATAAACATTTCCTTTTTTTTTCCTTCTCATTCGAATGGAGGATATCGTACCGTACGTACACTGCAGGATGCTTAAATTATTAATTTATGACTCTAATAAATTAAACGTCAAACTCAATGCTCGTACACGATTAATTATTCGACGTATAAACGCTTTAAAGTTGGAGCTAAATCGCTATGTTAAAGCGTTATTATGGGCCCCCTTCTTCCCTCTTCTAACAATAAATTATGGGTACTTTTTGTATTTTAAGATACGACAACGCGGCCTGCCCGAATTCCTCTACACCTCTGCCCCCTTCCTCATCTACATCACTCTCTCCCATTCTATCTCTCTCTTTCTGACCCAGGACAATGATAAATAATGATTCCGGAGGCGACAAAAGGTCAAATCCCGTTTCAGGAGACGACAACGTCTTCTTTTGTAATTATTATTGTCGTTCAATTTTTTTCTTCGCCCGTAATCCTTAATTAAAATTTTCATTTACAATGGTACGATTATTAATAATTGCTTGTCAATCAGTCAAGTAGAAGAGAGAGAAAGAGCGAGAAAAGAAAAAATGTTGTTTTCAAGATCAAAAGAACCCGAAATTCGCCCTGATTCAGGCCCAACAACCAAAAATGCTTAATTCTCATCTACCTGACCGGACAACGTTGCCAAATCAGCTTTGGTGACGATTGCAAGAACCGTTTCAGTTGGTCCTGGGGTCGCTGCATCTATTGGAACAAAAATGGGCCAAAGCAAATTTCAAAAAAGTTGAATTCTACAGATTTTTAAGGCATCATTCTCATGTTCGTCAAACAACGTGACAGGGATTTATTTTTTCCTAATTAGCCTCATACAGCTTCCTTTTGTCCAGTGGGTGTTCCATTGTCATATTTCATTGAATGTATTTGAATGGACAATTTTAGAAGATAATTAATGTAAATGCACGGCTATCACGTTTACGCAGATGTAAGGAAATTTAACTAGAAAAAGGCAATAATAAATCGAAGACCATTTTGATTTGGAATGGCGTTAACAACGAATCAGATCGGTTTGTGAGCCTTCGCCCTCGTATATATTGAAATGTCCACGGCAAAAAGCCATCAAGCGAACATTACGGTTGGCGCACTGTCAACCGCATGCTTAAACCGATAAAACACGCCGGTCCAAATGGCCGAATAAAATTATACACAGATGAATTTAAAAACCAGTCGTCGTTATTGTCGAGTGAGCTCTCTGTATGGGAAATATCCTCAACTGCTGCCGCCGCCATCACCACCGCCAATCCTATTGTGTCTAGGAGGCCATAGGCGATCACCAATGCAATCATACGAATTCGAGAGCAACGAAAAAATATCTATTGCCTATTCAATATTTTAATATATTATTTAAAATAAAATATGGCCGTTCCCTACTCTATTCAATGCACACAAACAAAAGGGGGCAGTGGCGGCGGTGAGGCGGGGTGGGTTGGATATAGTCAATTGTTTTAACAACTGTCAATGAAAACCAATATTTGTGCCGCGTAATTTTTTAAATTAATTTCACCATTCGGTGAGGGCCTTAATGAAACCTGTACACGTATTGTGTGGTGTATGTGGGTGTGTGTATGTGGATGTGTGTGTAGATGTGTGTGTGTGGCGGCCGAAATATAATTAATTTAATAAAATCATATTATTTTCGTTTTTCGATGGTAATTTTAAAAATTTCAAACCTCTTTTCCTCGGTACCTGTCAAAGGCAGAATATTAGTGGTGGATTTTAATTAACCAATCGAACAAAATATACTTCTAGGTGTATACAGAGCTCGGCAAAAGCATGGGTTAAATTCAGTTAAACAACAAAGAGACAAAAAACATTAATTTTCGTTAGTCATTTGCCTGTGAATGATGTCATTGATTCTTTTTTTTTCAAACGGCTACTCAATTGTCATTTCGACATCAACAATCTAATAGCTTACTTAACTGAAAAATGGGAGAAATATAAATGTCTGATTACAAATAAGCAATCCTGGAACTGCAAATGTCTCTTCGCCTAATTTGTTCTTCAGGTTTACACGAAAATTTGGCTATCTAGTAAAAAATAGCAAAACGAATCTGTTTCTGCCTTTATCGCAAACATTTAATTTCGAATTATAAGCCATATTTGTGGAGAACTTGTGATGTATATTTTTTTTAATTTATTTTAATAGATGCCAGTCAATGACAAATAAAAGGCCTACACACTGAGGCCGAAAAACCGAAATCCGTGAATAATTTTTCTCATTACGGCCGATTGATTATTTCATCAATGGCCGATGAGAATTATGAGGAGCGTCAAGTCGCACGACCGATCTGGTTGCTTTGATGATGACGTTCATTCTTCAATTTAAAAAACAAAAGAAAAAAAGGGAGCGTATAGCATTGGTCAAATGTTACTTTTTGTTTTCTTTCAGTTGCGTCAATCAATAAACGAATATAATTAACATTTCAAAATTATTAAATTACATTTCGACATTAAATGGAGTAGAAATGCTATTGTTACAGTGTTGCCAATTACAAAACGTTTCTTGTACTTCTCCATAAAGAAAAGAAACACCGCGCATAATAATGTTCCAGAATTATATTTCCGGGAATTATTAAGCGCTCGGGAAACAACATTTTTACGCGGGCTAATTTGAAATGCCAATCGGCCATATCCAGTTTTCCATTTTTCTTTTTTTCTTTAATTCCTCGCAGGCCCCACGGGTAGGAAACTTTTCCTGTTTGCTTTTTATAATTGCTTCAGTAGTCTTTGTTTTATAATCTTCTAAAATTACGTCAAGTTATTCTTGATTTTTTATGCCTCTTGTAGAAATTCATGCCCAAAAATAGGTTCTTGTATTAATCTCATCGACTCTGATAGACTGACATCTGATCATAAGTAGATCAGATGTCAATTTGTCTAAGCTAATATACAACAAAATCGATTAAATCGAGTATTTTATATTAATTGGATATAAAAAAATAACTTTTTTTTCTTTTTGAATCTACAGAAGGAAATTTTTTGTTAAAGATTAAGTGCTGACACAACTAAAATACAAAAAAGCCGAAATCAAAATAATAAATTAAAGTGCATAAATCCATTGTAAGAAAATGTTGACTTATGCTGATTGACTTCTGACCCCCCCTCTCATATAATGTCTCTTTTTTGTTTCTTGCTTTTTTTTAAAGTGACCTGACCTGAAAATTCGTTTCGTCTGAATGACGTACTTATGAAAATTTTGATCCCATTTGCCTAGACTAAATGTGCATATTATTAAAATTCTTTGGGTGGATGAGGTAAAACAGGTGCGGCACTCTTCATCATCGTGTAAACAGAACGTCACGACACGCCTTCGACGGACGAAAAAGAAACGAAACTGAAACGAATCAACGTGGTAGTTGAGAAAACATTTGGTATGACTCTATAACGCTAATTGAGCACGTACATTAAGTCCTATTCACAGAGACACGCGGCGAACGCATTGTGTGAGTCTGTATGTATACCGAAAGCCGAACAAATAATCGTTCTGATGATCCAATCAATTAGCTTCAAAATGGTAGAGGCCTTTCCGATCAGTTCACGCTCATTACTGACGTCAACTCGTTTGCTTATTTTACTATTATTGTTACTGTACGTTCCGCACTCCTCCCATTTTATGATGATTGGACGAAAACAAAAATTTTTTCCAAAGTGGGAATTAGCAAAAAAAACAAAAAAAATGGCGCGTTTGCTATTAAATCTCCTCTTCTGATCTGTTTTTCTCATTAAAAACGTTCACGCGATTTGTTGAGGAATTAACTGAAACGGCGTAAAATTATATGATTGTTTCTCGAATCAATTACAGACAGGAAACCCCTCGTTCTTTTGTAAGAGCAAGAGAGAGATAGACAGAGACAGAGAGAGAGAGAGAGAGGGAAAGAGAGATGGATTTTTGTTTTATTGTTTTTTTTTCAAGTCTGAACCTTAATTAGTTTTTCCGAATGCGATTGGATTAATCGTAGTCGTAGTAGTAGACGAGTGCAATTATTTCTCGCCGCGACAATCGCCAAGAAAAGAACCTGAAAGGATAGAAAAAGTAAAATTAATTAAAAATCGAACAAAATAACTCTTAAATCCTTTAAAAGAGAAGTTGAGGGTGGGGGGGTTTATTGAGTGAAGCAATCAGCAAAACAAACAAACAAACAGTTTTTAAGACAATCGGTCCCGATTAGGAAAACAATCCTGACACTGTTTTAAACCCTTTTCGTTCATTCGTTTCGTCAGAAGGGTCTCCTCGTCTGATTTTCTAATTAGGATTTGGAGAGACGGGACCCAAGGTTAAATTACGACTTAAGAAAATCTCACTGTTCAGTAGTACGCACAGTCAGTCTGAACATTCAAAACGGAAATTTTAATCTTATCTTCGTTTACTTTTTCACCTCATTTTTAAGATAAGATAACTGAACTTAAGAAAAAAAAAACGGTATTTTTTAAGAAATATTTCAAGTTACACTAACTTTAGCGTAACTAAACTATTCGGCTTATTTAATTTTCGTCGCCTATTTCTAACACGAATTTACAAAAAAACTTTTAATACAGAAATTAACAAAAAAAAAAACTAGTAGAAAACATAAACCCCTGTTTAGCGTGTCGAGGGCAAAGCATCCATAACACTAATTAAAAACTAAATTAGTTTTTAAGCAACACGAAATTGGCAAGAACCCTCCGTTTACATCGGCTTAATTAACTCGGTTACTGCGAAAAATACCCCCTTATATTTTTGACGAGCCGAACAAATTGAAATTTTATTTCTGGCCCATTTTGGACAATTTTTTTTTGGATCCGGCCCTGTCCCGTGCGTGATTACAAAGCTTTTCCGTCTTGCGCCCTAATTAATAATTAAAATATAATTTACTGGATTTATTCATTATACGGAGAGAAAGGAAAAGCAAAAAAAAAAACAAATCGCCGCCAAACACGAAAAAACACGGGCCCTACCAGGGTTAAAACAATAAGAAAAAAAGGGTTTTTGTATCGATTTTTCTTATCCATACAAGAAAAAAATGAAAGTCTTGAGAGGAGTTATCATGTGATTAAATCTCTACCTGAGTCTCGGCACGTTTTAGAGCTTGGTGAAGAGGTCACCCGGATAACGGATTTTCGAATAATTGCCGTGCCTAAGACGACTACGACGACCAAGCAGAAGAAGAGGAATTAACCAAAGCAGGTGTGCACAGGTATAAAGCAACCGTAAAAGCAACATCATCTATACCCCAGCTAGATTTAGATTTTGAATGCGGGTAAATATAAAGCCTGCCTCACGCGTATCACAAAAGTACATGTCACTTTGCGTTGCAAATTTTACCTTTTTTTTTTTGAAAAAAATTATCATCACTGATATTCTTTCACAACTTTTTGTACAAAGACAAGCAAAGAATCGCTTTGAAGCTCTACAGAACCCAAAAAATGCTAAATACATACACACAGGAAATAAAAGGCAGAGAGCTTCTAAAACTTAACGAAATTCCTGAGCTTACCTCAAAACTGAAAACCAGGGGCGTGCACATTCAAAATAATTACGATATAATATTAATCGGTCTCCACCCTTCAATAAAATCTATTAAAATCCTTCGTCTTGTTCTAACGCAATACAACACGTCCCCCAATAATTCAATAATGAACACAATTATACCCCTACCACTAAGCCCGTGTACGAATGTGTGTGTGTGTGTATGTGTATATATGTGTTCACCCTCAGGACGTGCGAGAAGGGTACAAAAGAACGGGAGAGACAAGGAGAGTGATAGACTAGGGGGAAATGGAGAGAGAGAATCCTCCTCGTCTGCCCGAGTTGTACAATTCACAAATTGCTTTTCAATATAATTCTCCCTCGGCTGCTCGAAGGACCGCCGTTCTCTCCTCAGTCGTGGTCCGTACGTTGAAGTCGTCGCGTCGTCGCCATTGAAAAAGCGGGTTTGTTGTCGACTTTTATCGTCGACTTTGTTGTTCGAGTGATTTTTTCTGTATAAATTCAAAATATGTAAAACAACCCACTTTTGTATAGTGTTAGTGACAAAAACTGAAGGAATATCGAGGAAATTAATTGAAAAAAAAGGCAACAATGTTTGGGGAGTTCTTGTTGGCAACGTATGTACCGTGTACCGCCTTTTCCTCTCAATTGATGTGTAAGTAAATGTCTTTTCGGTAGAAATTACGTTTGGCAACAACGCAATTTGTTTGTAATTCGAGCCCTTGAAAGTTTCAGTTATCTGAGGTTAGAAATCGAGACAAGAAAGACGCATGGTTTTCGATTGAGAGAAAAAAAAGTAATACAGAGATCGTTTATTTCGTTTCGTAATTGTTTCAACATCAAGGTCCTATTATTATTAAAAATCTAGAAATTAACCCACATGATTTATTACAACAGTTTGTCGTAGCGTATATCCTTGATTTTATCTCTGGCATTCAAGGTTTTCAAGCGAAGAAATTTACTTTCCAAAAAAAAAGTTTCCTTCAATAATACCAGATTGGATGAATTTCAAATTCCCGTTTCACCGTTTATGAATTGAATTCAGGGTTGTGTTATTAAATATAATTGTACTAAAGTCAAAATACGATGTGTTTTAGTACAATTGTTACAATTATTGTATAATTTTTTCTATTGCATTTGTACTAAATCTAAATTCGATTTCCGAAGTTTTGGTATGGCATTTTTCTTCGAATTTCAATCTAATACTCAAAAAGTCGATGCTTGTTCCTGTCAATACTTTCGTTTCATTGCGTGCATTGATATGTAATTTTTCTGGAAGTAGGTTATTAATACTTTCTATTTTTAAGTCGGTGACGTGTGAATTTATTATACAATAATATAATCCTGGCGTTTTACTACCTCCGCAGTATTTATAGCCTGCAACGAGGATGTGTCGAAGACGAGAGAGAGAGAAAGACTCAACTACAACAGCAGAAGTACTTTGCTCTAGCTTTTGTTTAATATTGACTACATTATAATGAGTATTTTTTCAAATGCAATGACATTATCTTGTATACAGAACAAGCGCCTCAACCAGGATGAAATATAATATTAAGCCTCTTCGCGAGCATCGTCGTCTTCTGCTCCTTCTACACAACCGGTTAGACCACTCCGGTTATATAAATGGACGACAACCGCCTTTAATTAAAAAAAAAAAGAAAGAACACGAAAAGGCGTTAAGCATCTATGACGTTTATTTGAATGAAATAAAGAGTTTTATTCGCAAAGAGTGTTATAATTATTTGACCGCGATTGATAAATAAAGGCATATCCGCTGCTGTTATCAACTGTTTTACTGTTTATTATACAAAATTAAACTTTGAATTAGTGGTATTTTTAGTAAATTTCGTAGTAATATTGAAATCATTAATAAAACGAACAATTTGAGAAATAGAGTAATACTCGTAATCAAAGCAGGAACAGTACATAATACATTACCATTCCAATTAGGTCATACCTTCTTTATCGCTACCTCTGGTGCTTTATATCAAATTTACCATTTTTGTCCTACCGATAATGACACACCATTATGATTATTATTATCATTATTATTAGTCTGACTGTAAATGGCCTTGAATGCTACTACTACTATTGTGTTGTTGCCACGTAATTTTTTATACCTATGTATATGAAATTATTCTATTAAAAATTGTGGAATACCACTAGATCAAGAGGGATGTTAGAGAGAGGTTTCAGGTAGTAAAACTACCATCATCAGGGAACAGTGATGTACACACGCTGGTCCACCTGGGCGCAAACGAGAGAAACAGAGAGAAAGGGAGCTCTTTTATTAAGCAGGTAGCGTGATGTGAAAAAGTGACGTTCTTGTCGGGAACCCAAGGGATGTTTATTATATTATATCCCAAACTTGATGGGTTTTTATGAAGATTTACTACCATAGTTTGTTAGATTTGTTAACAAAAATCCTCTTTGTTCCCAATTGAAAACCTTTTATTTGGTACCCAGAAAAGAAATCTGTTCTAAATGTCCATAATTGAGAAGTGAATTATTATCGCATTGTGAGGGAAAAAAATGTTTTGAATCAGTTTCGATTCGAAAATCCATTCAAAAAGTGAATTCTTTTCTGTTTTAGATATGCATGTCTAAATAATTATTCTTAAGTTATCATATTTGTTTAAACAACAACGATTTCTCTTTGGTGTTTCCCCGAGTTATGATAACCCCGGTTCGACTAGAATTACGACTATTTCTTGTGATTACTCATTGTTATATTAATAGATTTTTGAAATTTGCACGGCTCACATTACTTTTTCAACATCTTCAGTAAATTCTCAATTTTATTTAAATCGAGACTTTAAGTCGACCACTCTAAATCCTCGTGTCATTATTGTACAAGAGCTTTCCCATGTTCAAAACTTGTATGCACATTAGGGTGTTTCATTTGAGAGCAATATTTTTTTTCTCCAATTCAAGAATCTGGTAGTATATACAAAAATGGAAATAAAAAAAAGTAATTAATACTGAATATTAATTTTAAAAAAGATCGTTCATTGAGTTTGAATTTTGTCATTTGAATAATATAAGAATATCGAATGTTTTTTATTCATATTCAACATTATTTTTTCATAATTACTCGTAATCATTCAGTGGGTATTAATTAATGTCTTCTTCAAAAGTAGGAAAAAAAATAATAATAATAATGAAATATGGTTAATATACATATTTTCCATTAATTTTTAATAGAAAAAATAGAAGTAATACTAATATCTTCAAAACTATTAATATTCGGATTTTGTCATAAAGACCATTTTCGTAGAGAATTAATCATCTTACAAAATTGTCATAAAAGCAATCATTATTAAAACCCAAATACTATTTTTCCATAGAAAATTACTTTCAAGTGACATAGCTATTGAAAGGTCCAAGTGATAGTTTTAAGTCTATGTATGGGCACTTTTGAAGACGACATTATTATCTATAAAATGAGCTGAATTATGAGTGATTATGAATAAATGGAGTTGAAAAGAAACTAAAAAAAATCAGTGTTCCCATGTTATGTAAATTAGAAAAGTTCAAATTTGATAAGCAACCTCTTAAATTAATATTAGTTTTCTTTTTTTTAAATTCAATTTTTACATGGTACTATAAGATTTCCGAATTGGAGAAAAAGCATGTTGCTCCCAAATGAAAGATCGATGCATATATTTGCTTTTTGGATATGTCCACAATCTGGGCAATTTTTATTGAATACAATTAAAGTCCACTCATGTTTAGGCCTAACTCACCAATGAATGTGTAGCTCATCTTATTAAATAATCATTGGTTATATCATATATCGAAAATTGTTTCTGGATTAAATCAAATAAATTAACATCTCTTTTTCTTTCAATTTTCTGTGCGTGTTTTGGAACTTTATATAACATTTCTCAAATTTCAGCCCACAAGTCCAATAATCAATAATGTAATGAAAATACAACAATATTGCTAAATTTTGGTTAGGCAATAATAAGAGGCGTTTTGCTCATTTTTCGGGGTTTCAAGCATAAAAAAAAAACTAAACGAATACATATTTTTTTCGGTTCGTTCCGTTTCCACCATCGGAGAACAAAAATCGAATTACCTGCCAGTTAGTTTCAGGTGTAAAACAATTAAGTATCCAATTTACGTCCGCCTTTTTAGTATCGATCCCGGGCGATTTTAAAAACTAATTACGCGCTGCCAACTCTCTGTCTCTCTCTCTCACTCTCTTTTTCTCTCTCCCTTTTTTCAGTTGTGAAATTTAATTACCCCCGCGTCTCGTGCTTCACTTATTCACCTACCCTCGATCTAGAAAAAAAAAATAATATAATAATACGTATATCCAGGCGGCGTCCCCCTTCTCCCTCAGGGGCTTATATGGTTTCCCCGATTCTGCTCAGGACAGGCTCAAGCCCACTTGTAGGTAACGTTCTTTCTATATAGCAGTGGAAAAAATTGAAAACAGTCATAAATTGGGAATGGTCGCGTTACGGGCCTGGTTAGTGGTCGGTTTTAACCGTTTTCCTCCTCGTTCTCCCCTCCCCGTTCCATATATAAGCGAAATAAATCGTCCGGGGCCCTTATTGCAACAGTGATTGTAATGCAATATTGCTTATAATAGAGCTTAGAGGAAGAGAGTGGGATAATGTATTGCTTTTAATATGCAGAATTTATCAATTTAACTGCCATGGAAATAGTCTTTTCTCTGTCTCTCTCCACCAATCGAGCTTGAACGGTTTTTAAGAAGGGACCTTAAATGTGTTTTTCTCTGTAGCGACTTAATTAGACAGGTGTGTTGTCCGATAGACAGACATTCGGCCAATTATTTTTCCTCTCTAATGATGATCGATAATTAGGCTGGCGGCGGCAAAGTTGTTCCCTTCACTCTCGCTCTCCTGAGTTTCCTCATCTGGCCGCTCAAACCTAATTGGAAAATTTTTAATTTAGCTTTTGAACTTTTCGCTTATTATTGTTTTTGCGGTCGTAATTTTAACCTAATCTGTTTAAAGATTTAAGGTTGGGAATCGATATTGGTTGCCGCCCGAATCGAATTCGATTTGTGTTCGACAGGAAAACGATAGTTTTTTTTTTCTATTTCTTCGTCTTCTTTTGATTTTAAAGCCGAATTAATTCGAATTTCGTTTTCTCTCTCCGCGCTTTAATCCTTTTGACGGCTCCCCTCGCCCGAGTAATAACTAAGAAACGCTTTATTTAACTTGTTATGAAGTCGATTCGGTTATTAAAATTATAAATCTTATTTTACCGTTTTAATTTCGTCGTCCGGGAGACCCATCTAATCGCTTCAGAAAACTAATTAATTTTTTTTCGGTTTAAACAACCAGAAATTTGCCGAACATCTGTGCGTTCGTCAGAAAATTGAAGAACAATTATTGTTATTGCATGCAAATTTTAATTATTTCATCCACCTGTCCGATACCGAGAGACGACACGGGCCAATTAAAAGTGAATTTGGCCGGGAAATATTCTAATGCGCGGTTCCATCTAAACTCGGTTTTAATGAAGATTAATTTCCTCCGAGTTCCTCCTAATTATAAATTCGGGGTCCCCAAGACCAGGTCATTAAAATAATACGTTGTTATTAAGAACCATTAACTGAACGATCGATATTTTTGTTTGTTTTAGGAACGTTGGCAGAAATAGCCAAAAAGTTAGGTCCGTCTGTAGTAAAAAAGTTTTCCCTCCGAGTAAACGTTGCGGCGCTTGTACCAGCGCCCTTGTCCATCACCAAACTGGCAGCCAGCGCTTTAGCATCAATGAATCCGCACTACCATCCTTACGGGACGCCCGGGGAGCTCACTTCGCCACTTCCACCCTCCCCGGACAATAACAATTATCATGGCCACGGCGGAGGTCCTCCAGGTCCCCACGGGCCCATACATCCGGCCAATGGACACGCCATAGGATCTATTGGTAAGAACAATTGTCCCCATAAGACGGTTTTTTTTGTCCACTCTGTATGTAAACGATTTCGATTAGAATCCAGTGGTGGCACATGTTACGTAAAAGGCCTTGGTTTTAATTAGAGTCTTATTATTTTTCGCATAAAACAATAACACGTTGGTTAACAATTATTTGTATTTCGTTGATTAGCGGCGGTAATTAAAATTTTAATTTTGAATCGTCTAATTAGGTTTTTCGTTAATTGGAGGTTCTGTTGGTCCGAGCGTGAAATTGACGTAATTTTTGGAAAGTTTCGTTTCCTTTGCTGCACATAAAAATCCTACCATTTTTTATAATTGTGAAAGAAACAGAAATCATATGGATCTAAAACATGTGTGTGTTTGAGTGTTTGTATACATATATGTGTGGGTGCGTGTGTATGAGAGGGTGTATGAGTGTACACATGTGTATGGAATAATCAATGATTTCAGTGTATTTTTTATGTTACATTTCAAGGTAAGGAACTATTGCAAGAAAGTTGATTGGCGGATAATTGGAAATTTCACACACGATATCAGATGATTTTCTCAAGTCATCAATTCTAGCACAATCAACCTCACTTGGTAACGTGAAAATTAATCAAAGTTTGATTATTTCCTGTAAACCCTTAACGAAAAATGGTTTCAAGTATGCTTCGTTCACTTTTCCTGCTATCCTCTATAGAGCAACATCCTGTTTCACTTTATTTCACACCTTGTCCGATTTTTAGACCGTCGTCGTGCCGCCTCGCTCGAACACAAATTATTTCATGCTTCAATCCCTCCAGGGTCGTTTTGTTCCGCTGACGTGCGGAGGTCCCCGGCATTTAACAGGAAGTCGGGTTTTCCGGTGGCCAGCTTTCGCTCTATAAAAATCGCTTTAAATAATTATTACGTGTGTTTTTGTAACTGTCCTGTTGTAAGTTTTTTTTTCTCGCATTAAACACTTGGAATGTTGTAAAACTGTATGTTTACAGAAGTAATGGTTTGTCATTATCCGGCGCATTCACCAACAGGTAAAAGTGCAATTTGACATCCCTGTCTTTTTTCTAGCACTAATTATTTTCTTTGTATTTTAACCAATTTAAAAAAAAAACCTTTCGTTTTTTAGGTTTACAAAATGGCCCAGGCCATAATCACCATCAGCATCCGGCATTTAGCGGGAGCGGCAGTACCCCGACGTCGGATGGAGGTGTTCCGATGCGCCACCATCCAAACCCGAATAGTATAGGCAATAACAACAATAATAACAATAACAATACAGTGAAAATATGTGCGGGTTGTGGTGGAAAAATCGTGGAACGATTTCTGTTACACGCCATGGACCGTTACTGGCACAACGGGTGTTTAAAGTGTTCTTGTTGTGGCGCCATGTTGGCCGATATCGGCGAGTCGTGTTTCACCAAAGGCGGCATGATACTCTGCAAACCAGATTACATGAGGTAAGCAGTCAATAATTTGATTTAGGGGTTGTGCGGGGCGAGGGTGACTTACGCGGGCACATTTAGGAGCATCTCGAAAATTGGGAATGTATTTATTAAAATAAAAATAGTAATTTTCGTGACACACATCATCTGGTCGAGCAAAATATAAAATTATCATCTCGCGCGGATAATTGAATTTCCAAGTGGACATGAAGGGTCGTCGTTGGACGGAGATCGCCTCGTAAAGACGATGATGGCGTGGACGAGTGTTGTTTTAAGGACGCACCAAGTGGTTGAACGCAATTTTTTTTACTACTTTATGCTAATTGGTTTTCAAAAGGAGATCATCACGCGGACACGGCAATAGGTATATTACGAAAGTTTTTTAACGAATTATGTTAATGTGATTGATCGTAAACGTTGAACAAATTTCATTTTACGACCAATCAAATAAATGTATTTTTTAGAATTATCTATGGGCGAGGCCCGGAATGATAATATCGGAAGTGATCGGGGTTCGGTCGTAAAAAAAAAACGACCCACTCTTTTCGTTTCGCGACATTTTTTAAAATCATACCAGGATCTTGCAGAAAATCATAATTTGTGTTAAAATATTTCACATATCTGTTGAACTGACAGCCAATAAAAAACAAAAAATGGTATTGGAACCGAGCTAAAAAGATATGAATGACGATGTTGCCAAATGGAATAAAACCTCAAGACAACTTGTTTTTTTTCTTGCCGTAAACGTAAAACTCGTGTTTTAAAGGTAATTCTTTTCGTTTGAGGGGACCGATAATAGATTTTAAACGTCGTCGTTCGTGAGAACTCGACGCTCGACAACACCAGGAGGCTCAAGACGTCGCCGACGTCTGCATCGACAACGGGGAACGACAACGATTCCAGCCGTCGTTGTCGTCGTTTCCCGCTTTTCGCTTAATAATCGTTCAAAGGCGATTTTTGCCGCGGTTTCTACGACATTCCCAACAACAATTCCCCAGTTGGGGGAGAAGAAACCGTAAGGACATTTACGTTTCGCTCCTTGTTTATCCTTCATTCCATCCGCAAGACGAGTCAAGTTAATTTTTGTCAATAACTGGAAGTTAAAAGCTTTCGCTTGTAAATGGGTTGTTTTACTGAAAGCTATAAGGGGCGCCCCATTAAACCAAACTAAAATAATACTAATAATAAGTGCTTAATTTGAAGCTTTAAGTGGAGTTTTTAATAATAGCAGACCGATTTTTTAGTTTCATTCCGCTCAATTAATAAACTTTTAATTGCGTGCTAATATGTGCCCACACATAGCTGCTTTCATAACGTTTACAAGAACGCCGCTCAAGGAAAAAACAGTGAGCGCGAGAGAAAAGAGAGAGAGAATTTTATCAAGATTGTTCGTGACCTAAAAGCTTTAACTTGTAACTGTTCTTATCGGGTTTCCAGAGTTATGGATTGCGTTTGTCGATTGTAAACAAAAAACGAAACGGGTTTTAATAGGAACGATGATTTTTTTTCCTTTATTCGACTGGAAAGATTAGTTTACGCGGAGGAAGTTTTTACGTTCGTCTTTTGGAGTCACGTGCCTGGAGGAACCTGTTTTGTCGAAATGACAGACAAGAAATATAATTTGACGGGAAATAAGAACAACGTGAGTATGTGGTAGGCAACAGGAGATAACCTATTAAGATTTTTCTAAAAGAATCAAGTGTTTTTTGGAACTGGCCTAATTAGCCAATTTGCCTTGACATATATTAAAAAGTGAAGCAGCTCGTGCGCGCGCGCGCGCGCGCGCGCGCGCGCGTGTGTGTGTGTGTGTGTGTGTGTGTGTGTGTGTGTGTGTGTGTGTGTGTGTAAAAATGCAAAATAATTAATTAATTAAGCCGGAACATGGGGAACCGGTGGGGAGGCAAAGCGGCGGAGCAACGGGTAAACGTAATATGCGTGTCGCTTTCGCCAGGAACGAATTTGCATTTACGGGATTGTTAAATGTAAAGCGGTTGCATTAATCAAGGTTCTCCGGCCGCAACGACCGGGGGTAGTATAGTAGTCGGTCGACGATATCGTGTCGCCGCCATATTTTATTGTCTTTATTATATTAGCGACCCGACCGCCTCTATAGGACACCCACCCTCGGCGGTATTATGGTCTTTGCTCATTATTAAAATCGATTGCGACATCTGCGAGACCCAGATAAGGTCGAAAGTTGGCCCTCACCCCGAAACTAGGGCAAACACTACACTGACATCATACATCATCCATCTAGTCAGTTGAAGGAGAGGATCAATTAGATTTGATGTAAATATCGTTTATAATTGTTACGTTAAAGATTTATTTAATGATGTTTTTGCTCCTAGTCTGTTCACTTGACTCTGTGTATGCAAACGGCAATAGACGGTAAATAGGCATGTAATTGGCGCGCCGCCTCTATCGATTGGGGCCCAGGATACGTACAACCGCTACGACGACGGACGGACCCTACTACTACTCACAGTGTTGTTTGACTTTTCGAAATTTCTCTCTCGTTTCCAATAAACTTATGTATTTTTTTTTCGTTCGGTCCATCGGAAAACGTTGACCTTCGTCGTCCGAACAGTCGATATTACACCTCGACGGAATATGGGGAGGGGACGTTGATGTCGTCGTCCCAGTCCCACCGGACTCAATTTATTATTGCCACGACGAAAACTCAATTTGTTCGCCATCGTAAAGACTGACAGCCCGAGCTCCTGCTTTATTGCCGATGTAAAATGTCGCGTGATACATTTCAATTACGTTAAGTAATCCATCTACCGACAATATTCGGAACGTTACCGCAATGGTGAAATGACCTCTCCTCCCTTGCTTTTTCTCCAACTTTCAATCACGAAAACTGCAAAAGAGTTTCTACCATCACCATTTTTTCGATTAAAATTAATCGTGATACAAAGCTCTCTCATTGTTGAGATTCGAGACCAGCGAGCTCTTTTAACAATGTAACCAACAGCTTACTTACAAATGAATGTTGCCATTATAAGAAGGTTAATTGGCCCGAGTTGATGGAGCAATTATTTTATGCCCATTCCCCTCCCCCCTCCATGACTCCATTCTTCTAGGCTAGGCAAACACATCAGTACCAAAGTCTATATTAATATGGTCATTTAATAAAGGCTCCATCCCAACCCTCCGCCCAACCCCCGGACTAATTGGACGATGTTCCACAGTCAATGTTTACCAAATGGGTTTCAATAGATCGTGGCCGGCCAGGTCCAAATAATCGATTCATTTTTCATCTTAAACTTTTGAGCGCTTTTGAGAGAATCGTCCCTATTCGAGCTGATTGACGAGACGTTTATATATGGCCCTCTCCTCGCCTCCAGGCACAATCAGCTCGTTTTTGGTTCGCGCCCTTTTCCCCGTTCCTTCTTCTTCTTCTTCCGTCCCGAATTATTCTCAATCAGCTGAGTCTTGTATTTTTCCTGATTCGACCCCATTCATCGGTGGCGAGGACCAGTTTACGTATACGTTTTACGAATAAAGTAGGTGAACAGTTTGTTGATTGAAAACCGACTTGTACGTACCAACGTGTACACTTTTTCCATTTCGGGTCATGTACGAGAAATAAAGTCGTCATCGTGGGTTGGCTCACTGAACCTGATCTTCGAGTTGATCAATCGGCTCCCGGTCGAGCGCGCGAACCGTCCTCGAGCCCGGGAGGTCTACTGTCTGTCTGTAATTTAATTAAAACGGAACAACCATATTCTTCAAGTCGTCAAGAGGATCGACTTCTTTTGAGTGTTCGATTTGATTTGAACCTTTAAATTAGAGATCACAAATACTGAATGTTCTACGACCGTTGGACACGTAATGGTGTACGTACAAAGCGTTGATTGCGTATTACAGTGGGACCATTTCAAATGCGAGCGCGATTTAACTACCTAAACAGGCGAAAACGGCTTTGTCTTTCCACCCCTGTAACGACTAAGGCCGTTCGGCCATAATGAAGATATTAATTTGCGGATAGATGGAACGTGTGCGCGTCACTCAAATCACAGGGACAAACTGAACTCGGGGTAAATTGTCGGCCATTGTGATTTTGTTAATAATTGCATGTTCCTGTCTTTAATGTTATTAAAATTTTAAAATTCAGGTTTATTATTTTTTTTAAATAACGGATTATTTGGGGGTATTGAAGGAATACGCACAGAAAACTGACACTACCAAAAGAATTTTAAGATCTGAAATACAATGAAAATGCTTCAATGTTTAACTTTCGCTAATTTTAATGTGAAAAGAAGGCAATGAGTTTTAAGAGAAACAAAGGGAGAGCTTTAGAGAAGTTTAACGATGAAGCGCAAAACAAAATTTTGTAAATGTTAAAGATTTGTTTACTTGGAAGCAGTATAATACAAATAAATATCGAGAAAGGGGGGATTTTTGCGAACTCCATGCCACATAGATTCTTTTATGACAACCTATTCTTTTTTTACTCTAGTCTTTTCATCACGGGAAGCTTTGTCCACTCAGGTTGTTTAACTTCTGAAGCCCATTCCCTGTAAATGATGGAACTTCTTATATTGTAAATACTATTCATGTCCTTCCCACGCATGATGGATTGAAGCGGTATCATCGAGTTCGAGCTACATGCCTGCGGCTTAGATTTTTGCTCTCCGAATTCACCAGATTTCCGGAAAGTTTTTATTCAGGTTGTCTTCTTTCATTTTACCCTGCGCCAAGATGCCCCTACATGTTTTTTGCTGCTAAATATGTGCATAAGAGCAAAGGTATATCAGATGAATCTAGGATCCATTCGATATCGTTTGTTCTAGTACATTCTAGTGTCATCACTAGAATCATATATTACACCTGGGCTAGGGAGTTATTTCGCAGTATTATCTTCAATCATTTTCACGCGGAATTTTACAACCAAAAAATGATCGTATAATAGGCACTAACCTAAACGTCATATTTCTTACCCCGCCTTACCATTCCACAATCCGCAAAGCGGGTAACGCGCCTGACTGGGTGCTCAACCACACAGATACTGCAATGCAACACTTAAAAGAATTTAGAGCAAGCCTCAGAAAAATGTTTTCAACCACTGGAAAAATAATAATGCTAAAATATAATATGCAAAACACTACAGTGATTCAAAACAATAATTCTGAGTGTGGTTCAATTTGGGTACCTACTAAAAAAGTTTGAAGGAACTATGAGATAGGTCTGAGTAAACTTTTGACAATAATGTATCTATCCAAACCTATTTTCGGAACCTAATATAAATGCAGTGATGAGAACTGAAAGAAAATGATTCGGAATAAGAGTATATAGAATAGACGACAATAGAGAAGGAAGACCCAATAAACTCTGGAATCAGAAATTAGAAAATTGGAAATCGAACTGTCAAGCCGGAAAGAAACAAAGAGCAGATGAAGAATTGTGTAATAAAATAGTCACGTTCAACACTATGCGGTGTTGCTTTATGTCAAATTTAAACAATTATCGGATAAATCACGACGTAATTTTTTTTTCCGGTCGGTTTCAATTCCGGAAAGCTTTCACTCTAAGGTTATACGAAGGGAAAAAAATTGCATGCCAAAACGCGAATTAATTATCGAACATAGTTTTGCGGTTAAAATCGTTTATTCGCTCGGCGACGAGCGTTTTAGCGCTAGAGTTCTCTTGGTGCGGTTTCTGAACAAAAAAAGACTACATTGAAATCGAACAAAATGATAAATACTACGTTCACTTTCAATCTTCTTGAAAAAAAAATGTCGACTCCAATGAATTTATAACCTTTTCACAAATCGAGATCAAAAAGAGACTAAAATTTTCTTTTAATCCGTTATGCACACCACGAAAAAGCATCCACAAAACGGTGTTTACCTAACGGCTTGCTTTGAGAAAACCAACCCTCATGACGGCGGCAGGCAGGCATCTCTCGCCATCGCAGCCGCCGCCGCCTCAACTTGATTACACGGATACTGATTTAAATGCAAATTTAAAATGTCTTTCAATTTATAATCTTATTTCTGTTTAAATTACTTCATTATGAGGCTGATAGCGGTACGGAGAATGGATTTAACTTCAATTTTACTCCGGGAAAATTTTCGCGGAGAAATCAAAGTTCCACGTGAAGAAGAAGATGAAGAAGGAGGAAGTAGAAGAAATCCTGTTGTCATTTCCCCTCCTTTCTCGGTTAAGAAGAATTATTACAACACACTTCTACGGTATGTGGAAGAGAGACGACGGGAGTTAACGATGGCGAGCGCGGCACAAAATTTACGCCCACGATGATGATTCTAACGGGAACCAAAGCCGAACGAACGAACCGGAGAGCAATTTAGGCTTTGGTAAACTTTTAACATTAAAAGCCGCAACAATTAATTATCGATGTTGCTTTTAACGTACAGCGGTTTACGAACACGTAATGCAACGGACAAAAAATACCGTTTAGTTTTAACATTTCATAAAAAACCTTCGTTTGACGAAGACTTTTAGTTATTAAATCATATACCACTGTACGTTTTTAACCATTTTTTGAGGATAATATGGACACTCATAAAAAGGAGTTCTAACGTGTATCATTTTTCATTCAATTCAACGTTTACTTTGACAAAAACAATCGCGGTGGAGAAGGCGCGTCGACGAGGGTGCCACTCTGCCGCTCGATTGCAATTTGGGTACCATCGTCAAATGAGCCGGGGGGTGCGAAGAAAACCGTGCACATTGTTTTTTCACGTTCATAAAATTCGCGTTCTCGTCTTTTCGTTCGACGTCCCCTTAATTAATTCTTTCATTATTTACAGGCTTTTTAATTACTTTGGTTAATTAAAATAGGCGCGACGTCAAAAAGTTTGTTTAAATTAATTTGCACAAGACGCACAGGGACTGACTCCGCGTTTTTTTTTAATTTTTTATTTTTTTTGATTACTGTTGACGGTCGTTGAAACTGTGAAATATCGATTAATGGCAGAGAGCGTGAACGCGCGAGCGAGAGGGAAAGATGACGATGTATTTTGTGATGCGCGCCTCCGGGCGACAATTAATTAGAAGTATCTTATATTGTGGAAAATGGCGCGATAGTCCGCGGGGCAATTTCAGATTAACGAACCCAATTATGGGCACATTGTATGAAGGAAATTATTAGTTCGGTCGACCGTTAATTAGATTAGAACCCCGCACGGTTGTGGCAAAGTAGAGGGGGCAGACATGACACATTCTGGAAGATGATAGAAATTTAATGTTTCCCTTTTTTTCGTTGGTCGCGCAGGTTATTCGGCAGTACGGGAGCCTGCTCGGCGTGCGGCCAAACGATTCCCGCCAGCGAGTTTGTGATGAGGAGCGGGGGCGGCAACAATCCGGTGACACCCGGGGCACCACTTCATATCTTTCACATCCAATGTTTCATGTGCAGCAAATGTATGGCTCCGCTCAGGCCCGGTGACAGGTAAGATTCAATGAACAGGAATATGCCAATATGGGACACTTGTTTGTACAATAAGAACCTTTTGAACTTAAAAAAACCTGAAATTAAGGATATTATTATTTAATAAGAAAAATGAAATACAAAAAGAAAATTTGCATAAAAGCCATAATGAGAGCTTTCATGAACGTTGCCAAATGTGTTTTAACCTTCCTCAGCATAGAAGGAGCTCTAAAAAACATAACAAAAACAAACAAACAACAACAACAAACTAAAAGACTCATAAAACCATAATTTTCTCACTCTATTTTTGCATTGTGCAGTGTATTTCTGTATTCTTATAATAGTTCAGCTCGTCTTACTGTAAAAAGGTTCTCGAAAACCTTGTGCGAAATGATGAAATAATGTTTCTTGCCGCAGGTACTACATGTTAGGAGGTAGCTTGGTTTGTGAACAAGACTGGCATAAATTGCTCAAAAGTTCAGCGGCGCCGCCGACAGTGAGGAAAGGCAAAGTGGGACGGCCGCGCAGAAGTAGGGACTGAATAATGGAGGCCAACATCGATGCAGGTAATTGTTCGAATAAACAATGAAAGTTAATTTTCCGGCGTCGTAAAGGAAACTTTTCGGGCATAAAGCCGAGAGAAACAGGTGAGGAGAGAGAGAGAGAGAGAAAGAGAGAGCAAGAGAGGAGGATGGTAAATGAAAATTTTCCAACAAAATAAACAGCCGAGCGGACCAAAGTCCGAAACATCGCCGTGCCCGGCCATTACGTCCGGCGAGGGTAATATAATTTACTAAATTAATTTCGGATTAAATTTAATCTCGTATAATTAAAGCGTCGGTTGTCCGCGCGCGCAAAGGACTTCGGGCGCGGCGACCATTTTCTCTTTGATTGAAAATGTAATTACTTTGCGGACATCAAAGGAGGATTGTTGTTGTCGAGAGTAAACTCGCGATTTTTTCTTTTAAATCGTTGTCGTCGTACCCACCCCGCACATCCGGCACTTCGACCCTCTGGTTTTTTAATTAAATTCACCATCAGGGATAATTGTATACCATAAACGTGCCTTTTATGAGGTTTACGTTTCCTATTAAAAAATTGG
The DNA here is from genome assembly GCA_013372445.1 of Hypothenemus hampei. Classification (NCBI taxonomy): domain Eukaryota; kingdom Metazoa; phylum Arthropoda; class Insecta; order Coleoptera; family Curculionidae; genus Hypothenemus; species Hypothenemus hampei. The sequence continues at coordinate 540,493 of JABRWK010000012.1, read as the reverse complement.
AGAGAAGGGAAAAAAATAATTGGCTCACTTTACGTGGTCCGAATGCGAAATCGGTCGGGCGGCACATTAATTAGGCATCAATTTTGAAACTTTTTTTTCTCATCGTTACCATTTTCATCTCAGCCGGGAAGAAATCTATGCTTTATAGTCGTCAATTAGTGATTTCGGCGAGGGCACTACTGTCGTCACTCACTCCCCTCGTCGTTCCTCCACTCGAGAGGCCATTGTTAAAATACCGCCGCGATCGGTCTAATGAGGCCTTGTTTGTATACTTTATAGGTCTCTTTTGCCATTTTTAGCCCGGCGTCCCGTTCAGAAACAACGGATTGTCTAATTAGAGGGACAGAAATAAAGAGAACGAGAGAGAAAAAGAGAGAGAAAGAGCCCCGCGCGATGCCGCGTAATTGTTAAAGATACCTATAACAAGCCCTAATTAAATCAAAATTTATCTCGGCCAATTACTGTACAGATAGTTAGTACTTTTTTAACCTTCATGTTTTCTTGAAAAACATTTTCTAGAAAAGGAAATAATGTAAAAATCATCAATTGTACTAAACTTGTACAACTAGGAACTGTTTTATTGTGCGAGTTAACTGAGATGTAGCATCTCGAACTAAAACGTAATATGGATTCTCGTTAAGCCTTCGAAAACGTACGTCATTCTTCAATACTACTCCGTGTTTTAGACGGCCGATAAGTTAAAAGGCGAAATTCCTCTTCGGTCTCGATTCTCTTCTCTTCTCTCGTCTAATTGCGAGCGAAGCATCTCGCCTGGGCAAACCACCGACCGAGTAATTATTTTCTCTTCCAACTTTAATCGTTATTAAGTTATTTTAATTACATTCAAACTCACTATTATTTATTATTCACAATCTATGGTCCGATTCTCCTATAAGCTCCGCCATAATAGGCAACCCACTATTTTTGGTTATTTCCTTTTTTTTATTTTTTTGATAATTCATGCACGCTTATCTAATTCAATGGGCGCCACAAAATATTAATTACTGAGGATACTTGGGGGGGGAGTTCAAATCCTCGTTTAAAAAGCATATTGATGAAGCGCCGTCTTCAGATTATAAACTTTGTTTCTCGTCTTCGATTTTATGAAATTATCCTCTTCAAGGAAATTTACTTTTTCCATTAAAATTTCACTTCGTTTATTAGTCCCTGTAAACTTGATATACACCCTTTTGACGTTATTAATATTTTAAACATTCTGTTTTTAAATTAAGACAGTAGACTCTCGTATAACTCGGGTAATATGTCATGGGATGTAAGTTTGAAATCATGTTGTATACAGAGTATTTATCTCGTACACTGGGTACATTCGAAAATATAAATAAATAGAATAGAATATTAAAAATGATAATGGATTAATAATATATGTTCGTATACCTAATATGTGAATTATTTTCTTATATTTTTTTCGTCATAATACTTCACTAAATGCTTCAAAATGCAGCTCTACTGACCAAATTTAAAAGAACTGAATGAAAGAAGTTTGTTTAATTCAAAAATTATTTGTTCCCTCTCATTTTGTCATGCATACTGCCAGACGCATACAGTAGAAACTGGGCTGTGTTTCCAGATAGGTAATTAATTCTTTTATAATGAGAAGTTTCGAAATTAATCAACCAATTTCCATTAAAAAAATACGTTCCATGAAATGCCTGTTGCAGACACTGCAATCGTTATATACCAGATAATCGTAAAAATTCTATAATAATATCAGGGCCTGTGCACTCTGATTGTTTGACAGGTCCATAAGGTACACGTCACGAGATGGCGTTGGCAGCGACAAATGTCAATATGCCAAGTCGAAAACGTCTAAGATAGGGTATACACTATTTTGATTTTGAAGAAATGTCATATGTCATTTTAGTTTTTGTTTCTCTTACATTAATTTATTGACACCGTTGAGTAGCACGTCACTTGTGTTTAAACTGTTTTGTGAAATTGTGTAAGAAATAGAAAAAAAGCGTTTTTATAAAAACGAATTTTTAGTTTTTTATTGCTTAAGGTGTGTTTTAATTATAGCGAACAAAATCAAACGAACATATTTTTAATCGGTGTTTTTGGTTTCATTCACCTTCTCATTGAGACGCTTTGGAGGCATTCGCATTCGCAATTGTTCCAGAAAAACTGTAATCGCAACTAGTAGAATTATTAAATTCAAGTATATATCAGATTCAGATAATGCTTTAATATTATGTACATATAAGTTTAAAAGTTACGGTGAAAATTTCGTAAAAAAAAACGGAAAATGCGTGTGCGGTATTCAGATTTATTAAAATAGAAAAATACAACTGATGGAAATTTCTTAAGCATATATTGATTTAACAAGTAAGCAGTCAATTCTCTAGCAATGCATTTTTTCCCATAGAATTTGAAGATAGCTGTCCGAACATGTGCGAGCGCGAATGAATTCACTTCCTTGGGCGTTTAAATTATGTATTCAAGCTTTAGCGAAGGAATTCGTTCGTTCGATTTGGTTCGCTGTAATTTAAACGCGCTTTTATACTGTGTATGTATGAAGATATAGAATTTCATTATTAACAATAAAATTTAAACGCCAGAAAATGGTGTACGTGTGTTGTGTGTCTGGCTGTAAAAACACATATAAAGTTATTAAAATGCATTGTTTACCCAAAGATGGAAAGGTAAAAAAAAGAAT
>JABRWK010000012.1:473408-537769 GCA_013372445.1 Hypothenemus hampei | reverse complement strand
ATTCGTTTATTAGTTCATATAAGTCATTAATAGTAAATAATTTTAATGCTCACCACTCGATTCAAGCTAATTGTGAAGCTGATGACAATGATGTATTGAATTCTTTACGATGTTTTTTAAAAAGTAACGTTATTGATTCTGGAGGTTCGAACTTGGAATTAGATATGAGTTGGGTTAAGGAAATAGAATTCAATAACGTTGAGGATTATGCAATTCTTTCAACTCATGCCTATATTTCAGGATTTATAGTGAGGCAAATTAAAAAAACTATTGGCAATTGCTCTGCGTGCATAAATCAGTTAGAGTCGACAGTATATACTACAGAGCATTCTTTAATAATGGAACGTGGGTACAAGGGGGCGAATCTTATTAAAACCAGAACTCAGTTTAGGAGAATGTTTTCAATGATGTGCCAACTTTTTCATATATGCATTAGAAAGTTAATTGTGGGTAAAAACTTGAAAAAAAATTTATTCATAATATTTCAAAAAAAGCTTTACAATCCATTTTTATGTGTAGATCACAATCTCTTTGAAATTTACATTAATACCTTCTTAAATTTTTATATACATACCTATTTAAATAATGTTAATTCTATTTTAAAAGGTAGATTAATGTATAATCTTAAAGACCAAGATTTCTTGAAAAAAATGGCAGGACAAACCTACATATCTTTAAAGAGCAAAAAGAAAAAAATCGAAATGGTAAAACGTTTACAACATTAACTGATTTTATTAGGTCTGTTTCAACGGGCGTCAAGAACCGTTCGCGAACGGATCATTTTGAACTGTTCGCGAACGGTTCCTGACGCCCATTGGAACAGACCTATTAGTCTTTCTTACAATTAGTAGTTTTAATTTTTTGACATGTCCAACACATTCTCACTAGAATTTTTAAAATTTTTCTAGGTATTATAATCTATGTTTTTATTATTATTGTAATATATGAACATATTCTAATAAAACATTCCTTGGTTCATTGTTGTTGCTGAAATTCAGAGAACAGCAAACGTTTTTGGGGATTTTTGTGGTCCTTTCGATTGTTCGTTTACCGAAATCAAAGGATCACTTTAAAGTCCCTATTAGCGTTTTTACTGATTTTCAATTTTAATTCAAATCGACAATAAATTTTTAATTTTCCCGCCATTAAACCATTAATATTTAGTACGGGTACACGTCATCAGGTGGAGCTGATGCGAGTTGCCTATCTATATAGTTTGTAATCTGTGAATAATATCAACTCGCACCTAGTTGCCCACCTTTTAATATACGGCTGCCGTTCGAGAGAGAAAGAGACAGAGAGAGAATAACGAATTGCTCCAGAAACCTAATGCTTTTACTGCTGCATTAGTCTTAAAAGCTTCTTTTAGTTCCAAAAAAGGATCAACACTAATGTAAAGTGTAAGTACTATGACTAAGTGTAAAGGCGACGCGCTACCCTAAGTAATCTAAAGTTTCTCTTAAACAGGGGGGAGAGCGACCCCCCCCTTCCCAAAAAAAAAAGAATGGCTTTTACTTTTAAAGATTAATTTTTGCAACAATACGTACTCGACGAAAAATTATTACTGCACACTTAATTCTCTTTCGTTTCCGATTTGGTTTTTATTTCAACAGTTCTTTTTCTTTTTTTTCAGTTATTCCTTAGTTGCCGGGCGCTGTTTGGACGTGCAATAAAATTATATGAAGCATATCCACTGACTGGTACCTTTTTCTGGTTTTTTTCTGTTTGGTTCGGTCTTTACTTTATCTTTTTTTGCCACGGAATGGAAAACGCCAAAACAGGGCCTTAGGTTACTCGAATAAACGACCAAAACATGTGTTGTTAATGTTGACGTCACTTTTGTAAATATTTGCCTTGTTTCAGCAGGGTAAAAGAATCGTTTTACAAATGTCAACTCAATAGTGATATATCGAGATTTTTAAATCACGATACGAACCGTTAGGCTGATCTTCTAGTATCACTAACGATTCGTACTATAAAAATGAAAAATATATAAAAGAACAAAAATGATACTACGCTGATGATAAATACGCTGCAACGATGTAAAACAAATGACATACGTAGTTCATTGCTAATGAAAAGGCAATTCTAGGCAATTCTGCTACTTTGCTGGAACAAAGCTATTGTCTTAATCGCGATTTATTATTTTTTTATTAGGTATGTTGTTGTTATTTTTTTTGTAAATAATAAAGTATTTGTTAATTCTCTCAATGGACATTTTTTGTTTTCTCTCCAAATCTGGTAAACTAAACTAATTTCTAATTCGGTCATACTATAGAATATAAAAAAAAGTTTTAAACCGACCGTTCAGCAGCATAATTGATGGATCCCGTAAAAGCGGATGTAAAAGCCAAATTTCCTAATTGAGAACGGGAGGGAGGAGAAGGAGGAGGATCAATTTCTGCTTTATGACGGGTGTGAAGTTTGATATAGGAAAGCAATATCGCAGATTACTTTTCTTGATGAGAAATGAAAATCCAAAACGCATTAAGGAAATTGGCACTGCTTTTATATTAATGTTAATTGCGCGCGGTGCGGCGGATCCATTTCAATTTCGAATCCGTGATGTAGTGGCGTTACGTTACTCCCGAATATTATACGAGGGAACCTTGAACGTTAAATTTCAAATTAGAGTAATTAGTAAATTGCCCCGGTACCGTGCAACAATTTTCTCTCTCCTCCTCCATTGCCATCGGGCGTTTTCCTAATATCTAATGGACATTAAATATTTACAACACGAAATAAATTGATTTTCCATTCTCGTTCCTCGCCCCCCTTTTAGGGTGGGGACCCACCCGCACCACCACCACCACCACACATCAAGTTAAACAGATCTCGGGGCTTTTAAAGTAATTATTATTATCGAAGTGCTTTCGGTAGCAAACTTTTCGATATAACTTTTAAAATTTCCTTCTCGGAAAACCGCATCGTAGAACCGCAAACCTCGCGGCTAATGAATCCACCGCTCAGCTCGATTCTTAAAAGGGCGGCGGTGTTTGTATACGGCCTAACGCCCCGGTCCAGTACAATAATAGACTGACGATTGTAAACGCGTAAACACACAATGACTGGACCACGTACGTAAAAGCATAAGTAATGAGTTTTATAATGAATAAGTTAGGGATGCAGCCCGAGGGGGTGCCGAGCCGCTGACCACTTTTCCAAGGCCCTGTTGCATTTTCCTCTTTCCTTATTCAAACTCTCGTTTAATAAATAAACAGTCTACGTAATGGATTAACTAACGACCGCCCAGGGTAATTTCAGAATGTATTTATGTACATACCGAGTTTTTTCTTGTTAATTTTTAATTTAATTACCTGCGCTGTTCGCTAATTACTCGGACCGAATTTATTAATTATCTTTACATTTTTATTATGGACTATTTAATCGCTGTCCAGAAGGCCTAAAGTAATAAACACTAGCTATTCGGGAATTCACACAAGCTCAGTCAAGAAAATCAATTCTCCAAAAGAAGGCAAAGTTAAATGAAAACGTTAAGAAAAAACAGATGTCTTTCTGACATCACTGGCAATGAAGTCAGGATGCCCTACTCTCAACTTAAAACTGAAATGGGAAGCAAACAATGAGACCACCCTCCATTGGAAAAAAATCCAAAAAATGTTGGATACAGCTCTTAGCAAAGAAGTAATTCTGCTTTTTTTTCTGATTGTGGAAAAGAAACAATTCTAGAAGGCCACATACCTAATTGACTTATTGATATTAGTGCTAGATGGACATGCAGATCTAGTATTTTCAGTGCTTAAATAATTTTAAGCGGTTATAAGTGACTATATGGAAAAAGTTTATTCGGAGGGCATGAAATTCAAATGAAGACATATCACGAACCGATCCCCTTTTTCTAATGGAACATTTAAGGTATCTACGTGTAAATATTGTGGTGGGTAGACTTATCCGGAAGATGAACTCCTGGCCGCCATATCAGAAATGAGGCACTCAAGTTAATGAAACGAGTAATCTAAGAGTGGCACTACAGTCTCTCTGGCCTAATCCATTCCGCATCCATCCCCTTTTTATATTCATCATTCGCATCGTCACAGAACACACCTCTTGACAAACAGGAAAAAAAATATTTTATTTGAATTTGCCACAAAAGTAATTAAAAAGCGTATAAAAGTTTATTAAAAGTAATTAAGCTACGTTTTGAGGCCCTCGAGGGCGCATACCCACACATACACACACACACATACACCCGTATGAGTATTAACGTTCAACTAAGAATAAAAAAATCATGAAAGCGCCCCCTGGATCAATTACGCTAATTTAAAGCGACGCTAAATTAATTTTAATAAACCGCAAAAGGATTTTTTCCCCCTCTCTTTAAAAAAAATAAATAAATGTTGAGAGCCTTTAATGCAACGTTTAATTAACCCGTTCGGCCTTTGTACGTATGCATTTCCCCGCGATTACATCCGAAAGCCGGTTCAAGAATTAAGCCACCCTTCCGTCTGAAAATATACATCTAAGGGTATTCGCAACTGAATTTACAATCGTCGTCCGGAACGGAGAATTGCTCAAACTTTGAACAAAAACCTTCAATTAATTAGCGCCCGAGATTTAAGTCGAATTAGGCGAAAGAGCTGCTCCCCCCCAGTTCGGTCCATTTAATTCATCAAGGCGGCGGCGGTGGCGGCGTTTCGGGGCGCGCACAAAGCCTTTCCAGATTTATTTATCGAATTGGCTTTGGTCTAGGATTTGTCATGCAACGCAATTGGGGTTCATTCGTGTAAATGACATTGAAAAATTTTAAGCAAACTTGGCAACGTTTTGTAATATAACTAACTAAGCTGCTTCCACAGCTATTTAAAAATAGTTCCAAAACCTTACCTTTGTAGAAAACCCTGCATCCAAGCCCACTATATTGGACTTTTGGAAAATACCCTGCATGCACCAATTACGATTTGGCAACAATAGGCTAATTAATTGTCAGTAGTTGAGACACTGTGAACAGTATTTTAGTACCCAGTGCAGAATTGCTGTATACCATCAAATAACCACAAAATGAAACCGTCAAATTAGGCGATTTTTACCGATGTTGCAGTTATTTTGGCAAAACTGCCAATACTGAAATTGCCAGAGACATGAAAATAAACAACTGAATGGAGAGAAAATCATGCAAAACTAGAGTCAATGGGGCACTTTGACTTTGAAAAATAATCGACACAACCATTCCATATTCCTCAGCAGTTGTTTTTCACAAATTAATCAGAACTCGATGCTGGACTAGTACTGTAGAACCAAAAGATATGTTTTTGAAAACCAAGTGCCGTGAAATAGGATCGATTTTCCATTAGAAAGACAAACAGGCACGAAGTTTTTCCGACGTAGCTCTATTACACAGTTATTTAAGAAAAAATCGGGTCAGATTGGAACAATACGTACACAAAAATGTCAAGGACGTTGACAAAAAAAAACATAAATAAACAATTAAATATTGACGAATATTCTAATGGCAAAAGCGATTAATAAATAATGTATGGTAGATACGAAAAAGGCATTAATTCATTTCCCCCGGTTCGCCGGAAACAATTTCTCTTTCTTGTTATTTTTTCCACTGGCTGAGGGAAAAAGAGAAAACGGGAAACGGAAGAGACATCGACGGAGCGTGCCGGAGGAGGGGGATGGAGGTTCAATCTCGCTAATGGGCAATGAGTAAAATTCTCCTGACATTTCTCATTGACAAGACAACGGTCGTCGGTCTTTCTTCCCTCTTCGCTCGTCCGTTACGAATTTTAACGAGAGAAAATATCCATACTAACACGTCATTTTGACGTCATTATTTATGAATCTTGACTTCCGTCATTTTCGTTAGACTTTTGACGAAAAACACAAAATGGAACAATCGTTTCCCCTTTACCTCTTTTCGAATAAATTCAGCAATTCAGCATTCCTACTGGCTGAATCATAAATAAATGGAAACGTTTCAGTACATTCCTTAGTGAATTCGAAGAGCGTTAAGTACAAAAAAGCAACTAGTATTCATTATATTTGCAATTAAAATTTGAACGTTAACTCTTTATTAAGCTGAAAATCACCGGATGTTAAATCAGTGAATTCGGGTGGACTTATATTTTTCATTTTTCCAAACGTTTTTTTGGTTTATATACATATTTTTACATTAAAATTTTGTTTTCCGTCTTTATTTAAAATTCGTTTTTGTTTATCAATTAAGAGTTTGAGAAAATCTCTCTAAAGTTTTCTCATCTGTCAACTATGCAATACGAATCACAATTTGATTCTCGTTACGAACAAAAAAAAACCCAGAACACGCCAACTCGATTTATTAAAACCGAAAAGGAGGGGGCCACTCTGTCAAGTCCAATGTCACCGGTTCATTTTTTTTGTGCGCGGATCGTCCAGAAATCGCCACTTCAAAATTAATGCGCCCGGGGTCCGGGACGCAAAAATGCAAGGGCCCTATTGCGTTTTTAATTGCCCCATTGTGCCGAGTAAGAGATACACATACATACACATACAATCGATCGTACCGGGGGCCAATTAAGCCCCAGGCCCTCAATTTTCTCTCTCCCTCCCTCACTCTCTTTCTCTCTCTCTCTCTCTCTCTCTCTCTCACACAATCTCTCGTTCACTCTGTCGGCGTTGTTAAAGTTTAATTGGTCCTCCTTCCGCCCCTCATCTCTCCGAACCCTGTGCGTCCTCTAGAATTCGCTCACACATTTGGAATTCAATTAGAAAAAAAGTATCTCTTAATGAGAAATAACAAATGCAACAATCTTTAGAAATCACGTGCAGCGCTGCTGAAGAAGAAGAGGAAGGAGGAGGAGGAGGAGGAGGAGGAGAAGGAAGAAAAAAGTATCATTCTTCTTCTTTTGCGATTGGACGTAATTAAAGCACCAGCAGCCAACGGGGCCATAATAATTGAAGTGGTGCGCTATTAATGCAAGACTGATTCCGTCCGACTTGACAGCCTTGATAGCTGAAAATGAGAACGTTAATTAACAATATAGATCGTGACTATAAATAAAGTGGAGTAATCCCCATTTGACGGCGGTCTTTTAATTACGTAGAATCCTGGGTTCGGGTGCCTTCGGCTCTTCGCCCGAAGTTGTTTCCACAAAAATTAAAAAAAAGAACACAATTTGATATGACGTATTTGACATTTAGTGATAGTGGGGGCGATACAAAATTTACGCCCTTTTTTTTGAAAGAGCGCAATGGAGACATGCAAGTATTGAAGAGAGAGCGAAAGAGATGGAGTGTGGAGTTTCAACATAAATCGGCCTCTGTTTGAAATTTACGGCCGCCACGTCCAACTTAATTAGAACTACTGCGATTTAGTGATTCCGCACACGGTAAAATATGCAACCTACTTTACATCTGGACGCCATACCTCTGTGCCTGTGTACTACAGATAATCGAACCGCAAACGGAACACCGCGAAAAATTAATTTAAAAATAGAAACGTTTGGCAACATTGTATGGTTTCTAAACTTCCTGGAAATTCAATGCAAGTGCTAAGCAAGATGCCCAAACTAGGTTGCCTAGTTTGGGGCTGAAAATTTTTTAATTAATCAGACACTAGACTGGCAAAAAAAGGAGATACAGGGAAAAAAGCGTTATCTTAAACCGCGTTCCTCCAATTAAGTAAAGTAAACGTATGCTTGGGACAAAGACGGACCGAGGAACGTGCAAGAGCGAAAGAGAAACGCAAACATTACATTAGCTTAATTGAACATTAGGTGAAATGAACATTTGGACCCCATTAGTGATGAGAAGGAACGTGATTAATTAGCCTCTCTCTTTTCCCTTCTTCCCTCTCTCTTACTCTTATTTGAAAAAAAAAGCAAGAATAATACACTTTAAAATATTAGGGCCGAAAGGCTATTAAATGAAATTGAATTAGAAAAGGAGACACGCAATCCAAATTCTGATTGGCTGTTTTCTCGTTTGTTTCAGATGGTGGGGGTCACTTGGACCGAACTCAACTCGGATCAATGGTGCGGCCCCATCCGTACGCATGCAATTATGAGACGTTCAATCGAAAATTGTTGGAAATGCAAGCAGCCGTCATGGTAAAGGAGGAACAACAACGAAATTATTATTTGTACAATAGTAATTTTAAGGGATAAACTGTACATATTTGTATAATAAATTATTTCAATGTTTCAACAACATCTCAACAATCCGATTATGATAGATCGTGCGCGAACTTTTTCAACTGTCCTTTAAAAAAACTGTACAAACTACTGTACAATAATTACTTGTTTCACAACCCTTGTTTATTGTTTCTCACCTGTTTTCCTTTTGACTTCATTTATCTTGTAAATAAACAGTTATTAAAAAAAAATTAAATAGTTTTGTTTCTTTGCTGAGAACGCCCAAATGAGAAATTTCCCCATAAGCGAAAGTCAAACATCGGAAAACGGGAAGCGGGAATAATACACGCAATTTAGTTTTCTTCTATTTATTTTCGGCTTAAATGTTTACCTTAATCAACTCCCGTTTAGACTACATTAAATTTAATTACTAGTTTTAATGCCCCGGATACATATTATTGCTCCTTGGTGTGTACCTACCGTTATTAAAGCGCGAACTCGCCCGAGTGACAACCCGTTTTATTACGATTAATAATAAATGATGACGGTCTCTACTTCTCTCTGTCTCTCTTTCTCTCTTTCTCATGTACACACAATCTTTCTCTTTGTCCCTTTCTCTCTCACTCACCCTTATCACATTGTTTATTCCTGTCGAAATGAACGGGAGCTATTTTCCGAAAACGGAAAGTGTTTACTTTCAGTTCAGGTAAGAGACGAGCACGAGTACGACTCGAATGATGATTAATTCAGTTTTCAACTGAAACGTTTTTCCGTATGTACTTTACATGATACCATGGAAATATAAAAGTGATTTTTTTCATAGTTCCCAAAGCGTTTGAAAAACGGGTTACTCGAAAGTCATTTTTAGTCGATTTTGGCAAAAAGACAATGAGAAAATATACATATTTCATATTCATGGTTATATTAAATCTACTATCAAAAACGTGTTGCATTGTGTGGAAAGAATCTACAAAACTTTAATTTTAATCTGTCTGACATCTGTCTTATTCTGAAATCCTTCTACCGTCCAGATTTAGCCCTCTATACTTCTTTTTATTCCCTACGGTTAAAGATAGGATGGGTGATATTTATGATAATGCAAGATAAACAGCCATAGCTCGAAAGAACAAAGAAAGATGTTGTGCTCTGTATACGTCGATGAATTATAGAGGATCGCGTGTCCAATCTATTCAACTACGAATTTCCTAGTGTAGAATTGGTACAAGAATCAAATTCGAGCAAAGGAACAAATTTTCCTTTGGTTACAATTTAGACGAGCAGGTATCGCCCCGAAATAAAGCAGGAATAATCTCCACCCTTCCGGTGTTCAATCCAGGAGTGATTGAAGCAGATCGGAAAATGGGACTCGTTAGGACGGAATGCCTGCGTAAAGAGGAAACCTCCGCCGCCCCCATGACGTTTAAATTCGTCCCGTCGTCGTCTTAAACGTTCGCTGATCAACCCCTAATTTGCCTCTTGTCTCTTAAAATAAACCAGATTAGAGGAATAAAGGCCGCAAAACGTTCACGTCACACAAATGCACCTAAAATTCGTTCGGAAAATCTAATTTTCACCCTCAGGGGTGCCGTCAGGGAACACGCTTCACCTCTCTCTCTCTCTCTCTCTCTCTCTCTCCATCTCCCTTGCGCGCACTCCCGTCTTCTTTACCGCGTGCACGAATACTTAAATATTATATTCCACACGGAGGAATGAATTTTTACCACCAAAAACGGAAATTTTATTAAATAAACGTATGGTAAATTTAAGAGCGCTTCTTTTCGAGCGCCACATACAAAATGACGACGAAAGGGAAAATGTGATTACCCCCTTCCCTGCCAATTGTTTGAAGAAGACGAAAAAGTGGCTACAAGAAATCGGCTAATACCCATAAAACATTTGGTTTCTCATATCGCACGGCGAATTTACCTGTACGATAGACATAATTCTATTAAACCGGTATCATTGTTTAAAAAAAGAAGAAGGTTGAAGATATCTAGTGGATAATAGTAAATTGCAAATTATAGGTATGAGGGATGTAATCTACTGCTAACTAAATATATGTTATCAAAACTTTGTACAGCACCTTTGCCTTGGGGGTTACCAGTTCTCCTTGTTTTTCATTAAAGGCTGTTGCAAATTGTATTAGATGTTGATGTGGATTCAATTCCTCGGAAGCAGCTGAAAATATACAAAGAAAAATGCATAAATACTTTGAGAGAATAAAACATATTGTAAGAGTCTTTCAAAAGCCAATCTTCAGCTTGCAAAAATCAAATATAAGGATGTCCTCCCCTTAAATGGTTTTTTAATTAAATCCATTATTGAATTTCAAAATACCTCTAAGGTCATTCAAGAAGCAACTGAAACTTTCTTTGAGAGGTGATAAATATGTAATGTACTAAAAAGGTATAGAGAGAGAGAGAGAGAGATAGAGTTTTCCGGAATGCTCTGAAACGATTCTAAATGACAACACCGAATATATAAAGGAGACTAGACAGTGGATACCAAAAAAAATTTGTAGATTCATCCATAGTTCCGCTTAAGATTGAATTAAACAGGGTGTCTCATAATTACTTTTCGTAACTTTCAGACATATATCCTGGGGTTAAAATATGAAGAAAAACTCATATAAACATATGTCCAAAAATGCTCTGTCTCGGAGATACAGGGTGTTAAACATGAATAAAAAGAACATTTCTTTATTTTTTAGCTTCCAAACGGCTTAAGATTTTTTAACCAAATTTGATATATGAGTTTAGCATATTAGTAGGATTAATCCAAAAATTATCAGCTTTAACCATTCACCAGAGGCGGGATATGGGTACCATATGTATGTTATTATAATTTTGTAAGGAAAAAATGAACAACCATATCTCTCCCTCTGGTGAATGGTTAAAGCTGGTAATTTTTGGATTAATCCTACTAATATGCTAAACTCATATATCAAATTTGGTTAAAAAATCTTAAGCCGTTTGGAAGCTAAAAAATAAAGAAATGGTTTTTTTCTTAATATGTAACACCCTGTGTATATTTCAAGTTACGCAGGTCATTTTTAACCCTTAATCGGTGTCGTGGATTCCCTGTACTCTCCGATATCATATTTTTACGTCACATTTTTAATTGGCGACTTTTTGAGCGAGGATTCACAGTACTTCTTATTTTTTTTAATTAATTCACCAATTCTCTACGTTATGCGCTTTTTATATCTAGTGTCTCTGAGAATCCACAATGCTGTTTATGTAAAAAAAATCACTATGCCGGTTAAGGCTGGTTTATCAAACGAAGATAGCGTTACGCTGGCATCAACGCTGCACTGGTAGCTCATAAAATTTGTACGAACGTTTATAAAAAAACGTTGTCAGTATCTTTTGACAAAGTCAGAACAGCATGCAATTTTTGTGTTTGGTTACTATTAGTTCGTTAGTGTTCAAATAAATCAAACTTTGGCATTGAAGTTATAATCGTTAAAATCGTAGAGTTTCAGCGCAATGCCAGCGCGAATGCTAGCACGAGTGAACTTTATAAACGTTCAAATGTATATGCATATGTATAAAATCGGCGCCAACGCCAGCGTAACGCCAACTTCGTTTGATAAACCAGCCTTTAAGGGTTAAATAAATGTGAAATATTTTAGGGAGTGATTGCTGAAGGTTTTCTATAAAAAAAATTGATATAAATATATGTCCTAAAACGCTTCGTTTTCAAAATACAGGATGTTCAATTTTTAACTTTTAAATATTTCAAAAAAAAAATGTCAGATATTGACCCAAAATTTGGAACACACTATGCCCATATGGTGGAATAAATGCACATTTTCTGGAGTAGATAACAACATTTCCACTTACACCAGTGAAGTCCATGCAACTATGCAATATACCTATAATATTTTTAATGAAAAAAAAGTACACCACTGAATTTTTTTAATTTAAATATTATTTTTTTAATACTCCATCGATTGTCAGTAAAAAGACCTCTTAGTATTTTGTCGCTCAAGTAGGCGTTTTAAAGATAAAAAATAATTTGTAATTCCTGTATCTACCACAAAACACTTTTATTCTAAAAATGGCTATTGTGGCAACAAAATACTAACAATAAGAGGTCTTTTTTTATTAACAATTGATAGAATATTTTAAAATATGTATTAAAAAGCGAGTGGCGTAACTTTTTTTCTTTAAAAACATGTCATCGCACGGCCGCTCGAACACCACTGGTGTAAGTGGAAATATCCTGTCTTATCTAAAAAATCCACATTTATCCTAGTATAGTGTGTCCCAAAATGTTTTATCTGCATCTCAAAATGTTTTTGAAATTTTTAAAAACTAAAAAATTAGACACCCTGTATCTTAGACACCTAGCGTTTTCAGATGCCTGTTTATATGAACTATTTTCTAAAACAGCCTCAGCAATCGCTCCTTAAAATCTTTCGCACTTATAACATCTATGTATATGTATGTACAGTCCACTATGCACAATGAGTGACAAGTTAAGTTGACATTTATGAGAGTTACCAATTTATAAATGTACGATGGAGTTATTATCCACCTTTAGATTTTTAGTTTGTCATTACTTTAGTATAAGCAAATAACAAAGATAAGACCAAAAACAATTTTTTATCCAAACTCACTTATTCCACAGAACCTATGAGTAAAAAGCCATATACGGCCCGCTTTGAAGGTATTGTCAGTTAAACTGAGGATGCAAATTTTATGAAAAAATTTGCTTACTTTGGTTCTGAACGACTAGAAAGAGCACTTTCAATCTTACGGTTAATTAATCGATTAATAAAGGCATCGATAGTAAATATTTGCTAGCGCGGTTGGCAAATTTACATTTTCAAATTATCGAATATCTTTCCAGTTATTGTACTTTCCAAGGGTCCTCCGCTTAATTATAAAACGTTATTTGTTCGCGCGCGCTCCGGTCGCTAGTTCATATCAAGAGACATGATGGAGAAGGAAGAGTGGTGAGAGGAGGAGGAGGACGGAGAGAGTGAGAGAGAGAGAGTATTGGGGCAGAGACCCAGAGCCCCGTTATCAAGTCGGTATAGTCAAATATTGTTTGTTTGTTTTAATTAACAATATGTACACGAGAGTTACTGCGCGCGGCTGCAAAAGAGACAGATGGGCCCCGGAAAGTCGTTTTTATCCATATGAAATTATTAATATTTGGTTGTCGAGGTGATACGCATTGTTAATTATCAGTACGGTTCTCGTTATCGTTCCATTTTATTAGAAAATAACGTGAAAATAACACAAGTATAAACATATAAACAGAAAATTTGTTAAACGGTAGGAGCGGAACGAGATCCTTGCTAATTAGAACCTTAATTAAACACTCACACAACTCTCTTGACAATTTGATAATTTTACCATTTTATTTGTATTCAATTTTCAAAGAAATTCTTTAGTTCGGTTTCAGTATTTCCCGTTCTGTTAATTGTATTATGTATTTACTTCTCGACGGAGGAGGGTAAAAATAGAAGTTCAAAATCAAACAAATACAGGTCTCTTTCTCTTGCTGGCCAGCTCGCTTGTTCGCTTGCTTGCATACACACAAAACCCTCTTTTTCAAAATAAAATGTCCTCGTTCTCTTTTTTATCCCCGGATCTGCCCACTTCAATTAGTTATAATGTGATTTGGTCCTCCCACTTGGAAAACGGACTTCGTTATTTTATTTTTTTATTTTATGAAGTTGTCTGACCTCGTTAGTGACCTAATATGCAGTAGTGAACATTATTTTTGTAACCTTTATCATGCATTTTCGAAAAATCAACAAGATTCCGTGGAAATAAAGGAAAAACCCAAAAATTATGACAGAACAGCAAGCGATGAGCTACGCGAAATTCTAGTGGTGGATCCATTCAGTTTAGAAATATTCCTTTGTCATCACTGAACTTTATAGACATCAACATGTATATGTAATTTCACTCTAGAGTTATGAAGAATCAGAACATCGATGCTTTATCATTTCTTCCCCGTGATGAGGCCTGAAGGAGTAAAATTCAACACTAAAACCAGTTCAAGAATTCTGCAGTTCAAAAGTACTACTGGTTCTATCACATGGAATGACTGATGGAACAACACGAGATGAAGATTTCATAGACAAATAATTTGAAAGATTATAAAGAAACCAAATGGAAAGGATATAAAAACAGAACGGTATTAATGCAAAAACAAAACTGAATATGACATAAAAGAATAAAATAGGAATACGTGAAAATGAAGACGAATTTACCAAGAACTTTCCTAACAAAATAACATGTTGCAGCTTATTTTACAGTACCTACTTCGGACATCTGTATTTTTGTTGTAGCAAAAATCCGGTACAGAACAGCATCTCATTCGACAACAACAACAGCAACAGAACACAAAAAAAGAACCAACAAGGAGAGGATATCATATTTCTCTCTGTTAATTAATGCCTGCAAAGCCAAGGCAAGAGTGCTCATTAGGGCCTTGTTACTCCGACGCGGAATAATGAATCTCTACAAGACAGACCCTTTATTGTGGCCGCTTTTAACTACACACTTTCAATTAATTTAATTAAAATTATTCTTACGTGTACGAACAAAGAACGGACACAAGTTTTATGCGATCATTTCGTCTCCAATTTATTCAAGAGGAGTTTCCTCCCGGAAAAAATACGACTCAAAGACGTCATCCGAGGAGCCCCCTTTAGTGGTGACGCTGATAATAATAATAATAATAATGGGGAGTGAGACACCTTTTTTAATGGTTAAGGATCTCGCGTCTGGTGTACGTGGTTCCCTTCTTCTTCTACAGCGATTCATTAAAATCTGAGGGCTGTAGCTCAATTAATACCTGGAAGCGTTGTAAATCCGACGGCAACGTTGTCAGGTTGTCGCTTTTATACCGGGCATGTCCTATAGAAAATTTAATACTCGCACTTGCTTTTATGGCGCAGTATTTGACGGTTCGCTCTATGCATACTTAAATACGAACCATACATGATAAGCTCCACGTAACCGACCTGCAGCGTTTTATTATCGGGGTTGGTTTCTGCTCCCTTTTAAAATGTAAAATTTCTATTTACGAATATTTCCAGTCGATAGCAAATAGAGATGGTTCATCTGTTTCCTGACCTCACCCGAAGAAAACTTATTTATATTAAAAAGTTTCAAATAACAATAATAATAAACCCGGAGGAAAACGAACGAAAATTCCGGTTTTATCGGGGCGCGGAAGCGGAGAACGAAACTCAGTATCATCATCCTCGTCATCATCATCGTGGTTTCGGTGTCGTAAAATTTTGCTGCACATTTTATTTGACGGCGCCTAAATGAAATGTCGTTTGAAAAGGGCGGCCCGGTGCCGCCCTCCTAGTTCATTTCAAAAGCACCCAAAAGAAAAAAACAGCACACTCTTAATAAGATAACCACATGAACACAAAAATACACGATATATATTCGTGAAAATGAATTATTTATTTCGCCAGCGTGGAGAAAGAGAGTAGCTCCATTAGCTTATTGCCCCCTGCTTTAAAAATGCTGTTCCTGCATCCATTGTTAATGGAGGCGGCACGCGGCGCGAGGGTGGACCTTCTTGAATTATTATTTGGCTCAAGTACATTAAATTTCATTAAATTACTTTAGGAATAATAACACTTTAGCTTTTACTTCAGCCATTTTTTTGAATCACCTTGTATAAATCTATGAACTCTAATTTTTTAAGAAGCCCTTTGTTATACGTGAACAATTTCGATCAAAATTATGTTAAGAAAAAGTAAGAGGCTTTACTTTGAGACTGTATGTCAGCAAAAAGCCATAGAAAACAAGGAACCATCAAGTATTAAGAAATTGTGCAAAGAAGTCTGCTGTCGAGTTCACTAACCTACATTTGAAATTCTATTTGCAAATGAAACTCGATATTGGACTTGTGTTCATGATTCAATTATCTTGATTTCTAATAAATTCCATACATCTTGAAAACATGGTCGAACACAAAAATTACTTCTCATTAATAAGAAACTTTTAAGCAGTTCTTTTAAATGCATTTTTATGGATTTTTATTGTTACTTTTTATAGAACTCTACATAGAATCGTTGAGTAGGAGTAGGTGGTGGGGATATTGAATAAATAATATGGAAAAAATGTGCTAAATACAGTAGTTGAACCATGGTAAAGGGGGGAAGACCTCCCAACCTCTGCGTGTTGCGTGTCAGAGAGTAGAAAACAGGCGGCCCGTTCACATACCCGAACTGTTCCATAATTCAAAATGGCCATTAGTCGTATCGATCTCGCATTAATTTATTTTAGAAATTACCTTTTTACCTGTTAATTTACATATATGGACCTGGAAGGTAAATGTATCGGCCGAAACGTGCCCACAGTAAGAAAATAAAACTGGAAAAATTCCGAAATAATTCTGTTTTTAGGGAAGCATCGCACACATTTCATCCTTAATGAGACGTTGATTATCTCGAATGAGGATGTTCTAATTATTATTTTAATTTGCCGATAACGATTTGAACACTATAAATACTCCCTTAAAGCCCCAATTTGTCTATTTTTTTTGTAGATTGCCCTTTTTTCTGTGGCAAAGAGAAAAAAGGTGGGGGAGGAATCATTTATATAAAAGCTCCGCATCGAAACGGAAAATCCAGCCTCCCACTTTGTCCTCAAACTTATTCTAAAAGATATTAGGAGCCGATAAACTGAATCCGGACAATTTCCGGGGGGTAAGACAAAAACAAATTCGTCGCCGCAGAGCGAACGCCGCATTTCGGACCATTATTAAACGCTTTGCAAGCAAGAAAATCGACTTAACTTCCAGATAGTTGCCGAAATCTTCTTGTTATTAGATGGAGGAGCTCAACAGTCGAACGACGATTCGACACGAACCGAGGAAAAAGAAACAAATGACCCCCGGGAAAAAGGGGGCGGAGATCCGAAACCAATATCATTCGATTTCGAAAGGGCATTTTTTACTTTTCCAAACGGCTTTTTTATCTTTCCTAGATTTTTGATCAAATCGGGCACAATTATACATTTTAATGGCGAACAAACGTCATTACGACCGGTTTTTTATCAAAATTTTCCCTCGAAGCTTCCAAATAAAGTTTAACGGATGAATAACTGACAATAAGAGACTTGTATGAAAACGTATTCGTGTGCCAGTGGCGTGTATTGAACTGAACTATTAAAATCCCATTGGCGGGATGATAGTCATCGTTTTTGGAACAAAGACAAAAAAAATCAAACAAACGCTACGAGATTTTTTACTCCAGAATTGATTAGAATGTACTAATAATAGATCATTACAACGGTGCGCAGGAACAACAAATATTATGATATCCCCTTTGGAAAAATACTTTAGACTCCCGGATTTCTGGATCTAATATCCTTAGACTTTCATTGGTCATTATATTTGACCTGTACCAATTGATTAGCTGAAATACTTTTTTTTGTTTTCTATAAGGGCCCAATATGCTTGAAACAATTATCCATGGACCGTAGATGCGCCACTGAATGTTCCTTTTTAACCTGAAGAATGAGACTGATATGCTGGCAGAAATAACGATGTTTACGTTTAGCGAATGGCTCTATTAATCCATATTTATTGTAGGAATAACGAGCCGAAGGTCCAGCTGTGTGGATACGGAACAGAGACTCGTTCGGGCATAAGACACGGACACGGGGCAACATCGAGAAAATATAGAGAGAACACACCGCCCCCGGGAACGTTTCGCTTGTTTTTCCCCAATTAGGGATACTTATTATTCAAACATGTAAAACGTGGACGTGTTTAAGGGGAAAAATTCTGTTAGTAGGTTGTCTCTCGTCAAAACCAAGCTAACCGGAAAAATGGAATCGATTTTTAAACGAACGGACTTTGGATCAGATACAAAAACGAAGGGTGGAGGTGTCGACGTCACTTTTATATCACCAATTTAACCTTAAATCCCTTTTATATTGGCACTCTCAATAAAAGAAAATTATCCTGTCGGCTTAACGCACTCTCTCATCCACCCCCTAAAAACTCCAATGTAAAAGATTCCTATCGCGCTCGTCGATCGAGGTTGGATTTTTGGAACACTTTTTTTTGCACCGCTCTCACTCTCCTAATGTCATAATCGTTTATTATCACTGTTTGACATTACGTTAACTATCTCCTTCCCTATTTCTTCCTCTCTCTCTCTCATCGTTTTCTTTGCCATCCCTTTCTCGCACGTTCGCCTTCATTAATACCTCCCGTTCCAGAAAATAATTGTTTGACTTCATTATTCCAGCAATTATAAAGTTCCAGAAACGGATAATGCGGAGTAGCGGCAACGAAACCATTAGAGACAAATTACTGGGAACGTCGATGGCGAATTCGACTGGCCCTAATTAGAGGGCGGAGGCGCTCTCTCTTTCTCTCTCTCTCTCCCTTACTCCATCTCTATCTCTCGCTTGCTCCCTCTGCAAAGTGCGAAGGGATCCGGGGGATTCAATTAGACGATTCTACCGACACGCGCGCACAAACACTAATCTTTCACTAATGAGACGCTCCATTTATGTTTCCTTGAAAAAAAAACTGGCCCTTAATAGCTCTAATATACTGTCATTTCTCAACAATTGTTAAAAATACGTATCGATAAGGGTATTTCAGATTTTTATAAGGGCAAGTTTGGCTCAATAAGATTTAATAGTGATAAAGATATGTTTTTATAATGATAAGATATTTTTGAAAATAGACAATAATTACCGTGTTATGGTTTGAATTGGAAAGTGACTTGAAAAATTGTTTGGACATTTTGTAGCGTTTTAAAACATCCGTAGTATAATTGGGACGGAACAAATTTCCAAATACATACATATATGTATATACATATGTGATTTAAATGTGCACAGTTGATGTTACTCTTGTAGCTTTGTGGTCACTTTTGCTGTGGATTTTACTATTACAAATTATTGTGAATGAAAGAAGTTACAATAGTATTATTATTAACAAAGTCACGTAACCCCTTAGTTCCACAAAATAACCTGTTCAGCATGTTAATTGACAATGCAAGATATCATATTTCAGTGCGATAAATGCTATTTTTAAGCAAAAGATGACACTAATAAACCTTCTATATTTATCTATATTATAGCATGAATTCTTTCGTATATAGAATTCAGTAGCGTTCAGAAAAAAATGTAAAAACCTCATATCATGACTTGTAGTAAACTGAGAGACGTTATAATTATAGATTCTGACGAAGAAATATCAATTCTTACAGTTTTAGGCTTTCACAAGCGGTATGTGTGTAACATTACTGCTGCTCCCATTTAAAAACGATAAAGATGGCACCACGATTGTTGCCTTAAAAAAACTAACTTAATTTTCTACTTATACAGTGTTGCCGCTACGACGGAAAAATCCATAATGAACGCAAAAACCCAAACAAATTCCCTCTGATTATACTACGGACTGCTTAAAAGTCAGGCCCCTTTACGCTCGACTAATTAAAAGCGCCATTGCCAAAGTTACGCGAGGGAATTAATTAGGGCTCTCAATTAATCCGTCCGTATTTAAACATTCACACACGTAGAAATAGAAAGAGCGAGTGTGAGAGAGATATAAAGAGAGAGAGAAAGAAAACAGGAGAGAGAGAGAGAGAGAGAGAGAGAGGAGTGAGAGAGCGGAAGGGAATGGACGCAAATATGCTTTTCCTGAAAATGCCTTAACACTAAAAAGGAAAATTTTTATAATTTCTGACGATGAATAATTATCACAACCAACAAGTATATAATTAAAACAAATAAAAAGATAAATGTACGCAAGCGCTTACACAGTGGGCTAAAACGTTTAGTAATAAAAAATGATCGTTATATGCTATTAAGTTGTGTTGTGTTGCACTCCGGGTTACAAATCTAGTACATTTTGTGGAAAATTAGGTTCTAGTACAACTAAGGCCCTTTCTCTTCAGTTAAAATTATAATTTTCTTATTAAGAAAAAAAAATTATTTCAATCTAATAAAAGAAATCCCCTTGGGTTGGAATTGGGATTCTTCTCGGTAACGACGGAAAATTTACAATCAAAACTTCTCAAACTGTATAACGTTTGTGAAGCGGGCTCAAATTGTGCGCATTCTCTTAATCCACCCAAAACGATACATGTGGTTAAATTTACTAGAAACGTTTTAACATAATCGGAATAACTAAACTGGGGCACGAATGCAACGCGTGGCAACATTGCGTTCAAGTCAAATACCGAAACGGTGCTTTTCGAGTCGAAATATTCCTATAGCAATTGGCCAATTGAGGGGGGTGGACAGGGGATATAACGAGCAACAACAGGAATTATTTATGATTATTATTATTATATTTCGTCAAGTGGAAGGTTATTTGGACGAATTTTTCTTTTGTCAAGATGCATGGGCGAAAACTGGCCCTCGGTTCCGTTCCGATGCTATGCCAATGGCGCAGCATCTCTATTACAGCTTTTGCAATACTACTCATGACTTAGAAAACAAGAAAATTGTTGCACCGCCACTGACTTCATTCTTATTTGTATTTCTATATAATGGTCAAGAGGCGTTTCGAAACTGAGATATAAGTGGATAAGTTTTTCGGACGCCATTCTCGATGTTCGTTTGTTCGCCCGAGGAGGCCGCGATTTAATCGTCAAGTGCCTATACACCCCTTTCCTTCCACCCTGATTGTTAAAACAAATGAATGACGACGAATGTGCATCACCTACTCCGACTACTACTACGTGGACTAGATCTTATTGAACTAATTTCGAGGGAACGGTTAACGAACCGTTCAGTTTACCATTTTAAATTCGAAAAATAATAATGACACAACCAGGAGTTCGGTGTGTATGGGCATATTTTTTTTCTTTTTGGAGGGGAGCAAGGAAAAACCACACACTGGACTGAACGAATTAGAGTCAATATTATTTAATTTCGAGGAGAGACTTTGGAACAACATGTAAATCCGGGCGGGTAATAAAAGGCCAAGGAAAATAAACGATAGGAAAAGTGGAGAAGTTTTTCGCGAGGGCGGCCCCTTTTAACTCGATTCGAAAGGCTTAAAAACGGAACGGGCCACACGAATAAACATTGCTCAGGTTTTTTTGTTCGGAAATTATGCTAATGGACTTGAGATAAAGAGTGGGATTTTGAACAGAAAATGGGGTGGGGGGGAGGAGTGGTGAACGGCTTGTGTAGTTTTAATGTTTATTTTGGCTTGTTGTTGAGTTTTACTTTGTTCAGAACCCTGAGGAAAATTTTGAAAAAGGCGCACAACTGACAACAGTGCCTACCGAGTGTTGCAAATTAAAAAAATTAGATATTATTATCACACTTTTATATACTGAAGTGTTATTTGTGCAAAAAAACTCGTTTTGAAATTTGTGAAAAAACAACCTGGTTGGTCAAAGCCCCGAAAGGCAACACAAAGACAAAGGTAATCAATCCGTCCACGTTTTAAACGTGTCCTTTTATCTAATCGGACAAAAGAGCGAGTAACTCGCTCGTTAGAGCTGTCCTCTCTCTTACACCACCTCCCGCTCACGGGCCCCTCTTTCGGGGGTGTTGTAGTCATCCGCCCGAGCCGTCAAGCCGGCACCCATTATTTTAAACAAAATTTATTGGGGACGCCGGTTTAACGAGGCGAAAATATGTTCAAATGAAGGGATTAAATTTGACGAGGAATTTGATATTATTTTCCAGGTAGGGAAACTGAATCGCCGTTCGCGTCCCCTCCCCTCCCAAACGACGTCAATTAATAATTTTACTTTTAGCTAAAATTTATGTCCCTTTTACGTCATAATCTTAACCTCGAACAGTCAAAATTTCCGGTTTAATGAACGAAACAAAAATAATTGACGACCTTCCCTCTTCCAGTCGTTTGGAATTCCATCAATGGACCAACGAGGAAAAGGGGTTTAAAAGAAAACAAAAAATCTTTCAACAGATTCAACATTTGCACATTCCTCTGCGTCACAGTTTCAGGTTCAAATTAAGCAAATCGGTGTTCGGAACTTTCTTGCAAGAACTAAACGCTCGTCAACACCAAGATCCTGTTTTCAATGAAAATAAATTAGCGATTTTCACGTATCAACTAAAGAAATACAACATACACGACAAGAAGATTGTTGAACAACGAAATGAGATTTGGCGAAACTATTTGGAGCTTATTCACAAAGCTGTTAACGATTGCGACGTTATTGACTTGGGGTTTTTGAAGAAGCACCTGAAGGCTCTCTTCTTGGATTGTTGTTTTGTACAGGGTTTTAAGTATTGTAGTGTTTTTATTGCCATTGAATTTCTAGGTCAACGAAATGGATGACAGTGTTCAGAAGTTTGGACATCTGCAAGTCTTGACTTTATGTGGAAATTTCTTAAAAGACTTGCCCGGTATTCTTCTGCCTCGTAAACTAGTATTTTTAGAATTATTCGACAACTTTCTAATGGACTTGAAGGGTCTGTTGCGCAACGGTCCGAGGACATTAAGGCACTTGGGCGTAGGCCGAAACCGGCTTAACGACGGTAAGTTTTCGACGTATGAGGATTGCAATTATACGGCCATAATATAAATCACTAAACTTTGACCGGGCAGAAAAGCAATATAGAACGACTCTCAACTGACACTGAAGCTTAAGAGCGATGCTTCTAATATTTTGGATCTCTCTCTCTCTCACACTCGCGAGCGCTTCTGATTAATGGCCATTTTCCAGGCCGAACAATATTGGCGTTGTTTGCCTCCACTATTCCCCTCTCTCATACCTCTTACGAACCATCATCTCATTTGAATTTCCCAAAGTAATTTTTGGCGTATTATTATTAATACGAATGACGATCAATGACCATTAAAGGTAGCTAACCCCCCGGGCAAATGAACTAGATGCTCTTTTTTTTCTGGTACAGAGGAATATCCGCCAATAATGGGCCATTAGGCAAAAAACACAAGAACGCAATCAGCACTAATTCAGGTCGATCGGGGCGTCGCCACCGCCACCACCGCCACTGCTACCCTTTCAAACCAGACAGAGTGTTAAATGGCAAGGTGATGTCTTATGTATTATATATAATAGAAGGTCCGCGGTCGGAACAAGGTTTTCGTTTCACCGTTTCGCCAATGATATATTCCTACGTCATTAGTCATCATTCCCGAATTACGTTAATTAACGCGAATAGAGTGGGAAGGAGAATGAGAAGGAGAGACGGTAATAGTGGGGAGCAACCAGAGGGAGTGAGAACGGGGACCCTCAATCTGGATGAATATTGCGCTGCTGTATTAAGCCTTTTCCGCCTGGGATTAATTTTTCAATCGGCTTTTTGACAACAATTACTTTTTCTGGTTAAATATACATAGTCAAGTTAGTACAATTACCATTCAAAGATAAGAATACCTTTCAATATTGATATTTCGTCCCTAATAACCACAGACATCTTCAAAGACGATGCAAAAATAACGAAATGTAATTGCAAACGTGTATTAAACTCTTTCACTGGTAGTGTCCTTCAAGAGTTGTTTGCCTCATAGCTCTGAAGATGTATGTCATTCTTACGAAAAAAAACATCATGTAATGCACATTTTAAAAATCAAATTTTGTCATCGTGTAAAAATTTAATTTGTAAAATTATGACCCACATTTTATTTAACCCAACAAAATATGTGTGCGTGTATACTCTAACAACCCTGATAATAAAAAATAAAATTCAAACAAAACTTCCGAGCGGGAACAGGTCCAATGGACAAAGTCCTGACAAAACGAGATAAAAGTCGGATAGTGGGACCTCCGGTATAATAATTAATAAACGCGGACAGCGTCAGTATACGAGAGACATTAAATCATATAATGTTTATATATGGCAACGTCCGCTGGGCGCTAATAGGGCGAATACGAGCGATACAACACGGGTTGTACTGTTCACTAATTTTTTTTTCACCGCCCTTATTCGAATTACTCTTATTTTCATATTTCTTTCTTGCGGATCGGAATGTTTTATGCAGCACAGGTTGGTTTTTTCTCGTTGGTGCAACTGCATGTGCGGTGGTATTGCTGTCTGAGTCCCGGAAATAAATCTTTATAACTCGAAATTTTTTTCTAACTCTGATAAAATGTAGAAGGCATTTATAAAATGCGAATAGGACTCACCTATTTGTCGTTCATGTATTCATATACAATAATACATATTTGTTAAAAATACTACATTGAAGCTCGAAAATCACTAATCAAAAGATTTTTATCTATATTTGGCAACGTTACGCACAAGACAACCAACTGAAAAATTTAGATAAAACTAAAGAAATTAATATCACTGTTATGGGGAATTTTTACATTGACACCAATTAATACTGTAAGATCGTTAGATGTCGTTTTAAACGTACCTCAACTCCATCTGGATAAAGTTTCAGGGGCGCTCTAAGTAAGGACGCGGAAGTTCTTTGCCGCACCGCGATTTAAATTTTTGAAAACTATCAAATATTGAAGATTCTAAATTTTAAAATGTACCTACATGTTAGGGCCTGTGTCCTAAATCCAGTGTCGACCATTATTATTTTAAATGTCCAGGTGAAAAAAAGGACCAAAAATAAGAAAAAAATACAAAGAGAAACGAACGACACGGCCACAAATGGACGAATAGGTTAAACTTTTACTCGGAAAGTAATTTTTCCCAAAGGCGCATATATATCCGTCCAACAGACGTTTAATAATGTAGCCAGGGGCCGTGGACGTGGAGAGTCCGACCGACCGTTCGACGATGGTTTCCAGAAAATGAACTTCTCAATTTTTATGCGGGCGTCCTCTAAATATTTCAGAAACTCGACCGTCCTGCCATTTCTCAAACGTCCCGCTTCCGGATCGATTATGCATAATGAAAAAATATTCCCTTATGGAAGATTACTCGTTCCCTTTTTGTTCTTTTTTCCAGGTGGACAATCAACAAAACCCATATCCAGACACTTTAAGTTGTTCTTTTTTTTGTTTCCGCAACTGCAACTAGACTAAACTTATATTTTACCAATTAATTTCATATGGGAGTGTTTTGTAATTAAATTACTGTCCGAGATGTAGGTACCTATTTTCAGATACATAATAATAAATCAGAGTTATGTTTAGTCTAATTAAAATGCCTCTCTCCCCTCACTATCACACTATCTCTGTCTCTCACATTATATTGCTTTTTGTCGGGTGTAGCATAAGTCAGGTATGTAATTTGTTGATTAATTAGAAATCCAAAGGACGAATTTAATGTTTTACCGGTATTCCGCTTATTCAAATTATTCAATTGAATTAAAAGAATATAAATTAAAAAAACTAATTACATTACACGTGGAGGAAAAAAAAATTAAACACACGTGCCCACTCCAAATCAAACTCGAATGTTATAGAAAGAATAGAATGTGAAACAAGCGCAAATTATTAATTTTAAATAAAAAAAATCGGTTTGTATATCTTATGATTAAAAAAAATATATATAGTTCTGCAAAAAAAATAAGAACCTTCATTAAATTTTGCAAACCTTTTTAAATCTCGTACTTTACATTTATTCAGTGCTTTCATAAACGATTAGAAATCATGTGATTAAACTTATACGAAATGTACACAAATTGGTATTCAATAAAAACAAATACTCTAAAATTCAGCTAACAACACTGTTTACAAGCTTTACTTATGGAAAGAAAGGTATTAAAGACGCTCTATGAGGGCAAACAAAGTGGAAAGACAGTACGAAACAAATTGAAATTGTTAAAAGCACAAATCCAGAAAATCTGACATTTCTTTAAACAGAATTAAGCACGGGCTCCAAACAAAATGCAAAATACATTTTCGAAATAACAATCCTGTAGCCAATAGCCACTGCTAACGATACTATATGTTTAAAATCTGTTCCTGCGGCAACAAGTCTAAATACTGTTGGAATTAGTTAACTAGAAAAATGACTAGAATTCAGTTTGCCCAACACAAAATGATAAAAACTGAATAATTTAAATCAAGTAACTTCCAAACAAATATGAAAGTAAAATATATATAAAGTACTTTATACCATTTTCGAATTAATAATTATAAAATTATTTTACCTAAAAGTAGAAATTATGGTCTTAATGGGTCAAAAATGTAATAATCGCCTAGAAACAAGCCAAATCTGAAACGTGGATGTTCCAAGATTTCATACGATTAAACAGATCTTGAATCATCTCAGCAACATGGGTTCGAGCATTATCATGTAAAAAAATATGTTATTTGTAAAGCACTCGAGACGTTTATTCTTGATGTTGACCTGTAAGCAGTTTAAGATGTCTGCATATCACGTACCATTATTGACATCAGATTCTTTAAAATCTAAGAACAGCAGCCTGATAAGTCAGTAATTCTTACTTTTCCTACCACATTAGGATCGTCATTTTTAAAAACAATTTCCAATGCAATGTTTTTATTTAATAATCTTCATACATAGTAAAAATAGTGATCTTTGTTTAAATAAAGTCATTATTTTAAAGTAACAAATCAAAAAATTGTTTCTCACCCAGGAAGCCTACGCCATCTTTCAACAGAGCATGAAAAGTTGCCAAACCTGATATCGCTCGATTTGTCAGACAACGACATCTGTGATTTGAAATTGACTTTACAACATTTCCATTATTCCTGTTTGAGAGCTTTGTCTCTGGAAGGGAATCCTTGTTCCGTAAGTAAAGAGTTTTTCAATCAGTGAGTTTTAATCAGATGGCGCAACTATGCCAGGTGATTCCCGAATACAAACATCAAATTTTGTACCATTTTCCGAATTTGTATTATCTGGATGGTGTGGAAATTTTGAATGATGACCGAAAAATTGCTCCTGATTCAAGCGACACAAGCGTTCAATTGACATTTCAGTGTTACAGAGTTTTAGGGTTACCTCCACCTCCTAAGGATGTATGAAAACAACGAAGTGAAATTTTTCTATAAGCCGGAATTTTTTTAGAAAAAAAACCTAGACTTTTTCCATGTTGAAGTCAACTTTCCCTTGCTGCAGGAAAATCTAAAGCCAAAAAACGATATATTAAAATTCAATCCAGATGATCAACAACCAATTACAAACAAAGAAATTGACAAGAAAAGAAAACAAAAAAGAACGACATACCATCAAAAAAGAAAAAGTTATTACGCACGGCCTAACGAATACAATGAAAAATCGGAAGCCCAAAATGAATGGTGGAAATCTGAAAGAGTTTCCTGGTCAAAAATTCTTGAGTTTCCAACCATACAAATAGGTCCATTGAACAAGAAACTTTTTAAAGTCAGAGATACATTTAGAAGCCTAATTCCAGTTCGCATAATTTATTTAAAAGTGTCTAAATATGCCGGATTTGGAGTAAACTTTTACTAAAATTATGTCTCTAGATCAAGTCTCACTCTAATAAGAAAAATCAGAAAAAAGGAGAAAGGAAGAAGAAAAAAAAATTACCTGAAGTGAGCCCATTAATTCCAGTTGTTGGTGTACCTTTACCAAAGCCAAAAGAAATGATTTTAAAGAAAATTACTTTAACCACTTTCTATTGTGAACTGCATAGTCTCAATTGGAGCGACGATAGTATAGATTTTTTCTGGGCAGACCATCCAGATATCGGGGCTAAGGCAATAAGAGTAAACGGTTCCCTCAAGGTACAAATAACGAAACATTTCCCCATTTAGTAATATAATGATCATATTAGGCCATTCAATACGATTTAAATACCCCATCCAGGAAAAAAAGGAAATCGGAAGCAGTGATTCACGGAAATTCCTTAATCGAAATTACAACGGAACCGCTTCCAAACAATCTCACTTGTGAAGTGGGCTTTTGCTTAAAGAGATTTATTATTAAGACCAATTCGGACCAGTAATAATCCAATTTAAGTCACTTTCCTTTTAATTCAATCCCATATCAGTTGTAAGTAAATAGGATGGAGGTGAAACAACGCGAAAAATGGTCGAACAAAACCGAATTTCTTTTGTCCTCCTTGGGCTATGCTATCGGAATTGGAAATGTGTGGAGATTTCCATATTTGTGTTATCGTAGCGGAGGCGGTAAGTTTAAACAACCATCTGAAAATATTTGTAAATTAATTTTTCCAGGAGCATTTTTGGTTCCATATCTCATAATGTTGTTCTTTTGTGGTGTTCCTTTATATTTCATGGAAACCAGTTTAGGACAATTTTCCAGTAGTGGTTGTTTAACTGTATTCAATATTGCGCCATTA
The DNA here is from genome assembly GCA_013372445.1 of Hypothenemus hampei. NCBI lineage: Eukaryota > Metazoa > Arthropoda > Insecta > Coleoptera > Curculionidae > Hypothenemus > Hypothenemus hampei. Next base: position 509,528 of record JABRWK010000012.1, on the reverse strand, counting down.
TTAAAAGGTGAAATCATTATGGTGTTGCCGCATATTTTATTCGTAAATTTGCAGGAGTAGGTATTGCAATCATTTGTGTAAATTTGATTGTGTCTTCGTATTTTGTCACGATATACGCCTATCCATTGCTCTTTCTATACCATTCCTTTCAACCCGTTCTACCGTGGTCCCATTGTGAGAATTCTTGGAACACCAACAAATGCATAAAGGTACTTGGTCGATATTTTTGAAGGTCGACATTAGTTTTCTCATGTTTTAGATCGATGAATCCTCTGTAAATTTAACAAACTTCTCTTCAATTGGTATGAAAAGTTCTTCTGAAGAATTTTTTAAGTAAGTCCTTTCTAGCAAAATTAAAGAGTTTTTGTTTCTAGAAAAAAAATATTTCAGTAATAAAATTCTGAACATTAGCGAAAGCATTGAAGTCACGGGTAATATAGTTGTGCCTCTTTTTATGGCAAATACCCTCGCCTGGTTGGCCACCTATTTTTGCATGTGCAATGGAATAAAATCGGTCGGTAAAGCAGTGTATTTTACTGCCACATTCCCATTTCTCATATTATTCGTTCTTTTGATGAGAGGAGTTACGTTGCCCGGGGCTATTGACGGAATTTATTTTATATTTATCCTCAATGGAAACAACTCACTACATTCAAAGTAAGAAGTCAACAAATTTGATGAACTATGATCAAATTCAATGCGTTTCAGGTATGGTGTGACGCTGCCATTCAAATATTCTACTCTCTAGGACCGGGATGGGGAGGAATAATCAACATTGCCAGCTACAACAATTTTTATAATAACAACAAAAGGTCCGAGAGATGAAAATTCCTTACTTGAAATCGAATATAAAAAGCAAACTTTTCACAGGGATTCGATAATAGTACCATTGTGCAATAGTGGTACAAGCATAGTCGCCGGCTTTGTCGTTTTTTCTGTGTTAGGTTTCATGTCGCATAAAACTGGCATCCCTGTAGCTTCAGTAGCAGCAGGCGGCCCTGGTCTGGCATTTGTCACTTATCCAGAGGCCATTAGTCTATTGCCTTGGCCAAATTTGTGGGCCACGTTATTTTTTCTTATGTTATTCTTCCTTGGATTAAGCTCTTGCGTAAGTTTCAATGGAAGTTGTTAATTGACAGCTGTAAAAAAAGAAATCCAGTTTGTGTCCACAGAGGCTATTGTCACGAGTATCACTGACGAATATCCGAAGTTACGTAGATACAATCAGGTGGTCGTGTTATTAATCTGTGTAATCATGTGGGCGTTTTCTACAATCTACACAACGAACGTAATATGTGCGAAATTTATTATGAATCATCAAAATTGTTCTATCACTTTTAGAGCGGCATGTATTGGTTGGCTCTATTTGATTGGTACTCTGCTTCCATACCTGTCATTTTCATTTCAATAATGGAGGTGATCTTAGTAGGCTGGATTTACGGAATTTCGAATTTCATCGATGATATTCACTTTATGATCATGGAAGAGGTGTCCTGGTTTTGGCGGATCAGCTGGAAATTTTCGACCCCATTGATTTTAATCGTCATTAATAAAACTTTGTGGTTAAAAGGTTTTACTAACATTTTACTTTGTAGATCATGTTTATAGTAACAATTGCTTACAATACCGAAATTTATTATGATGGTAGGCCTTATCCTAAATGGGCAATTGATCTTGGATGGGTTTCTTGTTACGTGTCAATGGCTTGTCTTCCGTTGTACATGGGCTACCACATTTTGTACAAAGAAGACGGAGATATTTTCCAGGTGGCTTTATAACTTTTACAAAGATTATTTTTTAAATTGTTGTTTTAGAGGGTGACTGCTGCATTGTCACCGATAAAAGATTGGGGCCCGGCTGACATTGACGTGCGCCTAAAATGGCTCAGAGAAGTGAAATTACGACAAGTGAAATTAGACAAAAAGCCCGAATTCGTACAACTGACCACCACCGTTTAATGATGTATTGCCATTGTCAATAAAAGACTATAATTTTTTGTCAAAAAATTTCTAGTGTCATTTTATTAAAAAATAATTAATCCCACATCACAAAATAATGGTACAATTCGAGGACCCGATACCTGGGATACAAATGAGTAAAAAGAAGGCGCGCAAAAAACGTAACCTGGATATAAATACGAAAAAAGAACTGCGATGGTGGGAAAAAGAGAACATTCAATATGCGTAAGTTAATAGAAAAATGTTTAGTAGCCTATTTACCCCAATAATGAGTTTCAATTCCCTCCCCTTAAACACAATATCGGCCTTCGCGGTAAACAGACAATGAACGAAATCGAAAGCAGCAACACTTCTTGAATACAATATTATTTATTGCCTATCGTCACGGTTAAACAAAAGAACGGCATGTCTGGAACGCGCCTGGAACTTTAGAACTTTTAGTTCAAGTTCACTTGGCAATGAGCAAACTGACTATCTTAACAGTTCTGAACGCCCTTTTGGATCGGCAACGTGCCCGCAACGATAAACAACGCAAAAATGACGATTGGGCGGAAAAAGTATTTCAATCATTTAAATTCGACGAGCCGGATCTGGTGCCGCAGCCGCCGCCCCAAAACACCATCGAAGATGACAGGGATAACGTGATCGACGTAATTAGATTTCAAAAAACCCAATTGAAACCGTCGAAATTTCCATGCAGGTAAGGATGACAGGTCGGTAATTAAACTTCTTCGCTTCATTTCCTCTCCGGCCATGGAGGCGAGCAAATGTACGATTTCCAATACTCTAATGGTTCTGAGCGAAAAAACTCGTCTAAACCTCAGACCTGATTTCATTCGGTACGTGAATGAATGGGTCAATGGTGTAATAAAATTGAAAAGGCGCATCATCTCAAGTAACTCAAAGGTGAATTTGATTGCGAGCGATATCGGTGACACGAAAAATGTGGAAAAAGTTTTGAGGTTTTTGAGATACGTGCAGACTTCCTCCGTGCCCGATTGTTGCAGGTGAGTGTGAAGAAGTTCGCGACGAACGTTGCCTTCTTCGTACCTGGCGCCCCAGTTGGAAAAACGCCATCCTTATGAATATTCATTTTTTAGGGGAGGTGGTTCGTTGACGACTGACTAATCGATCACCCAAAAAAGTCACGTCAATTACGAGGGCGATCTCGTTAGTAGTTAGATAACATTTAAACAAAAAATCTTATATCGAAAGAAGTTTGAACATAAAGTCGAAATTAATAATTTGTTCACAGTTCTGCATTGTATTTTCGATTATTTCTGTAGAAATTAATCTTTTTCAGACACACTAATCTTTTTTATTAGAAACCCTGTAATATCTTAAACAATATCCCCTCTCTTACCCAAAAAAAAGGTATTATTATAATTGCGTGATGTCGAAAAAGAAAATGTCGATCCTTGTCAAAGGCGCGTTTTAACGACCATTTTCATGCTCGCTACATAAAATATAATTTTATTTTTGTCTTTAGGTTCAATCTGCCTCAAGTGCGTTCTCGCATTGAAAAATTGATGGGCACCAATTATGTCAGTTTAACAGACCGGGATTACATGCAAACACTACAGAAACGTATTCTCGAGGACTATGAAGAACAAATGAATAAACGTATTAAAATTCGAGAGGTAAGAATTCGTAAAAATTGTAACACAATTTTGAGTAACCATTGTTTCAGGAAGCTGAAATGGATCGTGTCAAGAATCTGGTACTCACAGGTAAAATACCATTAAGCCAAGCCCCACCCGAAATGGCACAACACCCTGTAATGTTAATAGAAAATTATTGCAATAAACTTATTGCTGAACGACGAGCCAAGGTTTGTCATAACGAAAATCCTTTAATCCATTAACAATAACAAATTTGTCAGATAAAAATCTACAAAGTGAAAATTCCCACTTACCTATACTGGGACGACACTCCGGATCCTCCTTCTGGATTATCCATAGAATCTGGACACATATTCCGACAGCAAGGCGAAAAACTGTGCCATCCGATTGAAAGACATTTGGAAATTTCTGAAGAAGAAGCCTTAGAAAATGGTTACATGATGCCTCAAGAGGACTACGATAAAATTAAATATGAAGAATCTTTGGTCAAACAGCTTATGGAATGCGAGGTTGATTATCTATCTTTTAATAATGACACCCCATAATTCATAAAATGACTGATTTTCTTGTAGACGGTTGAAGAAATGTATGCGCTAGCGAATGATATCATTGGGGCGCTAAAAACCATCGATGAATCCACGAAAGTGCCTACAGACAACTTGTCCGAAAGTCTAGCAGTTCATAGTAATTAGGCCTACAAACGTTTAATTTTACTTCAAACATACTATGTATATGGTGTTTTTTTCACATTTGAATGTCATTTTAAACAATTACATCATATTTGTTCAAGAAATCTTTAATGGTCGAACGTTGTCTTAAAACAAAGAAACATTATTTTTTCCCCCGAAACAAATGCGGTTTCGTAATGATGCATCAGATATGTGTGACGGTCGTTCTTTACTACACCTGGACACCTATACGCATTTTATCATAAATTAAACATCTTTCTTCAGTCACGGTCCCCCACGTTAAATATTTAGCTTCCCCAGGATATGAGCGAACCTTTGTTTATTTATTATAAAAGTAAAGTAACGCAACCTTCTTCTTAAAACGTGCGTATATGGGCTACGATGAAGCTGCTTCTCTTAACGGTGTTCACCTTCTTCGCGGTCGCTAAATCACAAAACTGCGGTCGAATATTTTTGGATAAAACAATTCAGTTGACTAGCGAAAACTACCCATTGCCTTATCCAAGAGGCTACAAGTGTTTTTATCTCTTGAAGGGTGAAAATTGTACTGATTACTTTCGAGTTGAGTTCCAGGACTTCAACGTGACTCTATCGAAAGGATGTGTGATTGATCGTTTGGAAATTGGAAAACAAGATGCCCTGTGCGGTTCAAAAACTGGATCGAAAGTGTATAAAAGTGAAAATGGAACATTAAAATTGAAATTTATCACTGATGATGATGATATAGACGAGAGTCCTCGAGGTTTCAAACTTATCATAACTCAAATTAACACTTGTGAATCAGATTTCACTACCACCACTGAACTAACAACTGAAACAGCAACCGAGTCTACAACAATAAGAAGAGCTTTATATTTACCTCCTGCACCGAAGGAATGTTGCCAAAATAACTTTTCTTCCAAGGAATTTCTACTTATAAGTCCCAACTTTCCTTACTCAACTACAACACCAACTGATTGCATTTTCGTTATCAAGAAATCATCCCCCAAGTGTGTAGATTAAGAATAAAAGTTCGATATTTCCTGCTAGAACAAGCAACAAACGATATTTGCCAGGACTATTTGGAAATTGATGGAAATCGCATTTGCGGCTGCAAATTCCAACTGAAACTCATAACAAATTTTAGGGATTCCGATAGAAAAATTTTCAAATTCCACAGCGAAGGTCTTAAATCGAAGTTAGCAGGTTTTGTGTTTGAAATCGTACAGGACGAATGTCAGAAGATCCACGATTATGAAGTTGCTACATCCAAACGAAAGGAAAATTTTCAATTTTATGAGAACCAAGTCAATCGAATACGATGGCCCACTATTGATGAATTGAAGCTTTTTGATCAAAAAAGTTTATATTTACCCGATAGTGAAAAACATTTCTTCTTCTTTGGCTCGGATAATGACTATCTAAATCGAGAAGATAAAGAAGAAACAGATTATCAAGATTTGTCATTTATTGAAAAACCTACAACAGACTCAAATGATTATGAAAAATGCATTACCTGGAATAATAATCAAATAAAGGAATTTGGAGGAGATTTAAAAGATAAATGTATTGGGACATTACCAAGTGCCGAAGTCGACCTTCCACAATCCAGCAATTGCAAAATTTTAAGTTCAATCACTGGAAATATGGAGTCTCCAGGATACCCACAAGGATATTCTCCTGGAACCCAAATATGTTACAGGTAAGCTTTTCTTCAACGTTGCATAAATATTTCAATTTTGATGAATCTTTAAGGTTGAACTTTTTGCCAGGATATTGTGCGTTTCGAATGTTTTTTAGAGATTTTCATTTGGAAAAAAGTTACGACTGCTTAAAGGATTACCTACAAATAGGAGAAAATCGATATTGTGGAGATTATTTAACTAATAGGCAAGGTATTTTTGGACAAAAACGTCCCGGTCCGTATAAAAATTATTTTTTTAGTGGAAATCAAGCTCAACGAAAAAATTATTTTTGTGTCTGATGCTACTTTCTGTGAAAAAGGTTTTCTCGCCGAATACCGTCAAGTTCAATGTCAAGAGGAAACGATTTCAGATAGACCCGCGTGCCGACCCTCAAATCCAACTCTTGCGCAATGTAATAACCTTATTGAAAGTCACAATTTCTACATTCAACCTATCCAGAATTCAAATTCATGCAGTTTCACTATAAGAAAATCAGGAAAAGTACATCGAATGATTAGAAATTAGTACTTTCTTAATACAACAAATTTTATTTCAGAACGTTTGTAAAATGTACTTTTTTCTGGAAAGATTCAGTTTGCCTTGTCAGTTAGGGTATTTCATTATAAACAATCAGTATTACTGCGGAGAAAAATCTGGACAGTGGAGTAAGTTTTCCTGAACGAATATTCCTTATAAGAAAAAATATACTTCTAACTTTTTTAGTTGTTCTGGATTTATATCAACCAATAACAATCAGTTACACATTCAACATCAACTATTATCCAAACTTTTTAAATAGAGTTTTAATAAGAGGTCAACAATCTGAAAACGGATGCTTTGGTGAAGATATAAACACAAGGGGAAATACTTTTCATACTAATTGGTTCATTTTTAGATCAAGGTTACCCAGATCCTGCAAGATTTGTATCCCAAAACCCCATAAGGAACATCCAACACTAATTTTTTAACAGACATTACAAATTTATTTAAATAAAATATTTTAATCGATGCTGCCATCTACTAAAATATAGTTAAAGTTCACATTCAAAGTAAGAATACTATTGTTGTATTTCTGACAGTACCCAATTCAATTCATAGATGTCGCTTGTTCAGATTAAAATTTTCAAACCAGTTTTTGTTTGAGGAACTTTTTAACACAATGAAAGTTACCAAGCTGTAAATAGAAATACTACAAGGGTCACTTTGACGATATGTGTATTTACGAGAAACCATTGAATTTCCCACGTGTCTTTAATTCAAGGAAAAAAATATGGACGAACAAAGGAAATGGCGCAACAAAAAAAATACTGCAAATAAATTTCATAGTTTATCAACATAACATTTGATTCATCACTGTTGTCGGTCAAAATCAAATACACAAATACTAAAATAAGGGGAAAAACACGTGACAATCGGATCAAATAACAAATAAACTATGTATTCATAAAAGGCTTCCTCTTCAATATTTTTCGTTAGTCTTCGTAAATAGAAAACAAATTTCCACAAAACGCACATCGCTAACTAGGAAAGTGCCTTGCAAAAAACAAGATTTCTTTTTTCACCATTCATCATCCAATCGAGTAAGTGTCATTACTGTTAAATTACCAATAGAAAGTGCTTAAACGGTGCGACCCTGAACAATTCAATTCCAACACCCAAACAAAAACGTTCTAATTATCTCCGGTAGGTACTGCCGTCCCGGCATTAATTAATTAATACTAAACCAATTATCATTATTTTAATAAAGTTCAAAAGAAACAGTACCCAAGAGGGAGAGAGAGAGGGCTTCCCCCCAAGTGTGTTTGATCAGAACCTACGTGTGGGTGGAAAGACCGCGGTACCGTATAGTACTGATGTGCTCCATTGAACTACTTTTCACCAGAGGGAAATTTTAATTATGATTATGTCATTGTAGAATAAATTTTGATTGATGACTTTTTGGGTTGTAAGTGGGCACAAATCTAAATGTGGTGATTGCTATAGGGAGTACCGATTTCACTCTAAATAAAAGATATTGAAATCGTTTATCTTTTTTTTGTATAGGTAGAAGGGCCAAGTAATGAAATATATATTCTTGAAATCCGGATTTAGTCCCACAAGATTTACTGAAGAAATATTGAAAAATCTGTTTTAAATGGTATCGAAAATAATTAACGGTTTTTGAGCGTGTTACGATTCTATGAATAATTTTCGACGATCCGTTATGTTTATATTGTTTGTCGAATTTCACCTTGTCCCAAATAAAAAAATTTCGAGTAGGCTGGCTAGACGACGGCGTACCATCTATTTTTTTTTTGCGGTCCGTTGTTTGTACATTGACTCATTCAATATACGGTACCAACCACGATGGTCTGATTAATATCACATTAAAAAATGAACCTAACGCATACATAAGTAATTTCTAATCGAGCGAGTTCTTTGTTTCAGAACAACTAAACAAGAAAAAGAATATTCGAATGGTACCAAATACGTGGACATGAATTAGTTTTAAAATAATACATAGTAATAATAAAATGTAGGTTCGTAACAGTTTATTATGCTCATTTCCCCGGAAAAAAAGAGCATCGACTTTTTAAACAAAAGCTTTTCGGTCAGAAACCTGAAACCGTGAACCCGGTCATCCGACGGTACCATTATTTCGCTTTTTTCTCCCCGCTGAGTCCCTTGACACATCGAAAACGATGATATTTCATCGTTAACCAGTGTCGCACCGGGTCGCTCTTTTGCCCGGTACGTTCATGTATTTGAACGAGTATGACCAGCTCTGTCTTTGTCCTACTCAAAACGTTCAACGGAGACACATATATGGTAGCGTCGCGGCGTCATTGTCCTTGTCTTTGTCCACCCCGGCCACTCTTGAAACCCATAATTTTACGGGACAGTGCACAGAGTGGGCGAAATAAAACGTAAATTAAATACGTACAGAGTTGCATTTCGAACGACGAAAAGGGGACTGAACTTTTTCTTGATGGAGCTTCAAATGAATGAATTAATGAACGATGGAAAATATATATTTCCATGAAAGTTATATGAATAATAACATGGTATTTTTAAACATTTCTACTAAGAACGACGTATTTTTATTGTGATTCAACCCAGGAAGTGTTGATTCAAAACTTAGAAATAATTTTTATTTTTATCCAAACGATAAGATAGTAGATTTATTAATGAAGATTTTCAATGGGAAAATCACTTGCCTAGACAAGAATACATTTTAATTCTTCTTTTCCGAAGAATACCCACCTCCGAAAAACCATCATCAGCTGAGAGAAAGAGAGAGAAAGAGAGATCCAAAACACCGTTTCCTCGATACCGGCCAAGTTTGTTCCCCCCACAGGACTGACTCCAAGTGAATGATCCGATATCACCATCCTCGAGAGTCCCCTTGCCTTTCTGTCAGTTCACTCAGTTAGTCAGTTGAATTCGTAGCGGTCGGGTCGCTTACGCACTCCACGTACTACACGTACCGATCGCAGCCGATCTCTATTTTGTTTTTGTTTCTTTTGTTCTTCCGTTCTGTTTCTTCTTCTACTTCGTGTCGGTTCAGCTGTGCCACGCAACGTTGATTTTTTTTCTTCAAGTTTAATGCATCACCACTACTACTATCACCACAAGAAATTTTGTTGTTAACAATGTTGGTCTTCGAGGTAAGTGTTTTTAAGTCAAATCGGCCACCTGCAGTTAGGGCAGGCGGGACCAACATTAATAAAGAAAAATCTCAGGTAACAAAATTGACAGCTGCTCTTGTAAAAAAAAATTAAGATTCCTTTACTTGTGAAAATCTTTTTTTTTTTATTTAAGCAACGTTAACGGTAAAAGATATACCTCTAAACAAAGCGAGTCTTGTTCATCTTGAACCTTCCCTATTGACACCGTTTTTATTGTTTGCTTCATAAAAATAGTCGAAAATCTTTAATAATGACATGACAATTAAACAACAATTGATATGAGCAACCGCAAAACTGGCCAGATTTAAACCTCATTGACCGATTATTAGGCCTAGAACGCCGGCGTGTGGGTTTTGCTTGGAATTAATTCGAGCAACATTAATATTGGTTCCAGTAAAAAAACAACTTTTGATATCAGTTCTTTATCAAAATCAGTTACATTCAACTATACCGGTTGCACAACTATTCAGATGCGTATTTTTTGAGTGCGACCTCAAAAATTTTATAGGTAAGCTAACGATAATGATAGGTGATTATTGCGAAATCCTTTAATGTTATTATTATTATCGACCCCAACCATGTTATCTTAACGAGAATGTTAGTACCTTTCCTCTCGAATTCTGCTTCAAAAGCAACTATGTAATGACAATCAAGTAGCTGATAGCAAGTTTTATCGTTAATGCATTTTTTTTCTCCGTATTGAATTGTTTCATGGATTTTTCCATTGTGGCAAACTGTCAGGCAGGAAATTTCGTAATTTAACACGGTTTTCCGTCTACCCACCGAAACCCTTGACGACACGACAGCGACTTCAACACCTGGTCCGCGATTTTGTAATTCAATTACATATACACAGCTCGATCTTGATATTTTACAGGTCCGGGGCACACACGTGTGTGTGGTATCTGGAAAATGTGGCAGACACATTGAAACTAAATAGTTTGACAGTTCGTGGCACATGTGCAAGGGAAAACTTTCGGTTCAAGGTTCGAGAGAAGGATGCTCCTCTCTCCGTATACAACATACATCTCTCCCACGAGTATTTCCGGAACCGTTTTGTGTATTGAATTTTTTTTATTGTTACTTGATCGCCCACGTTCAAGTGACAATTTATCAATAAACCGGAAGCTTTTGCTCCTGCTTAATCAGCATCAACTTGAATAAAGGAACAAGGCGCGCGCGCATTGTTGGCACATTTCTTAATATCGCAATCGTGTTTTTTTTTCGATTGTCTTCCAGTAGTCACCAACGACTTTTCAATAGCCTTGGCAACATTGCCATTCAACTCTTTGGTTTTTCTAGTGACCTTTGAGAGTTATTAGTGAAAATACGATTCTTTGTAAGGAAATGAATCGCATGATGACGCAGTTTTTGAATATTATTATTAATCATCTGAGAGATGCTAACAACGTTAATGATGATGATGATGATTATGACGATGCGAATGAAAGTAGTGAGAATTCGTGCACACCCCGTCAAGGTTGACATTACGGTTATTTTGAAAACAAGAGCAGTTTAAAATTAACTGACCAACGGACTTTATTGTTCTTTCTTCTTGCTCTGATTTTAGCACTTTCCGTTTCATTGTTTCTTGTTCTGTTGCAATTTCACTCACTTAGTTTTAGCCTACTTAGTTATCAACTAAACGGTTTTTTTTCTCGACAAAAATACGGGGCGGTATCTGGTCGTCTAATGGCATCGCTATCACGATTTCAAAAACCCTTTATAATGCTTTAATTAGAAATCGCTTAATGGGAAATCAGCTTGTTTGCTTATGCCATTACGCTTTTGTTTATCCGTTTATTTTGTTGCCTTTCAAGCCTGACTAGATCGAACGCTCCAATAATATTAAATCGGTCAGTTTTTACCGGAAAAAATATACATTGAACAGTTTTTTCACAGTTTTTATTCTCGCTTTCGTTATTGCAACAGCAACAGCATCTGTATGATTGTTTAATGATTTGAATTTAACCAGCTTTGACAGGCCGCTAGGTATAATATTCTCCAATCGTTCTAGACCTTGACTTTGAGAGCGAAAAGTGTCACTTTCACCTGGTGTTCGATTTTATTACATTGGCAAACATCGTTTTAGATGATTTTCTCTTTTTTTTTTAAGTTCTTGTTAGTATCTCCCCTTTTAGCTTTCGTTGGGCGTGAATGAGTGAATAAGAGATCTATTATCATCGTTTTAACTTACCTCAAGTTTAATTTCGTTTCAGGAACCATAGGCTTCTTCTCCTGCGATAAATTCGAACCATATTTCAGTTTATTTCGAAAGTTCATCTTTAAACCCGACCCAATTTGCGTGGCCGCCATAAAATTAATAACAATCTGGTCATTAAGATGAAACTAGGCTACACTGCTAAATTTGTAAACGCAAACAGTACCTATTTGACTAAATATTAGGAAACTAAAAGTGAAGAGGGACTTTAAAAACCCTGTTTATTTCCAAATGTTTTTCGAATACTCCAAAAAGAATATCACGATCCCCAGAGAAAGCTCGGGGTGCAATTTCATTCGTTGCGCTCCCAACTGCCTCATTCCGTCCCTGTGCGAAAACTACGTTTATTGATCGAAGAGTGAGGTCGCGGCCTCCTCATCCAGCATCACCATCATCAACGTTGTCGTTTTCCAGAGCGTTCCGTGTAAAAAGCGATTGAGTTACTTTTCGATTTAAGTCGTTCTATCATCATGTGAGTGATTTGGTGACGTGATGTGTGCTTACCACACCTATCCAAGCACCCGGGGCTCCAGGTCTTGGTCCAGCGATGAAACCAATCATCACCATGTCATTGCGGTAGGTCGGACGGTAGGAGTCGCTTGTTTTTTGATCGATCGAAATTAGGTCAACTCAATTGGTTTATATTTATCAGTAGATAAATATTTTTTCCTGATGATAAGAATATCTGTCAAGGTGTGCTATAAAAAAATCCAAGACCTTAAACCTAAAATATACACGTGTCGTAATGAGATATTTAATCGCTTGCCAATAGGCAGCAATACATAATTATATACAGAGAGTTGATAGTCTACAACCGATTTATAAGACACCCTAGAAATAGTTATTTTAGCCCACTCTGTGTGGGCTAAAAAGTCTATTCAGTGGCATTGGCCTAGAAGACGAATACAAATAGCAATAAAATTATAGTAATGGCCATAATTATAGCAACTCTTTTCTTATTTTTCATGATTGCAGTCCTCTTTATGTGAATTTAAAGCTAACGTTTTTTAGTTACATCATTAGCTACAAGGAAAAATAGAAATTAATGTCATCAAAATAAATGGGAGAATAAAGTGAATATTGTTAAAATATTTACCGTAAAAATATGTCAATTGTTTCCAGAAATATTATACAAAAAAAATTGAAGAATAAGTCACGTGGTAGTTACAAAAAATTCAGAATCACTTTAAAAAAATAATCGAAACCTCGTTTTTATCACTGAAACAAATAAATTCCTACAATTTGACCAAGAACCAGAAGAAGAAGGTTAGTGGATAAGATTGTGTAAATAAACAATATTTTACACAAAAACACTTATTAATAAAAATAGGTTGTGTTCAATTTAGAAGAAGTATAAATTAGTATTTAACAATGAATCCTTTTATGTTGAACGTCCTATAGATTTAAGATTAGACAAAAACTTCTTGGATAGGTCAACATATACATATTTTGAAAGGATTTGTTCGCTGTGAAGATCAGTGAAGTGAACAAAGCAACTGTAATTATGGCTACTGCTATAAATGTCATTTGATTATCATAAGCATTAGGGTCACTCTTGAAATATTTCAGTGAAATAATCACTTAATTGTCTATAAAGCCACCTATTATTGTTTAATGGCATTTTTTAAGCCCACGTCGCGTTATCTTCGTAAATTTAACTATTGACGGTATTAACAGTCAATTTCAAGTGATTTCTATTCAGTTTTGTATTTGAATGATTCATAGAAAATCCAGTAATTACATGTTGTATTTTTTCTAGGATTCCTTGACCTTCTGATCACTGGCTGAATACGGAAAGTTGATTGGCCCACACAAGGTCGCTCAATTAAAACTAACATAATTTGCTAAATAGATAATGTAATTGTCCAAAATTCGAAATACCGTAGTATGTTTACCGTTTAGAAAGCAAAAACTTACGGTTACTAAAAAGAAGTAAATACGCACACACTACCCTACCAAGACTACCTATTACAGATTCTATCCATTATACAGTACATATTATCATAATGTAAATAGAACAAGCCATTCTAAAAGAACAGTATAGAGTTAAACTAATGATTCTTTAGCCCGTTCGACTTGAAACCGGCCTCAAGAATGGAAGACAAATATTTTATTGCACTTATCATGAGACCGTTTACACTATTTTAGGGATAGGGTCCCATAAATCATATTTTCGTTCCGGCAAACTGTGTCCCAATATTTACGGAATTACTCGCCTATTAGTTGATTGTGAAATGGATAAGGAATGCAATTGCGGTCCTGGTCCATTTTGCTTTCTATTCTTTGTATTTGAAATAAAGGGCGATTTTTTAAGTGAATCCTATTGGAACCTACTGTCTATCTTTAAGATATGTTTTTATTATATTTGGCGTGTTGATGCTGTTGCCAGAATCGGCTAAAAACTTGTAACATATAGGCGAAATTATGTGTTATTTTATCTATATTATCTCTACAGGAATGGGGTATTTCACGCTAAGTTAATTTAATATTTTCAATAATTGGACTTTAAAGGTATTGTATTTTATAGTATACACATATATACAAGGTATCCTATAAGTTTCGCCTGTTCTGTTAACCTAGGATAGAGGTAAAGTTCGAAGACGAAAAGTCATTTACAATTTTTGCACCTGATGCAACATTAATTAGTTATTAATTAATTAAAGTAACCAATCAAGTGCCCGTTTAAATAGATTACAAGTGGCAAAGAGAATAGTGGCGGTAACACATTCAGTATTGCAAGAGGTTTTACTCTCTCTACCACTTTTCATTTATTTAAGCTTGCACCTGATTGGTCACTTTAATTAATTAATAACTAATTAACGTTGGATCAAGCGCAAAAATGGTAAATGACTTTTCATTTTAGATTGTTATCCTCTATCCTAGTTTAACAGGACAAACGAAACTTATGAGACACCCTATATATACCTGCAAAAAGTTGAAAAGTTTACTGATAATTTATAGAATTAAAATTCGTAGGACTCTAAAGTCACTTGCGTTTTCTTGGTCGTAGGTCGGGTTCTTCAGAAAAGCAATATCTACATATCGTAAAATGCTGCGTGTAAATATTCAATTGCTGCTCAAGGTTACACTACAATATATAATTTTTGCTAGGAACACAGTCAAATGTGAATTTGACGGTTAATAAATAAAAATGTAGTATGAACTTATACTTAATACTTTATAGCAAAAGTTATGATTTGCTTGAATAATAATTAGCTTTAGCTTAAACTAACAATTTTAAATTATTTGCTTGTAATATATTCTATTTTTTCCAGTTAAAGTTCAAATATCTGAGAATAAAATATAGCATTTACTGTAAATTTTCAGTTGTAACAAATAATTAAAAAAAAAATATATTGAAATATTAGTTACTACTTAAAATNAATTTACACGAAACTGTTGTTGCTTCCAGAATCCGACTCCGCACCATCCTAAGGAGGCCCTTTCATCGAATTCCGGACATTTGGTGAAGGTCACTACAAGAAACGGACCGATCATATCGAAAACCTCTTTAAACACCTACAGCCAGGTAAAAAGACCAAAAAAAGCAATCACCCTACATTGAAAATTTTCACGTTTAAATGGCCATCGTAATTAAAATCGTCATTGTCATTTGTTCTTGTTTAATTATTCCAGCCCATGCTTAACAAAGACCCTCTTTTATCATCGTCCGATTATGGATCGCATTCCAGCTCCTCCTCATCCAGACATTTAAGTTCTAGTTACCGCAATGGAATTTCTAGAAGCGCTTTTTTTAGTTCAGAAGTAAGTTGTTGTGTGTACGAAATTTCAAAATATCCAACATTTTGCACTTATAATTAACGATAATCCATATATTTCCAGTTGCCCCGTTTAGACACTTCAACCACAACCACCACCAGCAGCTCAAGTACCAAATCCACCTCTAGGCTTAATTTGAACCACCACCAGGGTCTAATGGCGTCTTCTACTCCGGCCACCCCCCTGATGGAGTCCTTGCCCAGCATAAATAATAATTTGCATAAGGACCATGAAGTGATCAACAATAATAAGGAAGATCTTCAGTTTCCTATAACGCCGTCTGGTGAGTGTTTTCCCGGATATCTTTGAATTTTTATTAAAGGCAATTTGGAAAATTTGGAATTTCCAGAAGCACTTCGTTTATTTGGAGACCGATTAACTGAATATGAAAAGACTGAAATAGAAAAATACTCGAAAATCTGGTATTTAGGTTTGGACGCGTGCAAAATCGAAGGCGAATACATGGGTTCACAAAACGGAGGCTATGATGATGATAGTGGCAGTTACAACAAGGTAAAGTGATTGTTTTATTTATATATAGAGTGATCATAAAGATAATGAGATTTCCAATGAAATTGCGCTTTACAATACTAGGCATTAAGAACCATAAATTTGATATAAATAAATTCGAGGCGTTCACGAAGACGACGCTTTTTTTCGAATTAACTCGTGCAATTTGCCCGATTGCAATCTGTTGCATTGTATGGCGTTCAAGTGGCTTTATTCAATCTGAATAAATTAATTCCATTAAAATTCTACTCGCCAGAAGAAGTAGCCTATAATAGACATTTTTTTCTTGTATACAGGGTGTCAATTTTCAATACTATCATATAATATACGAGGGTAACTTTGAAAATTTTCAAATGTGTAAATTTCAAAAGTAAGGATCTTTTGATGAATGTATTAGTCCGTAATGAGGCATGAGGAGGAATGCTTCTTCTCAAATTCATGACTTAACACCTCTTTTTTTTTGTGGAAAGAACGAGGGGAGGTGCATATTTTTCATTTCATGCCATTAAAATATACGTATTTTTGCGCGTTGTGCAATTAATATAAATGTTGAGGATGATTCGTTCCCAATTTGACACCCGGTATAAACAAAACCGTAACGAAATTTTCTACTAATCATTATGCTTACTATACGTGCAAGCCATGGATCATTAAACCGACTTACTTAATAACGTTAAAATTTAATTGTGCGACCAGTAACTGTACCATTATGGCTTAGATTAATGGTACCAGAAGAAAAAATTATAGTGGAATTGCGGGTTGCTATACTATAACGCAAAAATACCTCTTCCTGCTTCCGCGTTTCGGAATCTCTTTTTAAAATAGTGACGTGCCCCATGGTCCCCATGCTTAATTAAATCACTTCCATTTGAGGCGATTCTGTGACGTAATATAGTATTATAACACCTCTTTATCTTCGATATGGTTCAATTAAGATGACGCCATTATTATCTCAAGGTGTTTGTTCGTTCTTGTCTTTTTATTTCTTGTTCGTTTCGGGAGAAGGTTCCGCAATTCGAAACGGATTAAATCGGCTTCGGTCACGCGAAACGTCATTGCACGAAATTAGATGTTGTTATGTTGGTATTATTGCATATTAGTTGTTTTATAAGGAAAAGGAGGAGGGTTTCCTTTGTTGAATACGCAATCCCAAAGTCAGGTTAAAATTACCAATTTCTTATTAAATATATACATGTAGGTGCCCTTGCAATGTAGCTTACACGTATGTAAATTGTGACATTGCTTCATCCGAATTCGTGTATCATAATTCATAGATAATGAAAAAAATAATTCGGAACATATAAGCACTAAAGATAAGAGCCATAAGGGTGACGACCATTCATTTATTATTTCTAAAACTTGATTAAGATTAGCTACCAATAGTCAATTTACTCTTTACTCCTGATTCAATTTAAACCCACCTGAGCACACGAACAAATGTCAACAATGTGACAGATCTATGCTGTAATGTGTGATTACTCCATTTATTCATAGTTGGTGCATATTTTATATTGAAACTGCAACCATTGTTGTTGCTTAATGAGGATTTATTTTTCAATCTATTTAAATAAAATAATATTTTTTTGCGCAGATGTTGCATGATCACATAAGCTATCGTTACGAAATCCTAGAAGTGATCGGAAAAGGTAGTTTCGGACAAGTGATCCGTGCCTTGGATCACATGAGTAACCGTCATGTAGCAATTAAAATAATTCGAAACAAGAAACGGTTTCATCATCAGGCCCTGGTTGAAGTTCGGATTCTGGATCATTTAAGGAAAAAGGACAAGGACGGCAACCATAATCTGATCCATATGCTGGAGTACTTTTACTTTCGCAATCATTTGTGTATTAGTTTTGAATTGTTGAGGTAAATATTTCAATTACTTTTTGGGAAAACTCCTTTATTTTTCTTTAGTTATCACTGATAATTTATTGTATGCACAGATTTTGTGAATTTTACTTTAAATTGACCTACACAAAGGTCATTTACCTGCCGAAAAATAAGGAGTTTCTCTCTTTTAAACAAAT
This sequence comes from Hypothenemus hampei, assembly GCA_013372445.1. Classification (NCBI taxonomy): domain Eukaryota; kingdom Metazoa; phylum Arthropoda; class Insecta; order Coleoptera; family Curculionidae; genus Hypothenemus; species Hypothenemus hampei. The sequence goes on along the minus strand of JABRWK010000012.1, from coordinate 491,386 downwards.
TAAATAAATAAATAAATAAATAATGTTTATTAGTTCCTCGACACGGCTGTAGCAATGGTAGTATGTACATACATATAAAAAAAAATGTTCCATTAGACAGCGGTAAACAACCGTTGAAAAACGGTCACGTATCAACGTAAAACAGGATGCTTTTCTATTGTTAAACAACAATTTTATCAACAATGAACCTGAGCTTTTGTGTTTCTTTTTTCCAGCCTTAATCTCTACGAACTGATCAAGAAGAACAACTATCAAGGCTTCAGTCTAAATTTGATCAGAAGGTTTGCTGGCTCCCTATTGAAATGCCTCAGGCTGTTGCAGAAGGAAAACATTATCCATTGCGATCTCAAACCGGTAAGAAATGGAAATTACGAAAGTTTAAATTTAAATTGGGCGTGCCACAACTAATACTAATCATAATCCATGGAAATCATAAAGAAATCCGCACCTTAACAGTTTTATTATGGTTTTAGCATCACTCTGTATAGGAAATTTTAATAGCTTTTCCAAAAAACAAGTAATATTGTTCAGTCATACTATTCATAATTCTATTAGAAAGGATTGAAGTGTTTATATAACACTTCAAGGTAAATACTGATTTCGCATTTATACAGGGTATGCAAACAATTTCACTAGTTACAATTTGAGTGTGTTTTTGTTCAGATTCGAAAAATATATTACGACGCTTGCTAAATTGAGCCCAAATTGCGACACGTTTGAATGAACGTACCCAAAATATTTCTGAGGTTCTAATTTGTGAAATTACAAGAAAACTAATTTGTATCAATTGAACAGCCCTCGTATTTGAAATTCAAATATCTCGATTTTTACCCACAATTCGATAAATGTACATATGCATATCTACATTCAATATGTTAAATTATTTAATGTACAGGGTGCTCTATCAAGGGTTTCTATTACTAACAATTAAAACGAGATATTCATATCCGAGCCACATTCGTAAAAGTGAAAATTACCCCCGAAAAGTGAAATTACATTTTTCATGTTTCGCTTTCTTCTTTTTTATTACCGGATATGGTTATTGGGGCGCGAATTATGATTGTTATGCAATTTTCATTTGTAGGAAAATGTTTTGTTGAAACAACGAGGCTCGAGTTCGATAAAGGTGATCGATTTCGGCAGTTCCTGTTATACGAATCAACGAGTTTATACTTATATACAATCCAGATTTTATCGATCCCCCGAAGTGATTTTGGGACTGACTTATGGCACCGCAATTGACATGTGGAGTTTAGGTAAGAACTGCATTGTTGTTATGTTATTTATGAGTGTGTTTTATATATGTGTTTACTGTTGTTTTTAGGTTGTATATTGGCTGAATTATATACAGGTTATCCACTATTTCCTGGTGAAAACGAAGTGGAACAATTGGCGTGTTTAATGGAAGTTTTAGGTGCTCCGCCCGACGAAGTAATCGCAATCGCTACTAGACGAAGACTGTTTTTTGGTGAGTTACTCAGTCAATGTTGTTAAAACAAAAAATTTTAAAATCTTCTCTAGATTCTAGAGGGAATCCTCGATGTATTACAAATTCAAAAGGAAGAAAACGTAAACCTGGCAGTAGGAGTTTATCCATGGTTTTACGATGCACCGATCCATTGTTCATCGATTTCGTATCGAAATGTTTAGAGTGAGTATTTCTTATTGATGCAAAATGGCATTTACTAACAAAAAAGGAAAGACAACATTTTTTTCTTTAAAAAAAATTGAGATTTTCCCACACAAAATCATTCAAAAACCATTTACATACGTTTACTAAGAAATGTTCGTCAATTGATTATTGGAATTTATTTAAGTTTAAGATAACAATCATGGAATTTGTTGTCATCGAAACTTTAATTTAATGGCTTAAAAGTAAGTAATTCATAATACGTCATAACATAATTGATTATTCATTCGATGCTGCCATCTTTTGAAAAACATGAGAACCCTAAGTACTCAGAGAAGTTCAGGCAAAATAGTTGATCCATCTTTGCTATTTTGTAATTTGAAGATTGATGAAAAAGAACGAAACAATTAATGATCTCAGGGTGTAATATTTGAGCTCCATGTGGGATTCAACTCTTCATTGTTTGGAAACCTTACTTTACAATTCATTAATATTTTTGCCAATGTCATCACTTTGACCCTCTAAATGAACCATTGATGATCAATTCATATTTTTGATTCTTTTCCAGATGGAACCCGAAACGTCGCATGACACCGAGTGAGGCCCTTTGCCATTCCTGGATCCAATCGGGTACTGTATCTTCGTCCATGCACACCCGTCAACAAACAACTAAATCCGGAGGCGATTTGCTGCGTCACAGTCACTCGGAAATAAATGTGGCCAATAACGACAGTCACTCGTCATCAAGTACGAGTATATCCGGCAGCAGTCATTCACGAACGCACTACAAATGCGTTGTGCAACAAAAGTGTGGCGACAACAATAAAATGCGAGCAAAAATAATCGATTCTAGTCATAATAAACTGGATTCGAATTTGAACGATTCAGGCACATTTCTACCTTCGATACTTTAATTGCGTCATTGTTGTCAACGGCAACCAAACAAAACAATTACGATGAAGTATGTAACAAACTGCCAATATATGAGACTATGTTTTTTTAGTTGACGAAAAAAAATAGATAAACGTTTCACGTTCAGGGTAGGCGGAAGACTACTCAGATTTTTAGAGAACCGTTGGCTTCAAGTAGTAGATTTCTATTTAAATTAACATTAGATGAAAATCAATGAATGTCTATTTATAAGGAATGATAATTTCCGTGTTAAAAAAAAAGATAAAAGATAGTTTATGAAACAAATGACAATATAGTGCGATATATATTTATCGTTTTTCTCCTAAGCTCCGTCTATACCCCTAAGTATCATTGCGATATTACCTGTACAAACACAGTTACACAAGTGCAATCGCCATAATACTTTAGAGTGTGGCAGATGTTTTAGGTCGCATGTAGGGCTAAAAAAACGATCTCTTGTTGTTAAGACCAATTCGTAGTTTACGTTTTTTTACGTTTTAATAAGTATTTTTTAAGTTGCCATAGGTTGGTAATTGAGGTTGTGGTTTGATACTACTGCCAAAATATGATTGGTGATGCAATCTGATTTTTTACCCCCCATTTAACGTATGTATATAAATCGTTAACGTTTAGTTTTTGTGATTTCTCTATGTTTGCTTTATTATTAATCCTAAAAACGAGTCGCATTAACAAACTTATTATTGTTTAGAGAATAACTTTTGACTGACCCTGTTAATAACAATTAAAAAAAAACTAAAATGTTTTGACCAAAATATTTCAACCCGCTTGAACACACAAACGAATATTCATATTTTCTGGGTGATAAAATGGAAATGTCAATGAATATTCGTTCCTCTTTCACTGTGAAAAGGCTGTTCAGATGCAACGATTAACATACGATTAGAAAAATCGTATCAAGTAAAGACGCGTTCCCATCTAACGAATAAACATGAACAATTTGTAGGAATGAACCAGTTGTCTACTTTGTAGATTTATACTCGGACGTCCACAGCTAACATTGTTGGTTCGTTCGTTAGGTATAGACGCATTTTAAAACGTTTCGTTTGGATTACCCCTTAAACTTCCACATGTCTCCCCCTCCTTTTCACTAAAAAGAATGTTGACACATCTCATTGTGATAAGAGAATTTTTGTAAAAAAATAAACGATGTCTACTATTAAGAAATTCTTAGAAAAATGTATTAAGAACCCTTCCCATCATTATAAAAGCCTAAATATACAAAAAAAAACATGTTTTAGACACATTATGTGCCGCGTTTAATTTCATAAAGGTATGTTCCCATGTTTTTTCGGAGGGTTTTTCAATTGTTTATTGGCCAAGAGATCTAAGTCCCTACACAAACGCCACCTGGTGCTTTTTGCTTCAATGATATCGTCCACGTAGCCCTTCTGAGCCACTGGAAAAGGATTAGCAAACTTTTCACGATACTCTTCTTCTAATATGTATGCTTCTTCGCTTGATTTTCCTTTGTATAAAACGGAGGCGGCACTCTTCGCTCCCATAACTGCTACTTCTGCAGATGGCCATGCATAATTGACGTCTCCTCTCAAATGTTTTGAGGATGATGTAATGTATGCCCCACCATATGCCTGCATTATTATTAATATAACACACTACATATAAAAATGTCTTACTTTTCTTGTGATAACAGTTAATTTGGGCACAGTCGCTTCAGCATAGGCAAATAAAAGCTTGGCCCCATGTCTTATCGTTCCATTATGTTCTTGATGGACCCCTGGAAGGAATCCTGGCACATCCACCAATGTAATTAAAGAGATATTGAATGCATCGCAAAATCTTACAAATCTTGCTGCTTTTACTGAAGCATTGATATCCAAACAGCCTTCAATATCAGTATTGTTAGTTAAGCATTGTAACCAAATTTTCCTTTTACCTGCTGCAACTTTCGGTTGATTAGCAACTATGCCCACAGTACGTCCATTCATTCGCGCAAACCCTACTATGATATTCTGAGCATATTTTGGCATTATTTCAAAAAAATCTCTATCATCTACGAGAGCTAAGATCACATTTAGCATATCATAAGCCGCGCTAGATATTGGGGGTATCATCGTTTCCAAAAACGGTACTTCACGGTCCCTGAAATCCATTTAGAAAAATCCGTCTATACATATGTATACAGGGTGTAACAAAAGTACGGGCCGCTACTTTAGGAGCGTATTCTACACATTAATATAAGATAAAAGTTTGAATACTTTTTTTTTCTAAATCGCTTCTTAAGAAAGTTATAACGATTTAACCCATTTTATCCTATTTACGAGTACAAAATTTAAAAACAAAAAAGGGAAAGAATATTATTTTAGTAACACAAAAATCACAGAAAATGTTCAAAATGATTTCCTCCTGTCTTAATACACTTTTCTGTGCGTTTTCTAAGAGATCTTCTTATTTGCTCGCAAATACCTGGTATGTTCTTATTGTTTTGATATTTACGTTCTTTATTGTTTTTTTGGACAAATATTCAAGTGAATCATCTTACATTAACCATTATTCTTTATGAAGTTAACAGTGCTTGTCTACGAATCATTTGTTACTGCATAATGTGAGTTAGATAGTTTTCCGCAACTTTATTAAAATAAAATGGATTAAATGGATTAAATCGTCATAATTTTTTTAGGAAGCGATTTAGAAAAAAAAAAGTATTTAAACTTTTATCTTATTTTAATGTGTAGAATACGCTCCTGAAGTAGCGGCCCGTACTTTTGTTACATCCTGTAGATCTAGCAATCAAATCAAATATAAAACTTACCAAGGATCTTCACAAGATCTTAATGGAACGGAACACATATTATTCTGAGGTAAGAATGTTAAGAATTCCCGCAAATTTAGCAGAGCCTGGATATCGTTTTCGAAAGATTTATGTGCCACACCTGATATTTCGGTGTGCACTTTGGAACCACCCAATTGCTCCGATGTTACGTCTTCGTTTGTTACTGACTTTTCCAAAAAAATAACAACATCCATTCTTTCCAAAAATTATTTCTTACCTTAATTACATCCACACCAGTAACGAATAAGCAGGAAGTATGGTCCACCATAAAAGTAAAATCGGTAATAGCAGGCGAATAAACTGCGCCACCAGCACAGGGTCCCATTATTAACGAAATCTTGAAATCCCTTGTATTTAAGAAAAAAGGTAACGACGCACGTAAATAAATGATTTACCTGCGGAATAACTCCAGAAGCCAATACATTTCTCTGGAAAATTTCAGCATATCCAGCCAGAGAATCAACCCCTTCTTGAATTCGGGCACCTCCAGAATCATTTAATCCAATCACTGGAGCCCCCACTGAAATTGCTTGATCCATGATTTTAATAATCTTATTGGCATGAGCTCTGGATAATGAACCGCCAAAAACGGTGGCATCCTGACTGAATACATATGCTGGACGTCCATTTATTAAACCATGACCTGTTACTACAGAATCGCCAGAAAACTAATTTGAAATTGTAGTTTTTTTTTTGAAAAGTTTTGAAATTTACCTTTTTCTTATCCATTCCAAAATCTATACAGGTATGCTGAACAAACATGTCATATTCTACAAAGGTATCGTCGTCACAAAGTACATTTATTCGTTCTCTTGCAGTTAACTTTCCCTGTATAGAAAGTTAATATCATTTTTGAAAAATTGAAGAAAAACAAATCTCACCTTTTTGTGTTGATTGTCAATTTTTTCCTTGCCTCCACCCAACAGAGCCTCATTGCGTTTCTCTTTTATTTTTTCATATGTTTTAATCGAATGAGTGGTCGTTTTAATGCTTCTGAAAAAGTATTGTCTCACATTTAAAATGCGAAGAAGCATGACGATCAGCTTGACCTTTTCAATTTGATAAACTGCATAATTTTTATTATTTGAAGTAAAAAAGAAATTGGGACATTTCAAATATCTTGAATGTAGCGACATCTATGGACACTACTATTAACTACTAACATTAAATTATACATAAAAAATGTCAAACTCTCGATAGCAACTGTATGATAAAGAAGTCAGGATAAAAACGTTCATTGTACTCATTCAATTGTAATTTGCATTGAATACTGTGACAAAGCATTGAAAAAGCAGGACTTTTCAATGAAATAATATTTTGAACTAAAGAAAGTGATTGGTTTTGGTGGAGCACTAAATAGACAGGTATTCACAGCCATTTTTGACCTACTGTCAGTTCTATTTGTCTGTACGGAATTTGAATTTTACTTTTTTTGGATGTAAAACATGGTATAGACGAGGTTTCATCTGCTGCACATGGTGACTTACAGTTCACGAGAAAATACATGGATTGTAACGATCTCGAATTAGCAGTTGGACTCTGTACCGTGATCTGAATATAATGGTCTATCAGTAAGCGAACCCAAATTCGTCTTGTTCTGCGCGTGACGTCACTCACTGAGCAAAATCAAAATAAGGCTATGTTATGTTAGCGTTTTTTACTCATGTGTTTTGATCGAATTTGTGATCAATTCATGTAATTTTCGTTATTGTTTGATAAAAGATTGTTGTTGTTGTTCATATTGTGGAGATGGTGCCAAAAATGAAAGGTGACGGTTGACAGTATGTATGAAAAAACCGTTACGAAAAAGGCGGCAGTTTAGTCAGTTGGTGGTAGTTTTTGAAGAAGAAAATGCGTTTTTTTGTGATCTGTGCAATTTTCTTCTAGTTTTGTAAAATTATTTAGTGTCTAAATAAATAAAGCTACAGTTAAGTTCTTCTAAGAACTGAACAATAACGTAGTTTTTAATCGGCGATTTTCCGTATATTTAATTCTATATTTCGATATTGAGTTAAATATTTTTCTTAGACATTTCATATATTTCATTTATTTATTTGATACAACACAATGTCAGGCTGTGCGATGTACGGTTATAAGAGCTATTCCAGAAAAACAAAGGGCACCGATATACGTTATTGTGGATTTCCAAAGCAAGGTGATATTTGTGCAAAATGGGTAGCTGCATGTCGGCGTAAAGATAAATTAATACAAAAAACGGTAATTTAAATAATAAATCTCCAAACTCTCCCCATAATTATACCTACTATATATTTTTTCAGCTTATGTATGTTCTTTACACTTCAGCGAGACCAGTTTTCAAAGTAACTTGAAGCACGAATTATTGAATTATATTCCAAAGAATAACAGAAATTTAAAAGAGGATGCAATCCTTGTGTTTATCATTAACAATGAGGAACCACCACCAGTCAATCCTGTTGAAATAACAAATCCCAATGAAAGTGCCAGAAGTAAAAGGATGAGAAAGAAAAAAGTCCAAGATGAAGTAATTAATATTCTGTCATGTAAACGTTATGGTATAATAATTTAGTTATCCGTTCAACAAATTCCATTGGTTTAACAATTAGCAAAAATCTAACTGATTAACTTTCAACCATTGCATACATTGAACGCACCCATTGTCTCATGTTATTAGATTTTCTGTTTTGGTACTTGGGGGTGGTTGGGAGGTTTGAGTTTTGAGGTTAAGATTGTTATTAACCAAGATTACTTTATTTGTAATAGTATGGTATAAGATATTTCATTGTTTATACCTTAATTGTATATTATTCCCGTATTCCAGCTTTTCGGAGCTTTACTGTATATTAATAAATCTATTGTTCTTTTCTTGTTCTAATTACTCTTGTGTCCTTATATCTAATGTAGCCATCAATCGGATCCAAAATAGAACCATAAACAATTAACAGAATGCTTTATTTTCTTTTTTAAACAGAATATTATACATGTAATATAATATAATATAATTTTAGCATTTTGCTCCGTGAGTGACGCTATAATGCTAGAGAGAGAGAGAGAGAGACAGGATATGCGCAATGACAGGCCATTATAACTAGACTGTGGGCCAATTGGACTCTTTTCCCGTCTCTTCTTCTTTTTGCAATAAATGTCAGAACTGACTTTAGGTCAAAAAATGGCGGTTGCCAATACTCCCCTTTGTATAGCCTTAGTTTTGGTACGTTCGAGTTGAAAACCGAATCGATATTTTTGGAATCGACCCGGTCAAGGGGCTATTTTTAATTATTATTCCTGAACCATGGAGGCTCTTATTCCCGTTATCAACAAACTGCAAGATGTTTTCAACACTGTAGGATCGGACGCAATACATTTACCTCAAATTGTTGTATTGGGATCTCAGGTAAATGCTTTAGTTCTATTGTCAATTAACATGGTTAATTAAAAAGCTAATCATGCACATGAATTATTAGTTAATTTTAATGCAATTGAATTTTTATGTAATTAAACCTTTGTAGAGTTCCGGAAAGAGTTCAGTAATTGAAAGTTTGGTTGGCAAAAGTTTCCTTCCAAGAGGCACAGGCATTGTAACAAGGAGGCCGTTAATTTTACAGTTGGTCTACTGCCCTAAAGAGGACAAAGACCACAGAAATGCCAAAGATGGTAATGCCTATTAATTGCTTTACAATTGAAAGAGTCATGTGAACTTTATATTAATTTAGGTACCGTCGATATTGAGGACTGGGGTGTATTTTTGCACAAAAAAGACAAGATCTATAGGGATTTCGACGAAATTAGACAAGAGATTGAAGAAGAAACCAATAGGGTGGCTGGAAATAATAAGGGGATCTGTCCGGAGCCCATTAACCTTAAAATATTTTCTACTAAAGTAGTCAATTTAACTTTAGTGGACTTACCGGGTATAACAAAAGTAAGTTTAACTGTTTGTTATCTAACATGAAAGCACTTAAAGTATTTTGCTTACTCTATGTATAGGTTCCAGTTGGAGATCAACCTCCAGACATTGAAAGGCAAATCCGAGAGCTGGTGGTGAAATACATAGCAAATCCTAACTCAATAATACTAGCAGTTGTAACAGCAAATACTGATATGGCAACGTCGGAAAGTCTTGCCATTGCCAAAGATGTAGATCCAGACGGTCGAAGGACCTTAGCTGTGGTGACGAAATTGGATTTAATGGACGCAGGCACTGATGCTATTGACATTCTATGTGGGCGCGTGATTCCCGTGAAACTTGGTATCATTGGAGTGGTGAATAGATCACAACAAGACATAATGAACAATAAAAGTATTAAGGACTCATTAAAAGATGAGGCGGCCTTTTTGCAAACGAAATATCCAACTTTGGCTGCTCGAAATGGTACTCCATACTTGGCGAAAACCCTTAATCGACTTTTAATGCACCATATTCGTGACTGTTTGCCGGACTTAAAGGTAAAATACGAGATGTCACGGTTACCTAGATGTTAATTTTGATGCTATTTTAGACTAGGGTGAATTTAATGATGTCTCAGTTCCAATCTTTGTTGTGTTCTTATGGGGAAGACATTTCAGATAAAAGCAAAACTCTACTTCAAATAATCACTAAATTCGCTTCCGCTTACTGTTCAACGATAGAAGGAACCGCTAGAAATATTGAAACGACTGAACTGTGTGGAGGAGCAAGAATTTGTTATATTTTCCATGAGACCTTTGGCAGAACTTTGGATTCAATAGAGCCCTTAGCTGGATTAACAAAAATGGATATTTTAACTGCCATCAGGTAAAATACACCGATTTATATTTGAGTAGTTCATTTTGATTTTTTAATAGAAACGCAAACGGTCCTCGTCCAGCTCTTTTTGTGCCAGAAGTGTCATTTGAACTACTCGTAAAGAGGCAAATACGTAGATTGGAAGAACCATCATTGAGATGTGTGGAACTAATTCATGAGGAAATGCAACGTATTATTCAGGTTAATATTGTCTTAGCTTTTGAACCATTTCGTCTATAGTTCCTTGATTTCAGCATTGCGGCAACGAGGTTCAACAAGAAATGCTTCGTTTTCCGAAACTTTACGATAGTATAGTGGACGTAGTGACACAATTGTTACGTAGACGTCTTCCCACTACTAATACTATGGTTGAAAATCTGGTGGCCATCGAGTTGGCGTACATTAACACGAAACATCCGGACTTTTATAAGGATATTGCTTCGGTCCCAACTATAATCAAATCGGATGAGCCTTCCAGGCCTTCTAATCGTCCAAAGAGTATGTATGGGAAACCCGTACAACATCAACAGCATCATGGCGAAGCTAAAAGAGATATGGTAAGAATAAGGCTTTTTAAAAATGTCGTTTTATTGGCTTTTGTGCTTTAGATGGTTTCTGGTGCAGAACCGGATGATTTTTTTAATTATTTATTTCGATTGTTGCCAGTGTCTAGTTACACTGATTTTATGAATGTTGTCCAGGTAGATACGTTTTTCAGTAGGGTTTTTTCGTAACTAACTTTAGTTTTTGCATTAATCATCGCTTTTTCTCCCTATTTCCCCCGTAGACGCTGAAGCCTGGACGTAAAACATTAATGTCCTTTTCCAGCATGCAATTGTCTTGTCTAAGCCGAGTTGAGGTAAAATTCCTCTTAACCATTCAATCCCGTCAAAAAATTCAAGTCGCATGGTTTTAATATTATAAAATACCATTCGTTTAGACTAGATCCAATAGCAATCCCCAATTGAACGAAGATGCCACCACCTGGGTGTCGAATCTAACCCAAAATGGTGTTAAGGAAAACGATTTGAACCATGCAAATAAAATACCAGACGGTCCAAGTACTAATGATATTCGTTCGGTGCTCAGCCCTGATAAACCTGTGAATCTTTTACCACAAGTGCCATTGGATGGACGTAATTACAGGAATCTGTCTCGTAACGAAGAACACGATTGCGAAATTATTGGTATGTTAATAAAGCGGTTTTCAAATTGTTGGCAAGGCGTGCGCTCTTTTTTTTCAACATCATGTGCGAACGTAAATCGACTGCACCACATCAGTATTCTCAAATAAATTTAAATACAGTCAGGTCCGCTTATAACGAGCACCACTTTTAGCGAGCGTTCATTTTTAGAGAATATATTTTTATGACCTCTTCATGCTCGTTACAAGCGGACCCGATTGTAAGTCACCTCAGATTGGCCTCGACAGGAAAAACGCCAAATTCATCAGTTTAAGAACCGCTAATTTATTGGGTTGAAGGAAGAATAGGGGAATTTATTTTTTAACCTTTTTTAGAACGTCTCATTAATTCCTATTTCTATATTGTACGGAAATCAATTCAAGACACTGTCCCAAAAGCGGTAATGCATTTTTTGGTGAATTACGTCAAAGATAATTTGCAATCTGAATTGGTGACGTGTCTGTACAAAGCCGATAATGCCGATCAGCTGTTGGATGAATCTGAACATATCGCTCAAAGGCGAAAGGAAGCAGCTGACATGTTAAAGGTTATTTTTCTCTTATAACTCGTGTTCCTTCCCTTTTATTTGTTCCTTCTTTTGTAGGCTTTGCAAAGGGCCGCTCATATAATCAGTGAGATCCGAGAAACGCACATGTGGTAAACTTAGGTCTCTTCTAGTGTCATTGTTGCATGTTAGAATTCTTTTCTGAGAAGGCGAGACCGAACAAATGAGAACTCATGACGTGGTAAACTAGTCAAAACCATCTTTCTTTATGTGTTCGAAGATTGGAGAAATTTTTTCAATAATTGTTTCATTATTGTATTATCGCCATTTACAAAAATACAATTAGTTAATATTCAGTATTGAGTGTTATGTTAATATTTGTGGTTTAAGGCCCAATCGCTCAATAACAGACTGGGGCATACAATAAGTAGGATTTACTTGTTGTATATGTTTTTCACCAAGAAGAGACAATGCTGCAAGACCGAATATGGTGTGAAAAGGGTCCGGAACATTCCCAGGTCTATCAGTAAAACCTCCTAAAACTTTCAATGTCAAATTAACGAATTGAGTAAATTTGAGTCAACAACCTATTTCCGCATCTTGACAGGCTAATATGAACGTTTTTAACGAATCACCGTCGACCCAATGCAAACGTCCCAGCATTGCCAAAGAACTCAAAACCCACCACGAATAACAAACATCAGGCAACTTTTCTGGTCTCCCACATAGTCCACCTGAAGGCAATTGTCTCTCACACAGCCACCAAGCTAACGAGTCTCTATTGATAATGTCTAACCTGAAATGAAAATTAGGTATTTTCTTAACAAACAATTCGATTTAAACCAGTTTTTACCTGTTTACAAGGGAAAGGAATCCAACTCCGCAAAAAATCAGACCTGCATGACTTTCTGACTGTGGTCTGGATCCAAAACCTTCATCAAAATTTTTACATTTTTCTACATATTCTATGGCTTTTTCCAAATCAATTGCATCCAATCGGTTCAGTAGTGATAACGTCATTACTGAACAAAATGAAAAACGGAGGTCTATTTCGCCCCATTTGTCCCCTGAGAAGCTCCCATCAGGTTGTTGAAGGCTTTTAACATACTTAACTACACCCTCTACATCAATGGCATCCACTCTATCGTACATAGCTAAAATCTTATTTTTATTTTAGTACAATAAGCTTAATAAAACTGAAATATATTATGTACTTGTATGCCACAAAGGGTGTGTAATATATGCGGATCGTGTCCTGTACATGCACTAATTCCTCCACTATTTGTGTCCTGGCACTTTTTCACATAATCTATAATGTTGTCTTTGCATTGAGAGGGTTGGGCATTGATTAACTCCAAAGCAGTTAAGCCCCAATACATTCCGGACAGTCTCAGGTAATCCGTCATACCATATTCAAAGTTGTCCTCGTCTTTGCCATATTCATTTATGAACTGTACGTGTTTTTCGAACAGGATCTCCTTGGGAGCATCACTGGGTACTTCTATGTCTTTCATTAATTTTGCCATCTTTTTGTTGGTGAAAAAATGAAATTTAAGTTTTTTAATTCCCAACCACAAATTTCAATAATAAGACGTTGCCAAATTGCTACAGTAAATTGTGATTTCATTATGAATTAAATTTCAACAAAGAACAAATATATATTTTATTATTTAAAATATGAAATTTTTTAAATTAATAAGTGCACCGCTTTCAAGCAATTCAAGTAAAATCACATTCATAAAACCAATAATTATAAAAATTGGCAACACCTACTATTCCATTTGACACTTAAGGGTTAGATTGACCCGGCATCTTCTTAAAAAAATAAATAAATGTCAAAACAATGACGTTAGTTCAAAACGTAAAGAACTGTTATTAGGGGCATCCAAATTCAGTGTTTTTTAATTATTCTTTAATAGAATGTCCTATTAGGTGTTGTTTTTAAGCAGTGAGGCTTCGAACTGCGTAATTTGAAGTATTATAAGTGTTTGAAGTGAGTTAAAATTTCAGAAAAAAGAACTCAAAATGGATAAAATAAGGAACAGGAAAAGACAGAAACTCAAGGATGAACCCCAAAATAGACAAGATTACGGTGGAAAGGACTCTTCAGAGATTATAACTGAAAAGATAAACGGCGAAAAAACATTACAAGATCCTATCAGTCATGAAAAAATGATTGTGCACCCTTTTAAGAAATTGTTTAAAATTAACATTGAACTTGACATAGTCTCAATAATACTTTTTATTGGCGCTGTAGCTACTAGAATGTACAAACTTGAACAGCCAAGGAATATTGTGTAAGAATTCTTTTACTTTTATTTGTTCCAAATTTCATGTCAAATTTTTAGTTTTGATGAACTTCACTATGGAAAATATGTGTCTCTCTATATGAAAAACACATTTTTTTTTGACTCACATCCACCCCTCGGTAAGCAACTCGTCGCTTTAGCCGCCTACATAGCTGGTTTCGATGGAAAATTCAAATTTGATCGAATTGGCAGCCCATACACTGATTCAATCCCTTTGGTAGCCTTAAGATTTGTTCCAGCATTATTTGGAAGTCTCATAATACCCACAGCCTATCATTTAATGCTTAATCTCGGTCTCACTGAGTGGACCTCAATATTTGCTGCTTTATTATTTCTATTTGACAACGCTCTGTTAACGCAGAGTAGATTTATATTGATGGAGTCAATGTTAATGTTTTTTTCGTTATTTGGTATTTTATGTGTGTTAAAATTTAGAAAACATTATGCGAAACCGTTTAGTGTTCCATGGATTTTTTGGCTTGCAATTGCATCAGGATCTTTAACTTGTGGACTTTGTGTTAAGTATACAGGATTGTATGCATGTCTTCTAGGTATCGCTATTGTATTGAGAGATTTCTGGGTGCTATTATCCAAAAAGGACTTGTCTGACGCTACTTTGATAGTTCGTTTTTTGATTCAGACTGTGTTAAGTGGTTTTGTTGCTTTGTTAGTGTACCTGACGGTCTTTTATATACATTTAAGTGTGTTGTATAAAGCAGGACCCCACGACAGTATTATGACAAGTGCTTTTCAAGCGTCCCTCGAAGGTGGCTTAGCAAGCATAACTCGAGGACAACCATTATTGGTAGCTCATGGGTCACAAATCACATTAAGGCACACTCACGGACGTACCTGCTGGCTTCATTCGCATAACGCAGTCTATCCAATCAAATATCCGGATAAAAGAGGCTCAAGTCATCAGCAACAAGTTACATGCTATTCGTTCAAAGACGTGAATAACTGGTGGATAGTTAAAAGACCGAATAAAAATGATTTAGTTGTTGAACAACCTGTTGACGTAATTAAACACGGCGACGTCATACAATTGGTGCATGGTATAACAAGTAGGGCACTAAATTCTCATGACGTTGCCGCTCCAATGTCACCACAATGTCAAGAAGTCACTTGCTATATTGACTATAACATTTCAATGCCGGCACAAAATTTATGGAGAATCGAAATTGTCAATAGGGATCAAATTGGGGATGAATGGCATACGATTCGATCGCAATTGAGGTTGATTCACGTGGATACGAATACTGCTTTGAAATTTACCGGACGCCAGTTGCCCGATTGGGGATACAATCAGCATGAAATTGCTGCCGACAGGGTTATCAGTCAGGATGATACTGTTTGGAATGTTGAGGAACATCGTTATACTAAGTGTAAGTATTATATTCTTAAGAGAATATTTAAGTATAGGGGTTCCCAGTGCTAACGATATCAGTTTAATTAGTGGCGCACTTAACTTTTCATGTATTGGATTTGAATAGTATATTTTTAGAAGTTAGGAGAAATTTAAAGATAAATTATGAACAGGTTTGTTTGTTTGAAGTTTTTAATTGAAAATCTTAATTTTGGCAGCGGAAGATCAAAAGGAACGGGAACGAGACTTGGTCACCGCTGAAATGATTCCGACTGGAGCAACCTCTCTATCATTTTGGCAAAAATTCTATGAACTTCATTACAAAATGATTTTTGCCACTTCTGAAAGTGTCCAGAATCACATGTACAGTTCTACCCCATTAGAATGGCCCTTAATGTCACGGAGCATCGCCTACTGGGTCTCATCAGACAGCAATGTAAATTTAAAAAATCATTTTTCATTGGTCAACTAAAATTTTAATTTTTAGGCCCAAATCCACCTATTAGGCAACGTAGCTGTATGGTATTTAGCAACATTCGGTTTGGGACTTTATACCAGTCTTTTAACGTTCTACCTGTTAAGACGCAGAAGACTTTGTTACGATTTAAATGAGGAAAATTGGGAAAAATTCCGTTTTATTGGAGAAGTTCTACTGTTTGGCTATGTCCTCCATTACTTGCCATACTTTTTCGTGGAAAGAACGTTGTTTTTACACCACTACTTGCCCGCGTGGTCGTTTAAGACTTTATTATTCGCTGCTAGTTTAGAACACGTTTTTGATATTTTTAAGACTATGTTTAAAGCAAGAATGTTTGGAAATTTAATAGTTTTGTTAAGTTTGAGTATTGTGCTTGTGGTGATTAACGTTTTTAGAAAGTTTAGTGTTTTCACATTTGGAAATATTGCTCTAAATACTAATGACATTTTAGCATTAAGATGGAAGGACACGTGGGACTTTATCGTCCATAAAAATTAGAGTATTCAATTGAATTAAAATTTTCTATTTATGCATGTTATATAGACATATTTTTATATTTTTTATTTATAAACGTTTACAAATATATATATTGTATTTTTAAAAATAGTAGTGATCTTCATTCATTCAACGGACAATTTAATGATTGGCAGATTGACAGAATTGCGCTGATAATGAGATACTTTTTTTCAAATTTTAATACAATTTTCCTGTACTTAAAACTTAAATTAAAAAAAAAATTGATTTAAAATTGTAATCTCAAGTGTCTTTTGAGATTGAATATCCGTTGTTTTCCACAGGTTATGAACACGGTGTTCCAGCGAGAACTAAAAAATGGTATATTTCCTAGCTGGTTAGAACTTTTTCGAAAAACAAAATAGCCATCCGAATTTTTCCGTAGAATTTGAAAATAATACTTAAAAGGTCAACTTTAACTGAAAATAAAAAATACGAGACAATTTAGATGTTTCTTTTTATGGGAAAGGAGTATTTTGTATATGATATTTGGAAAGTTCGCTCGCATTTTTCTACGCATATTTCAATCTTACTTTAGGGACAATATTAACTCTGCTAATTATAATATATTGATTTCATATTATTTCTGATATTAATTACAATGAATAACGATAGTAACAAGATAACCGATAACGCAGGTCTGTTGCGAAGTACCGAATATTTCAATAACTACTATTTTAAGAAGAAGATTAAGTATTTGAAAAATCAAAATTTCTAAATGACAAAAAAAAACCCGATTCAAAATTATTTCTAATCAGAGACAAGTAAAGTAGGTAGTTACTTGTCTCTGTTACTAATAACTATTAATAATATTACACAGGGTGATTTATAACTCGTTCGACAAATTTTAACCCTTGATTAGTTGCGTGAATAAAAATATATCTTGTATATGCTTTTAAATGCTATGGTGGCGTCATTTGATGCTGATTACCGACCAGTTAAAGGTTAAATAAAAAATCTATTTATTGGAAAAAATATTAAAGGGACTCACATTTTTTTCGATATCAAAAAATTGATTTTTTGATTTTGGTATATGAATCGTCTAATTTCAAGTGGCCATTTCCATTGACACTGATTTTGATATAAAGGCGAAAAATTGTCACGAGAAAATCAACTATAATGAATTGAATTTTCTAATTTCAGCACCGATTTTGTCTTGGATATGGCCGCTGATGAGCAAAACTTCGTTGATAATAGTTCATAAAATTTGGAATAAACTGACGTATTAACTAGGTATTTTTTTATAAAATTTGGGGATGGCCGTTTTTGAAATTAGACGACTCATATCTCGAAACTAAATTTAAATATGAAAATTTTGGTGTCTCAATTTTTAATTTTTGATAACTAGAATTATTTTTAAAAAAATGTCACACTTGGATCGACTCCGAAACATTGAAGTAAAGAATGACACTTTTACGAATACCTACTCTACGACCTTACCACTGGATAGAATAATATTATTTAGTAACTATAAGAAAAATCTTAATAATACTCGTAGACTAGAAAAACGTTTCAACAGGTGAAT